>CM071598.1:60242500-60842500 GCA_036435485.1 Saposhnikovia divaricata
CTTATATCTTTGATCCCAAGGATGTATGCCGCTTCACCTAAGTCCTTCATTTCAAATTGTTTGAACAACCTTGCCTTTACTGATGACAACATCTTAACATTGTTTCCAATGAGTAAAATGCCATCTACATACAGTACTAGAAATACCACTGCATTACCCTCACTTCTCTTATACACACATGATTCGCTTGGACTTTGATCAAGTCCATATGACTGGACTGCCTGATCAAAACGAATATCTCAGTCCCTAGAAGCTTGTTTTAGTCCATAAATAGACCTCTTAAGCTTACAAACAAGATGCTCTTGGCCTTGCTTAATGAACCCTTTTTGGTTGTTGCATATAGATGGTTTCCTCAAGACTTCCATTAAGGAAAGCTGTCTTGACATCCATTTGCCAAATCTCATAATCGAGATGAGCTGCTATAGATAAAAGAATCCGGATCGACTTAAGCATAACAACTGGCGAAAAGGTTTCCTCATAATCGATCCTTTCTTTCTGAGTATACCCTTTCGCAACAAGTCGTGCTTTCCAGGCTTTCACCTTTTTGTTAGATCCTCTTTTCTTCTTGTAGATCCACATACATCCAATGGGTTTTACACCTTTGGGTGGTTCCACGAGCTCCCAAACTTGATTAGAATACATAGAATCCATCTCAGATTCCATTGCCTTTTGCCAAAGATCTGCATCTTTATCTAGAATTGCTTCTTCGTATGTCCTGGGATCCTCATCATGTTCACCAGAGACCAAGTCCGAGGACTCTCCCAAAAACATGAATCTATCAGGTTGTTGAACAACCCTCCCACTACGACGAAGCACCGGTGTGGTATTAGTGACAGGTTGTGCATTTTCTTGTGGTTGATCTACTTGTACTATTGGCACTTGGGGATTATCTGTCCCTCCCACTAGTTCCTCTAAAACGATACTACTCATGGGTTTGTGTTTCATTATATAGTCTTCTTCTAAGAATCTAGCATTGGTACTAACAATGATATCTCGATCTCTAGGACTATAAAATGAATAACCTTTCGTTCCCATGGGATAGCCTACAAACAGCCTTACTTCTGTACGAGATTCTAACTTGGTCGCGTTCTTGTTCAGCACATGTGCTGGACAACCCCAAATCCGAATATGTCTTAGACTTGGTTTGCTACCAGTCCACAATTCTATTGGAGTCTTGGGAACCGACTTAGAAGGTACCAAGTTCAGAAGGTAAGCCGCTGTTTCTATAGCATATCCCCAAAACGACTTGGGTAAATCTGAATAACTCATCATCGATCTAACACTCTCTAAAAGAGTCCGATTCCTTCTCTCTGCTACACCATTCTGCTGAGGTGTGCCAGGTGCAGACAACTGGGATGCAATCCCATTTTCTGATAAATATTCCCTAAATTCTCCAAGCAAGTATTCGCCACCACGATCTGATCGTAGAGACTTGATACATTTTCCAAGATGTCGCTTCTCCGCACTTGCTTTGTACTCTTTGAATTTTTCAAAGCACTCAGACTTACGGCGCAACAAATAAATGTACCCATATCTAGAATAATCGTCAATGAAAGTGACAAAATACTCATAACCTCCTCTTGCTTGGATACTCATAGGTCCACATAAATCAGTATGAACCAATTCTAACACTTCTTTAGCTCTATTCCCCTTTGCTTTAAAAGGCCTATTAGTCATCTTACCTTCCAAGCAGGATTCACAAACTGGAAATGGCTCCACTGCCAACGAGCCTAATGGCCCATCTACTACCAGTCTTTGAATCCTCCTCAAGTTAATATGACCTAATCTTAAGTGCCAAAGATATGTTTGGTTCAATTCAGAAGGTTTCTTTCTTTTATTTGAGCTAGAAAGAATGTTATTAGTTTCCTTATGTTGCAGCATTGGTTGGATAGGATTAATTATATATAAATTGTCTTGCAATGTACCAGAACATATAACTCGTTTATTCATCATAATAGAAACATTACGATCCAAACAAACATTATAACCATCCATGGCAAGTTTAGAAACCGAAATTAAATTCCTTCTAAACGAAGGTACATAAAGACAATTGTTCAAAACCAAAATCCTATCATCACCAAAAGATAATGTAATTATTCCAACTGCAACTACTGCTACTTTCGTAGCATCTCCCATGAACACATATATCTCGCCATCTCTAAGCATTCTGGATTGCTGGAACCCCTGCATAGAGTTACAAACATGGTCAGTGGCTCCTGTATCTACACACCAAGTGCTCGTAGATATAGCCGCTATATATGTTTCTGTAACTAGAGAAAGAGACATACCAGTATTGTTTGTCTTCTTAGGAAGAGGACAATCCTGTTTCCAGTGACCTGACTGCTTGCACCTGAAGCACTTGCCCTTAGGCTTTTTCACACCACCTTGAACTCCCACTGCATTAGCAATCTTTCCAGCTTTCTGTGTCTGAGTCTTTTTCTTCTTCTTACCTTTCGGCTTAGATGAAGAAGCTTTCTCGGCCACATTCACTTGAACATTCTGCTTAAAGAGTCCTTCAGCTGCCTGAAGTTCTGTCAGAAGTTCCGCGAGACTATACATCCTTTTGTTCATGGTGTAATTCAAGCGGAACTGCTCAAAACTTTTGGGCAAGCTCATAAGGATGATATCGATCTGGGTTTCCCCATCAATATCAGCACCAAGGATCTCCATCTCATTCAGATGAGACATCATTCTGAGAACATGATCCCTTACAGGTGTTCCTTCAACCATATGAGTGTTCATTAAAGCCTTCATTGCTACTTGCCTAGCAGCCCTATTCTGTTCTCCAAAAAGTTCCTTGAGATTAAAGAGCATATCTGAAGCAGTGGGCATAGCCTGATGCTGATGCTGCAAAACACCCGACATTGCTGCCAGAATGTAACATCGCGACATCTCATCAGCCTTAATCCACCGCTTATAATACTCCTTCTCACTTTCAGGAGCATCTTCAGCAGGCTGGTCTGGCTTGGGTTCATAAGTACAAAATTTGTACTCCTCAGCAGTCAACACTATGTCCAAATTACGTTTCCATTCAATATAGTTCGGTCCAGTAAGTTTGTTATCCTTAAGTATGGTGAATAGTGGATTAAAGCCCATAGTGATCTAATCCTGAGAATCATACATGTAACACATAATCAGATAGTTGCATAAATCTTAAATCCTATTGGTTTCCTCTAACAATTAATTAAAATTAATGCACTAATATTTAAACACCATAAGTATCTGGTACGCCACGATGGATGACATATATACCACTTAAATTCGTTTAAATATTACTTCGGTCCTATTACTAAATAATACGCCACGTTAGGGTGGACTATATATTATTTTTCATAGCTAAGTGTATACCATTATTAAATCTTAAATTAATAAAAAGACTGGATACCACCATTAAATATTTCAAATCAATAATCGATAATAGGATAATTCCCAGATCGGGGGGAGCATTGTCAAGAGGCATCACTTAAGACCCCTTTCTAGACAGAATCATCCTTTCTCTCAATATCAAAATCTATATTCAATCAGTGGTACCCTTCTAATTAATTGAATTCTATGAAACTTGGTACGCCACGATGGGTGGCATGTATACCTTTCAATATTCGTAATTAATTTAGGAAGTTTGTTCTAGTAATATCCATAACACTACCTGACACCATAAATCATACGCCACGATGGGTGGCATGTATATAATTTTATATTCGTCTCGGTGTTAAATTACATACAAACAATAATGGAGACCATGGGATTTAATTCCTAATTAATTCCCTCACCCACTTAGAATTTTTATTTAAAATTGAGGAATTTTATCTAGATGCATCGCCCTATGTTATTTTTTCGAGGTCCACATGTTATAAAAATAACAAAACAAAGAACACATAACATAGCAGCATGCATCATAAAATTAAAGCAATAAATAAAATTAATGTCCATGTCGTCCTAATTATGTTAAACATGCAATTAAAAATTACACACATAATAATTATTTAAAGCAATAATTAAAAAATTAAATAGCGGAATTAAAATTAAAAAATATAATTTAAATCCACTATTATGGCCCCTTGAAAAAAAATAAATTTCCAGCCCTGTTCTGCTGAAAAAATCATTTTTCTGCCAAAAATCTTCTGTTGCGCAGGTTGCACTGGAGTTACTGCCTGTTTTGCCCTGTAACGCATTCGGAAACTGCGTTACAGACCTGTTTATCCTGTAACGCATGCATGTCCTGCGTTACAGACCCTTTTCTTCCTGTAACGCAGGTCAGACCTGCGTTACACACTTTGACCAGAAAAAAAAAATTTTCGAAGCGCCTGCTTCTGTCTGATCCACCAGATCTGTTCCTTGCTTTTGGACACGAACAGATACACAACAGCAGCCCCATCATGATTTCGCAGCGGAACAAAAACAACTCCGATTTGATTTCCGATCGCACATAATTGTTACAAAATACCCGGATTTTTACATAATCCATCAAACAATTACATACAAAACAGATCTAATACAAAACTAATTTTGTAAATCTATTCTAACACGATCAACCCTCGTGTTTTACAACCACGATAAACCACGTGGAAACCAAATAAAATAACCACGATTAAACCACGTGGGATCCAAACACATAATTAAAATTACATGGCCATAATAGTGGATACTAAACAACCTGTAAAAGATTATTATCCAAGCACACCACTATACACATGCATATATAATTACGACATGGACATCGTATCAAAATTCGCAGAACCAATGAACTAGGCTCATGATACCAATGGTTGGGACAATCAGATCTTGGCACTGCGAATTTCGATACAATAAATTAACGAGTACGAATAGAAAAATCACCTTGTTAACGGTTGATTCCACGCTCTTCTATTGTATTCCCAAATTCCCTTGAGCGAAGTGTGGCCTTCGTCTTCTCAAGTTAACCTCTCTTCTTGCTCCTGGGTGGCTACAAAATTTTTTCGACCAGCCCCAGCAAGAAGAGAATAGGAATATATATAGGCTACAATAGGGATCATGGATAATTAGGTTGGGCCTTCTAATTACATCTTGAGCCTAGCCCAATGTAATTAAATATTAATTCAATCCACTAAAGAATTAATATTTGCACTACCTTTCCTAATACCGTAATTTAATTAATTAATTCGGTTCCAATATTATTTGCTTATTAAATTCCCCATGTTTAAAATATCGCATGTCCATTAATTAAATAAATTACTGATAATTCATTTAATTAATATCTTTTATCCTTGATTATCCACTCAACCTTTATTTAATTATGCCGGAATAAATCCACCTGCAGGGTTTCACATAATTAAATCTTTTTGAGCTTTCAAGGGGACATCATTAACCCGAATATTATCAGGACATGGATTCCTTCAATAAATAATATCCCACCTTATATATTATTTCATCACCCAAAATATAATGAAATAAATCAAAAGAATTATTTCATATATAAATCAAAGCATGTAAATAACATATACGTGTCAATTATTATTTCCGGATTAAGAACCTAAGCATTAATAATAACATAGAATCTTAGTTCACCTTCTTAATCAGTATAAGGGAACAATTCTAAATTTGATCCTGTTCAATATACACAAAGTATACTAGTATTATTTATTAGTCAATATAAACTAATCTAAATAATACTACAGCCATTCCAGTGGATTGTCTAACTCCACCTGTGCTGTGAACCTTATTATATTATATAAACCGTATTTAATAATCTAATATTCTGTATCCCATTTGATACTAGATTATTCACAATATATAATATTTAGACAACATGTAAACATTTAAATGATTCTCAATTAAACCGGCCAGAAATAAATGTAAATACTTCAAATAAATATTTTCAGTATACACCAACACATCCTTCCTCAACTAACCCCCACTTATACCCGCCGACAATTCTGAGTCAACTCCCCACTAAATCCTTCGAATAAATCTTCTCCGAACTCAGGAATCCAATCTATATAATGTAATATTTTTAATGTCTGTAAATCCCATTCATGTAATTGTAAGAAAATTCTCATTTAGAAAGACTCTAATGAATTCTCTATAATTCTCTAAAATTTACTCATTAAATACAATTAATCTCTATTTATTCTCAAAACAAAATAATTCAACAATCCATTTTTATTCAGTTTAAATCTATAATTATTATTAGTCTCACTAACTAATTTCTCTTCCATTTTAAATCTCGTAAGTAATTTAATAATAATCCGATTTTTAGCCTCTAAATAAATGACTCATACAAATCTCAAAAATTTCACATAAAAGCTCTATTTTAAAATAAATCCATTTTAAGGCAATAATAATATTATAACTCTCTATTTATTCTCAAAAGCAAAGAATCCATTTTTATTGGAACAAGGGTATAAATCTCTATTCTATTCCAGATTTAATCCAAGAACTCATTTTAATCTTGTAAATAATTAAAATAATAATTCCGGTTTTAGTCTCTAAAATTAATTTGGCTCGATTCGATTAATAAAAATAATCCGGAATTACTGAATAACATCTTCCAAAATTAAAACCATATTTTTCTTTATTTATTCACAATTATTCTCTTTTATCGACAGATTATTAGATTTCTCGTTTTCGTCTAAAAAATCTCAAAATAATTCTTTTTAATTAATTAATATTTATACCATTTTTATTAAACTCTTTATTTCTCACAATTATTTTAAATAACACCCCAATTTTGTAACATCCAATTTAAATATCAACCAACTCAAATTTTATTACTGTCAATTATTATTCATTCCTTCATTTCTTTATTAATATTTATTTCATTTTATTTACTCATTATTATTATTATTATTAGATATATATATATATATATATATATATATATATATATATATATATATCAATATTTATTCTTCCATGTTTAACAGTTTTTAGCGAAAGTAATCACGACGGTATGTGGGGCCCACACGCCACCACCGCCGTCCGGAAAAATGCTCCCCTGCACTGCCTCTCCCCTGCTCAATCTCTCTCACAAATCTCTCCCACTCTCGTCTTCCTATCTCTCTGCAAAACCAACAACAATCTCTCTATGTTACTCCCTCTCCCCTGCTCAATCTCTCTCACAAATCTCTCCCACTCTCGTCTTCCTATCTCTCTGCAAAACCAACAACAATCTCTCTATGTTACTCTCGGCAACTAATCTCCCTCACTAACCTCCTACATCGACTACATACCACCCAGAAAGATCTCAATTCCCCACCTACAATACATAATAACAATCAACCACTACAATACCTCTCCACTCTCTTCTCTCATTCTCATCAAACCCGACCTTTCTCTCAATCTCTAACAATCTCTCGCCCTCTCGGGATTGTCTAGCCATCCTCTACCCCTCTTCTATCGTTACCATGACAACGTCTCTCTCTGCCTCGTCTCTCTTCTCGGTACAACCCAACAACATACAACATCATCAACACTACCATCCCTCTCCCCATCAATCGCTCCCTACTCAAATTCAAACGCCAACCAACACCCAATCGACTTCTTCCCCCCCCCCTTTTACCGATATCTCTCGTTAAATCCAACACCACTACCATAAGAACGCCACCACCACAGCGGTGGTGGTCGTCTCCGAATCACCCACACAAGGTAACACCCGTAATCGGTATCTCCTATTCGCCTCCTCTAAACATCGACAACAACAAGAACATCGCCACCTCTCTCACCTTCTCACCACCACCAATCACTCCCCCTTCGACCTCCAGTCGTCCCTCTCTTCGTTCTTGATCTCCCTCGAACTCAACCTCGATCCCACTCTCTCTCCCGACGGCCTCCCTCAACCTCGCCTCAATCTCTCTGCGTCAAAATCCCTTTCGCCTTAATCTCCCCTTCGACACACCCATCGATTAATACAAACCCAACAACCCACATGTTCAATCATCATGTTTCGTCTCCTCACAATACATACATAACTCGCCACAGACACCACCACCAAACCAAGAACGAAATCGAAAGAAAAAAAAAAAAAAGCACAAAACCGATGGTTTTACTCTGTCTCTGTTTTTGTATATCTATTGGGTAGAGCTTTTGTTTTGTTTTGAAAGAAGTAATAGCCTCTGTGTGACTGTGTGTTCTGTTTGTGTTTTTTTTTTGTACACAGTCGAGTACTTGGGTTTTTTTAAAAGAGAGAAAAAAATAGTAAGGTGTGGTCCTTTTCATAAAGAATGTTGTATCTATATTATAAAAGAATGGGTGGTTCATTTATTGAATAAAAATATAAAAATGTGGGGGACAAAGCATGGGGAACAAAACGTAATGGGACAATTAATATTCCGGAATTTAAGCCTTGATTTGTGAAAACTGCCTCCTCTTAGTGCTTAACGATATTTCAGTAATACTAATCTCGTCGTTTTTCTGCTGGCTCAAATAAACGAGACTCGAATTTTGTTCTCTAAATAATTTCCACGCTTTAAAAAAAATAATATCCGTCAAAAAAATTAAAATCCTCTTTTCCTAAATTTTATAATTTTAATAAATACCTAATAAATATAAATAAATAGATAAAATAATATTTATTTACATAAAATTTTAAAACTTTACTGAAACGCGCTATTTAAAAAAAATATTAATTCATCAATCTTTAATAAATTTAAATAACGAGTAGAAAATTATTATTCGAAAATTTTGCGATTATTACAAAACTAATGCATGGTTTACAACTTTACTTTTTTTACGGTCTTGAACTAGCGTGATTAATTTTAATAATGTATATTTTTAAAGATAATGCTAGATATCCCAAATTGCTGCACAAAAATTGCTCCATATTTTTAATGTACATGTAGAAATTTAGGTAAAAGACACGGTGGCAATGTCGGAATCACCTTACCAAGTTTGTTTTTGTTGCATCTCACATCAATCATTCCCGCATTATAATACTGGTTTGTCCACATTATTAGGTGTGCCTCTAGATAAGTGCTATTTTTTACAATGTTGTGCTACCAATTTTATCATTCATAACTTACCTACAGCATGATAAATAAAATATTTATTGTATCATTGTCTATACATTTGAAAGTACGATGTAGTTTTCTTATATGACCTTTCTAGTGGGGTCAATACTTATATAACATTAATTCTCAATTCCTTTGAAACAAAATTTTCTTAGATCCCTAGAAATTGATTCTTGAGGAAAACACACAATTTCACATTCAAAGAAAATGTATTCAGTAGTTTTTATTCTTCGATACATCAATAAAAATCTTTGTCCATCATCAACTTAATTGCTAATGGAGTTAATATTGTATTTATGGCAACTTTACCAACTTAATATTCAAAGGTACATCACGAATTGACTAAATATTTGTAAATTTGATATGATATATGTGTACATAAAATATTGATTTTATTACAATATTAATTAATTTTTTATTTTTATGGTTTAAAATATTATATTTTTTTATGTCTCATGTTCTTCTCCACTCCTAACCTTTTTCATCTCCATCTTTTTTCAAATTTATCAAATTGATGTGTTTGAAGCATATACATGAACTTAACAAATTATAATAAGTTAAAACTATTTCATTATAAAATTTTTTTATGACCTATTGCAAAGCCAACAAATAAATCAGTTACAAAAAATTAGTCTTTAATTCTTTGATATTATACCACAGCCCAGTGAACATCCCTATCCCTCCCTCAAACTAACCATGACTACCGTATTTGTATAACTACGAAGTGTTTATATTAAGTAATTTAAATTATTAAATTGGGGAAAAAAGTCAATGTTTATGATTATGGTAATAGTTAATCACTTTATGTCTCTATTTTTGATTTTCCACTGACAAAAATATCCACACGCTTATTCACACATGCATTCATGCTCCAAATAGAAGCATATAACTTTTTCAACTTAATAAATACTCATGTTAATATCGTTGTTCATGTGTGGAATATATCTTTTGGGACAATATTTTTATTGTTAGAGTAATTATAAGAAACAACTATCTACATTATTAAAAATCAGTTCTAGCATTTTGGTAGTCAACTCTAACATAGGCACTATAAGCTCAAGTCAAGAAGTTAAATAAACTAAGAGAGTAAAACTCTACTATTGTATACACCCTCCAAAGATGCTTAGTTTTAACTTTTTCTTATATTTTATGGATCTATATAATAGTTAGTGAATTTTAAATGTGAGTGAATTTCATGTCATAGTTAATGATCATCATAATGATTGTCACTACCTGCCCGATAATATAAGGCGAATTTCATTTTTAACTTTTTAGAAAATAAATTTTCCACTTTGCTTTATTGGTAGGTCACCAGAACATAAGCAAGAAAGGGTATGTTATTAATGGGATATGTACTCTCTAAGCCACAATTGTATTTGAAAAGCCAAGAAATATATGATAAGCATGACCATTTGGTTTCGGTCACTGCCAGTATTTGTAATATAATTCTGACCTCGAATATCATGCAAAAAAATTTCTTGAAAACTATTTTAAAATTACTGAATAAATATTAAACTTTTTTATTTCACTAAAATCTATATTTTGGTTTCTTTATATTGATTAATGACATATCAAACATCTTTATGAGCTTGAAGGTTATATCTATGTTGATATCTGACTAACTATATGTATATTTTATAGGATTTTGAAGGTCTTGCACATAGGGTGTTATGGGTCGGGTTGGCCAGATTAGAGGCATTTTTGCAACCCGGCCCAATTAAATCGATTTGAAATTTTTTAACCTATCCTGTAAAATATAAATTCGTAATCCAACCATACCATTGTACACCAGTTTGGGTCGGTTTGAATGGGCTAAATAATTTTATAAAAATCGTATAAATACTATGAAATATCGCTCTTTTTGGCAATTTAAATGAAACTAAAATACATATAATTTATGATTTTAGTGCAAATAAGTAATTTTAGTACATATAACTTATGAAATTGACAAAGAAAAAACTGAACAAAAAACTAATTGGAGGTAATGTATGTGCAAGATAGCATGATCATTCAGCAATTTTCAAAGACATTAAACTCATTCGGCAGCATAAAGAGCTCCAATTAGCAGTATAGCAGGACCATTTAGCATCTTCCACATAATTGAACACTTTCTGTTTTGTTTGCATGCATAGAAAGAAAAATGTGTACTTATATTATCTTCTGTTATGTTTTTATTATTTTCGGTACCCGGCCCATCTTAAAGATAAGCCTATATTGAACTGAAGAAATTTCCATAAAAATAGTATAAAATGTCGTAAAATTATATGAAAAAAAGAAAAGAAAATAATTAATTTTTTTATACTTATAAACATTTTTGTAACTATTTTTAAATTTTTTTAAAATTGGGCTTTCGGTG
Organism: Saposhnikovia divaricata; assembly: GCA_036435485.1. NCBI lineage: Eukaryota > Viridiplantae > Streptophyta > Magnoliopsida > Apiales > Apiaceae > Saposhnikovia > Saposhnikovia divaricata. The sequence goes on from CM071598.1 coordinate 60,253,841, forward strand.
CGTAGCACGGGTAAAATGCTAGTTAAGAATCGTATGTTTCCTCATATTTCTATTCTAGTTGAATTGAATATAAAAATAAAAATTGTAAGATTCAGAAACAACACATAAGAATTAAATTAACTAATTTTAATTATTGATACGCACGTATTACATACTCGTAAGAAGATATATAGATATCTATAAATAAGTAGTAAAGAGTAGAAAGTTAGCAAACTCAGAATGAATACAGTACTCAACTATTTCCTATAAAATCGGTCGTGTGTTTGTAGTATTTTTATATATACGTCAAGATTTACTCAAATAAAAATATAGCCAGTGTCTTTATTATGGGCGGGTAAAAATGGCCCATTTCAGTCCAACAAAACAATTAGAACTTTTCTTTGTTAAAATAAAAATAAGTAGACATCATTTTGGATTTTAAAAATAATTTGTGTTTTAACTAAAATAAATTTTTAATTAAAATAATTACATTAAATTCAGTTGGAATATAATTTAAAAGTATTTAGAGCTATTACAATAAATTTTTAGAATAAGTAAATTCTTAAATAAATTAATATAGGGAGCAAACAAGCGTTATATCGTGGTCATTTGGTTAACGAGGCCCCGTTTGCACGGGTACACTTCGTGTGGGAAAGTCTATAGTTACATAACCAAACACATTTTTTACCTCATAGAATTTTTAAAAACTAACTTTTCCAACCAAACAAGCATTATAGTATAGATATGGAGTAAAAAACTATTTTGCACAATAGCAAAGCGGTTTCAAAGTAAATTTTACAGCATTCATCCCAGGGGCGGAACTAAGGGGGGGCTAGTCCAGGCGCTAGCCCGGGTCGAACCGGAAAAATTAAGTAAAATTTTTTTTTTTAGCCCGGGGTAAATTTTTAAAATGACTATATATATATTTTTAATAGCCTAGGTTAAATTTTGAAATTTAGACTTTCAAGCCTTGGGCAAGCCAATAACTTCACACAATCTCATCCAAATTTTTTTTTTCGCGCTTCGCGCGAGCATCACATTTTTCAACCCCCCCTACAAAACGATCCTGGTTCCGCCACTGATTCATCCTACTTACTGAACTTGCACAAAATATATTTCTAAAACCAAACGTTACCAGTGAACCAAACTTTCAAAGGGACAATGACATTGTAATTAATGTATAAAGGCCATGTTTGTTTGGAGGGATAATAATCCTACTATAATAATTCTATCATTTATAATCCTTAAGATTATAATCTTTTAAATTATCTTATTCTATGTTTGTTTTGAAGTATTAAGTTTAGGATTGGACTATAATTCTTTAAAAAAATTATCCTTTAAATTATCCTATCTTATGTTTTTTTTGAGGGATAACCTATGGATTGGACTATAATCCTTTAAAATTTCTAATCTCATGTTTGTTTTAGGAAGGATTATAGTGAAAGGATTGTAATCCTTTAAAAAATTGACTTGTGAGATGAGATTAAATAATACCTCCTCAAACCAAGTATTAGAGAGGATTATAATTCTATCCTTTATCCCACCCCTTATCCCACCAAACAAACATGAAATTGTTATTTTAAAGGATTATAATCCTTAATCTAATTCCAAGTAAATTTTTACAAACAAATATGAAATTAAATTTTTTAATGAATTATAATATTATCCCTACTTAATCCTATCCTATGAAACGAACATGGCCAAAGAGTTCGAGAAATGCAAGTATTATATAGTACTACGTACAGATACAAATATATGGCCGACATGGTTGCAAGGAGATTTTGTCCATTTCGACATGGTTGCAAGGAGATTTTGTCCATTTGACATAACCCACAAACTTGTCTTCTTTTTCTTCTTTTCATGCCTCCATAGGGATTAGTGCCTTTCATCTTCTTCTTCATTATTTACGGTTTTAATTTCCGTTTTCTTTTTTTTGTTTATGATAAAATAATAGTTCCCAAACATGTACTATGTTAAATAATCAATTCATTTAAAATTTTACACTCCTCACTTGAAAGTCTTGGGTCGAATAATGTATCACGAACGTTTATTTTTAAAGTGAGATCTCTGAATTCCTGAATTCTGATATCATGTCAAGTAATTAATCGATTCTAAAATTTTAAGTTGTTAGAGGGAGGTTTTATATGTATATTATATTATATTCTAACATATTATGTCAACAAAATGGAGTAAAATAAAATTTAATTTATAAAATAAATTAATAGTAATTGACAAAGCAATCATCACTAATGATACAGTACTTTTAGCGCAAAAAAAGAAAAAGATATCCTAAATGATTTATGTTGAGTTCCAAAAGTTTAAATCTCAAAATAAGGCCCATAAAGGTAGTTTGGGCTATATTAAGAGACAACATATATTAGCCCAGAGAAACCACCAATTTTGACATCTAATTTTGTCAAGTGTTACAAAACAATATCGGCCCAGCCTATTAATTTGTCGAGTTTTAGCCTAACTTTTCACCTGGGTCATTCAAATTTTACATAATATGAGAGTAGGGAGCCCTGAAATACCTAATTTTTATATATAAAAATGGGACAGTTATAATAAACTCAGAGTTCCTGAGATATATCTCATGATACTTTTTCTCAATTGCTAAATGCAGTAATATTTTACCCCTATACAGTAATGAGCAATTACCAATAAACCCTTATATGTATTAATTGGCCTAGTAATTGATTTGACCGGTTATTAAGTTACCAATAACACTTGATGGTTCATTGAATGCATTGTTTAGGTTTGTACATATATTAACTTTTAACAAATTATTAATATTTATTAATTTATCATATGTACTTTTTAATTTACTATATGTGGTGTTTATATATGTAAATAAAAAATTGTAAAATTATAAATTATTAATATTTATTTGTTTATCATACGTTCTTTTTAATTTACTGTATGTGATGTTTTTTAGTTAATGTTAAAGTTGATTCAAATTACCAAATAACTTAATTTTTTACTTAATAAAATTATAAATTACATACTTAATTTTGAATTTTTAAAAAAGTCAATGTTATCAATTTTGGGCATTTTCTTTTGGATTAAATTAAATACTTATTTTGTTAGTTCCAAACATAAACAAAATATGTTTACATATTATTTTATCAAAACTATATTTGATCTAATATAATAATAAAGAACTTGCATTGTCCGGATTATAAGTTTGTGGTATATACGAAATAATAAAAATTTAATGGTTAGTTGGCACACTGTTTATAGGTGTAAATTTTTATGTTAATAATTATTTTATTAGTATGTGAGTTTTGACACTTAAAGTTGATATTTTGATCTATTTATTATAGTTTCAGTTTTAATACTTGGGATTTACATATGTACGTATATAGATTTTGTACTTGAACCTACTTATTATGCACATTTATATCTGTATTTTTGTGAGTTACATATTTAAACAAATTTAATTATTTTATAAAATTATGTTAATTAAAAGATTTTAACAATTTTAACATAAAATATATTTAGGGGTAGTTTGGTTCATGAAATGGGTTTTAAATTTTATTTACTCAACCACGTATGCCATCGAAAGGAAGAAAAACTCATACCTAATTTGAGAATACTTCTCATCAAATGATTTTATTTTTTAAAATTATTCTAATATAATACATTTCTAGGGTTTTTAATATTACCATCTAATTAATAAAAATTATTTTAATGAAACATAATGCATAATTATTTTAATTCAAATATATATTTAAAAAATATTTAATTTTAAGAATTATTTGTTTATATTTAATGAAAATAATTTATACATAGCACAAATATAAAATAATATACAGTATACATACTCACAGTCTCACACATATAATGAATTTCTTGGAAAAGATCAGCGGCCTGCATGTCACTGATAGAGTAGTATTATTGGTAACGTAATAGCTAGTCAAACATCGTCATTATGTCATCAGGGCCATTAATACATGTAAGGGCTTACTGGTAATTGCTTATTATTGTATAAAGTAAAATATTATTGCATTTACCATCACCCAAATTTTAATATAACTAGATTATAGCCCGTGTGTAATATATAGGAATTTTGGATATTTAATAATAATAATAATAATAATAATAATAATAATAAAATATCATTTATTTAATTGAATTACTAATTAGAAAAAAAAAAGGGCCTTGAAGTCTTGTTCGCATCTGGTGTTATGTACTTATAAACGAATAAAACACGAATTGCTTATTAATAAACCCTAAACAAATTAAGAAAGAGCCGCACAAGGAGACGAAGCAAAAAGAAGTGACGTACGTGAACAATTGATTTTCTTTCTTCCTCTGTCTACCCACGACCTTCTGGTACACTTACTTTCAATATATTGATTGTTCTTACATTGCCATGATTGTGTAGCTAGAATTGTTTCTACGTAACTGATAACTAAGATACTCCCTCTGTCTCATAATATGTTTCCTGTTTTTAAAAATACGTTTGCCAATGCACACTTTTGATTGTTAATATCTTGAATTTCGTATTAGTACTAAATATAAAAATTTCACTGTATTAAAGTACTCATAAATACGAATCCAACAAGATCACTCATGACTATATTTTATTTAATAAATTATGCGTTAATTAACAGTCAACCGCTTATAATAAATAGTGTCCAAAGTCAAAATAGGAAACACATACTGAGACGGAGGGAGTATATTATTTTTTATGATTAATTATATATTGCAATCATTACATAATGTTTCAAGTTTTATAATTTAAGTTGATTTTTTTTACGAAACCAGGGGCGGTAACGACCTTTATTTGACAAGCATATTTGTTTCTGTCAGTGTCTAATCTAAGTAATTTTATTTTACATGTACAATACTATTGTTTATTAGTCTATTCCTAGTACCTTAATGTTTCTGTCCCTCAAAGAAATACTTTAGTCAAAAAGTTTCTTTTTCCACTCTAGTCAATCGAAGTTTTACTATAGAGTTTATGTTTCGCCGTGGCTAGCTTTGTTTTCTATTCTAAATTTGTGGTCTGATTTACATTAATATAATTATTAGTGCCAAAAATGTTTTAATAAAAATGTTATTTTATTAATTTGGTTAGTTTGGTTAATTGTATTTTATAAATAAAACAAGTGAGTCATATAATTTTGCATGTGTTATCATCCATACCGGGAAAGAATATATTAATAATAATAATAAATTGTTATATTTGTAATTAGATCGTGGGCCAGAAGTTTAGAGGATCATCTGTGGATTTCGTTAGTATTTTAGTTGCTATTTTAGAGGTACGGATTCTCTCTCCTTTTTATTCAACGCTATTCATTTTAGGATTTATTATACTAAATCTGTTTTGTCCTCAAATATATTCACTTGGTTTTGACTGTTCTGATTTTGAAAAATATTTTGACTCATTGACTTTGAAAAATGATTTCTATATCTGTCTGAAAATATTTAAATATCTGTTTCTGCGACTCTTTAGAATTTTGCAAATTATATATTTGTTGGAAATATTCAAATATATGTTTATTGTGATTTCAAAGATTTTGCGAAATATTTTATTTGAACCCTTAGCGATATAGGGTATACCGAGTTAACCAGCTGTAGGGGTACTACAGCCATGTCATTGCGGCACCAGTGACATGACACTTCCGTGACAGTGTGATTGGTCACGGCGTATCCTTCTGATAGCTCAGGTGGCGAGCTTTTGCGCATTTTAATATTTGTTTCAGGATACGTGGGTGCACCCAGATTTTGATTTGATTTGTGATTTGATTTGGCGGTGACGTTGTATATGCCGTACACGTTATCCGATTTGTTGCACACATTAGGTACCCTATGATGTGTGTATCTGTATCTGTTCTGTTCTGATCTCGGTATGAAATATCCAACCACTCGTTGCTTCAGCCATGAATATTTTTAAAATAAATGTTTTACTATAATTGTCAAATACACTTATCTATTTTTCTGTTTTATAAATTGTATTCCAAATCCGTACTGGGCGTTTGGCTCATGCCGTATTCTTTTTCTGGCAGGTGCTTAGGGGGATCTGGGACTGTGTGATGGAGTGCTACCCATTATTTCGTTGCCTAGGATTTATGGACTTCTAGAATTATTTAGACTGGATTATTTATTTACAGATTTGTGGTTTTCGTATTTATTGGTTTGAACTGTAATTTGGAGGTTTATTTTTATTTGGAGATTATTAGATTGTTTAATCGTTATTTAGAGATTATTTTAGTGCTCTGTTTGCAGGTTTATGGATTATAGGTAATATATCCTTCCATTTTAGGAAGGGGGTGTTACAAAGATGGCATCAGAGCTTAGGTTCTTTCTTGTAGAAAACCTATTTAGGTTGACCTGTGAGTTTGGGTAGACGTTTGGATGGGTATTCTGTTTAAAATTCATATCATCTTGCTTTACTCTTTCGATATCTATTTTTAACTGCTTCTGATTATCTATTCTTGTGATCTTCATTCGTTTGTTAATCTTATATTGTGATGCCTCCTAAGAAAAATCAAAATCAAACTACCCTGAATGTTAGCCCGGCTCAGCTAGCTAATATGTTAGGACAAGTAGTGGCGAACGGTATACAACAAGCTATGGCAAATATGAATAATCAGAATAATCAAAATGGTCAGGGTAATCAGAATGGCCAAGGCAATCAGAATGGTCAGGGAAATCAGAATAATCAGAATGGTCAGGGCAATCAGAATGGCCAAGGCAATCAGGATGGCCAGGGTAATCAGTTAGAGCCATTTGCATGGTTGGAGAGGTTTTCTAAGCAGAAACCGGATTCTTTTCATTCAGCGCCGACTCCTATAGATGCTGAAAACTGGATTGTACATCTTGAGAAGATTTTTGATGCCTTGGGTTGTGATGAGGTTCAGAAGGTCAGGTTAGCTGTGTATAAGCTGGAGGGGGATGCTCAGAGGTGGTGGAGAGGAGTGAAAGCTACTAGAGGAGAGGAATTTACAGAGACATTGGTATGGCAGGGATTCAAGGAGGTGTTCTATGAGCAGTACTTTTCTAATGCAGACAGAGAGGGTTACTTGAGGGAGTTTCATTCTATTGCGCAGAATTTTGATGAGAGCATTACTGACTATATGGCGAGGTTCATCATGTTGGCTGGATTTGTTGGGACAGTTGCAGGGACTGCTGCACAGCAGGCTGAGAAATTTAAATGGGGGTTGAGGCCTAATCTGAGGGGTGGTATCATTTCACTGAGGTTTCCTAATGTGGCTGAGGTGGCAGATGCAGCTAAGGATATTGAGAAGGAGCGCACAGAGTATAGAGCTTACAGGTTCCAGAATGATCGCAAGCGGAATAGAGATGATCAGAGTTTTGTACAGGGTAAGCAGTGGAATGGAAGTCAGGGTACTCAGCAGGGACAGTGGCGTGGAAGACATCAGAATATGAGGACTCAGTCATCTTATGGTCAGAATCAGTATGGTGGTCAGAAACAGAATCAGAATCAGCGATTTCAGCAGCAGCAGCCTAGGCAGTGGCAGGGTTGTCAACAGGGGTAGAGTCGTTATTCAGTTTATGGGGGCAACCCCAATATGATTCCAGTGGCTCCTTGTGCTACATGTGGTGGACATCATCCAGGGAGAGCTTGTTATAAACAGATCGGGGCTTGTTTCTTGTGTGGTAGCATGTCACATAGGGCAAAGGATTGTACCGCGTCACGTAACACTGGTGGAGGAGCAGGTGGTAGTGGTAGTGGCAGTCAGCAGAATACTTCAGGCAGAGTGTTTGCATTGACTGCTAATCAGGCAGCAACTAATTCAGGTACCGTCTCAGGAACACTTCTTGTTGGTAGACGTGATGCTTATGTATTATTTGATACTGGTTCGACTCATTCTGTAGTATCTTTATCGTTTGTTCGTCATCTTGGTGTTGAACCTTCATTACTATATCCTCGTATGTCTATTGCTACCCCGATGGGGAATTCTGTTATTATTTCTGATGTGTACCGAGAGTGTCCGATAGCTGTTGGGGAGAGAAATTGTAAGGTTAACTTGCTTCCGATGGAAATGCATGACTTTGACATTATTCTGGGTATGGATTGGTTGAGTGAGCATCGAGCTACAATTGACTGTCAGGGGAAGAGGGTGATCTTTGGAGATGTAGATAAACCAGAATTTGTATACCAGGGTTCTCAACCGAAAGGAGAGATTAAAATGATTTCAGCTCTAAAGGCGGGTAAACTTTTGTCTAAGGGTTGTGATGGCTATCTTGCTTTTGTGAAGGATACGTCTAAGGATGAGCCTCGCATCGAGGATTATCCAGTTGTTAATGAGTTTACAGATGTGTTTCCCGATGAGCTACCAGGTTTGCCACCACAGAGAGAAGTGGAGTTTACTATTGAACTTGTTCCATGTGCAGAGCCTATTTCTAAGGCGCCATACCGAATGGCACCACTAGAGTTGCAGGAATTGAAAGTGCAGTTGCAAGAGTTGTTGGATAGAGGATTTATCAGGCCAAGTGTATCTCCATGGGGTGCTCCGGTATTGTTTGTGAAGAAGAAGGACGGTTCTATGAGGTTGTGCATCGACTACAGGGAGTTGAATAAGGTGACTATCAGAAACAGATATCCTTTGCCACGCATTGATGACCTGTTTGATCAGTTACAAGGGGCGATATTCTTTTCGAAGATAGATTTGAGATCAGGTTATCACCAATTGCGAGTGAAGGAAGAAGATATTCCGAAGACTGCATTTCGTACTCGTTATGGTCATTATGAGTTTCTCGTGATGTCCTTTGGGTTGACGAATGTACCAGCGGTGTTTATGGATTTGATGAACCGGGTCTTTCATGATTACTTGGATAAGTTTGTTGTGGTCTTCATTGATGATATCTTGATATACTCGAGGAGCAGGGAGGAGCATGAGGAACATTTACGTATTGTTCTTGAGATCTTGAGGGAGAAGAAGTTATTTGCAAAATTTTCAAAATGTGAGTTCTGGTTGGAGCAGGTGGCATTTTTGGGGCATATTGTGTCTTCTAGAGGGATTGAGTTGGATCCTGCGAAAGTCGAGGCTATCACTAACTGGCCGAGACCTAGCAATGTGACAGAGGTGAGGAGTTTCTTGGGTTTGGCAGGTTACTACAGGCGCTTTTTGGAAGGTTTCTCATCCATAGCTTTGCCATTGACTCAACTGATGAGGAAGGGTGTTAAGTTCGAGTGGAATGATGACCGTGAGCAGAGTTTCCAAGAGTTAAAGAAGAGGTTGGTGTCAGCTCCTATACTTGTGTTGCCATCAGGGAGTGGAGGATTTCAGGTTTATAGTGATGCTTCTAAGAGAGGATTGGGGTGTGTTCTTATGCAGCATGGGAAGGTGATTTCGTACGCTTCTAGGCAGCTTAAACCTTATGAGGTAAATTACCCTACTCATGACTTAGAGTTAGCAGCAGTGGTCTTTGCTTTGAAGATTTGGAGGCATTATCTGTATGGAGAGACTTGTGATATCTTCACTGATCATAAGAGTCTTAAGTACATTTTTACTCAGAAGGAGCTTAACATGAGGCAGCGAAGATGGCTTGAACTTCTTAAGGATTATGATGCTAATATTCAGTACCATCCAGGGAAGGCGAATGTTGTGGCAGACGCTCTTAGTAGGAAGAACTTGGGGAGTGTTGCATCTCTCATTACTCAGCCGCATCTTATTTCAAACATGGAGCGGTTTGGTATTGAGCTGTATGTTAGGGGATCAGATGGTAGCATTGCGAGTTTGAGAGTGGAACCAAATCTGGTTTCAATGGTTAAGGAAGCTCAAAAGAATGATACAGGATTGGAAGTTATTAGATCAGAGGTGGCAGAAGGTAAACAGAAATATTTTCGTGTTGATGATGAGGGTGTGATATGGTTGGGTATTAAATTGTGTGTGCCCGCGGATCTGGCGATTCGTGAAGAGATTTTGACTGAGGCTCATAGTTCTTCATTCTCTATTCATCCAGGTTCCACCAAGATGTATAGAGATTTGAAAAAGCACTTTTGGTGGAGTGGAATGAAGGGAGACATAGCAGAGTTTGTGGGAAAATGTCTCATATGTCAACAGGTGAAGATAGATCATCAGAGGCCTAGTGGATTGTTGCAGCAGTTGGATATTCCAGTATGGAAGTGGGAGAACATTACTATGGATTTTGTGACTCATTTGCCGAGGACCTTTAGAAAGAATGATGTTATATGGGTGGTGGTTGATAGACTTACTAAGTCTGCTCATTTCTTGCCTATTAGAGAGACTACTCCTGTTCATGAGTTGGCAGAGATTTTTCAGCGGGATATTGTTAGACTTCATGGTGTGCCTGTGTCGATAGTTTCTGACAGAGATACGAGGTTTACATCACGTTTTTGGAAGGGATTTCAGCAAGCTTGGGGTACGAGACTTAATTTTAGTACTACTTATCATCCGCAGACTGATGGACAGTCAGAGAGGACGATTCAGACATTGGAGGATATGCTGAGGGCTTGTGCTTTGGAGTGGACAGGTGATTGGGATAAGTATTTGTATCTTGTTGAGTTCGCGTACAATAATAGCTGGCACGCGAGTATTGGTATGCCACCATTTGAGGCTTTGTATGGTATGAGGTGTAGGGCACCGTCTTGTTGGGATGAGGTTGGTGAGAGAGTCATTGAAGGACCAGAACTAGTTAGAGTTACTAATGAGAAGGTAGAGAAGGCTAAGGCAAGCTTGAAAGAAGCTCGGTCACGTCAAAAGAGTTATGCAGATCAACATAGAAAGTTTGGTGGATTTGAACCAGGTGATCATGTGTTCTTGAAGGTGTCTCCTTGCAAGGGTGTTAAGCGCTTTGGTATGAAGGGAAAGCTTAATCCGAGATATATTGGCCCGTTTGACGTTATAGAGAAAGTGGGGGAAGTGTCTTACAGAGTTGCGTTGCCACCACAGTTATCTCATGTATATAACGTGTTCCATGTATCGGTTTTGAGAGGCTATAAGTATCATCCATTACACATAGTTCAGTACCCGTTACATAAGATTGGAGAAGATCTTTCTTGCGAGGAGGAAGCAGAAGCTATCTTAGCTCGAGAGGAGCGAGTTTTGAGGAAGAATACTATACCATTTGTCAAGGTTTTGTGGAAAAATCATTCTGAGAGAGAGGCTACTTGGGAACTAGAGGAATCTATTCGCGAGAGATATCCGCATTTATTCGATTCAGGTACGAGTTTTAGATTCGTTTGATTCCGGGGACGGAATCCTTTTTAAGGGGGTATATATGTAATATATAGGAATTTTGGATATTTAATAATAATAATAATAATAATAATAAAATATCATTTATTTAATTGAATTACTAATTAGAAAAAAAAAAAGGGCCTTGAAGTCTTGTTCGCATCTGGTGTTATGTAGTTATAAACGAATAAAACACGAATTGCTTATTAATAAACCCTAAACAAATTAAGAGAGAGCCGCACAAGGAGACGAAGCAAAAAGAAGTGACGTACGTGAACAATTGATTTTCTTTCTTCCTCTGTCTACCCACGACCTTCTGGTACACTTACTTTCAATATATTGATTGTTCTTACATTGCCATGATTGTGTAGCTAGAATTGTTTCTACGTAACTGATAACTAAGATATATTATTTTTTATGATTAATTATATATTGCAATCATTACATAATGTTTCAAGTTTTATAATTTAAGTTGATTTTTTTTACGAAACCAGGGGCGGTAACGACCTTTATTTGACAAGCATATTTGTTTCTGTCAGTGTCTATTCTAAGTAATTTTATTTTAAATGTACAATACTATTGTTTATTAGTCTATTCCTAGTACCTTAATGTTTCTGTCCCTCAAAGAAATACTTTAGTCAAAAAGTTTCTTTTTCCACTCTAGTCAATCGAAGTTTTACTATAGAGTTTATGTTTCGTCGTGGCTAGCTTTGTTTTCTATTCTAAATTTGTGGTCTGATTTACATTAATATAATTATTAGTGCCAAAAATGTTTTAATAAAAATGTTATTTTATTAATTTGGTTAGTTTGGTTAATTGTATTTTATAAATAAAACAAGTGAGTCATATAATTTTGCATGTGTTATCATCCATACCGGGAAAGAATATATTAATAATAATAATAATAAATTGTTATATTTGTAATTAGATCGTGGGCTAGAAGTTTAGAGGATCATCTGTGGATTTCGTTAGTATTTTAGTTTCTATTTTAGAGGTACGGATTCTCTCTCCTTTTTATTCAGCGCTATTCATTTTAGGATTTATTATACTCAATCTGTTTTGTCCTCAAATATATTCACTTGGTTTTGACTGTTCTGATTTTGAAAAATATTTTGACTCATTGACTTTGAAAAATGATTTCTATATCTGTCTGAAAATATTTAAATATCTGTTTCTGCGACTCTTTAGAATTTTGAAAATTATATATTTGTTGGAAATATTCAAATATATGTTTATTGTGATTTCAAAGATTTTGTGAAATATTTTATTTGAACCCTTAGCGATATAGGGTATACCGAGTTAACCAGTTGTAGAGGTACTACAGCCATGTCATTGCGGCACCAGTGACATGACACTTCCGTGACAGTGTGATTGGTCACGACGTATCCTTCTGATAGCTCAGGTGGCGAGCTTTTGCGCATTTTGATATTTGTTTCAGGATACGTGGGTGCACCCAGATTTTGATTTGATTTGTGATTTGATTTGGCGGTGACGTTGTATATGCCGTACACGTTATCCGATTTGTTGCACACATTAGGTACCCTATGATGTGTGTATCTGTATCTGTTCTGTTCTGATCTCGGTATGAAATATCCAACCACTCGTTGCTTCAGCCATGAATATTTTTAAAATAAATGTTTTACTATAATTGTCAAATACACTTATCTATTTTTCTGTTTTATAAATTGTATTCCAAATCCGTACTGGGCGTTTGGCTCATGCCGTATTCTTTTTCTGGCAGGTGCTTAGGGGGATCTGGGACTGTGTGATGGAGTGCTACCCATTATTTCGTTGCCTAGGATTTATGGACTTCTAGAATTATTTAGACTGGATTATTTATTTACAGATTTGTGGTTTTCGTATTTATTGGTTTGAACTGTAATTTGGAGGTTTATTTTTATTTGGAGATTATTAGATTGTTTAATCGTTATTTAGAGATTATTTTAGTGCTCTGTTTGCAGGTTTATGGATTATAGGTAATATCTCCTTCTATTTTAGGATGGGGGTGTTACACCGTGCTACGCACACGGGTATATTGTAATTTTTTTTTAACATAAAATTATTATTAAAAATATATATAATACAATATTAATGATGATAAATTAATTATTTTATATTATAAACTGAATGATATTTCAATATTATTACAATGTATAGTACATAAAATTTGTAGCTTCAACACACATTAACAAATAATAATTTGAAATATTAAATATTGAAATAGTGATAGTTAAGCAAAATTATAAATAAACAAATAAATATTTTAACCTTTATCACAATATTAATTTAAATATGCTTATTTTAAGTTAAAATATTTGATTGTATATGTTATGTTATAATTTGCATTAATGAACTTACCATGATAATTAATTGAAAATTTAAAAATCAACTTACCATAAATTTTGAAACTCATTAATGACATTTGTTATTCCCAGATTACACACTTGTATAATTGTAGAAGGGGGGGTTGAATATAATTCTTGATATTTATAAATTTCTGATAAGAACTCCAGAAATCTATACTTAGATAATTGCTGTAGAAAGATTAATGCACAAACACATAAAAATCAGGTGGTTAAATGCACCACCTGAAGCTTTTATTCGAAGAAAACTCTGTGATACAAAAGTACACAGCTTCTGTTTTACAACTCTTTGCTTTCTAAAGATATTCAACAAAAACCCTAAGCAAATGTATCTGTTTTCTTAGCTTTCAAAGAGTTGCTACCCTTGGTTATAAATCCCAAGTTTTACAAGTACTACTGAAATAAGATAATATTAATCTAATTCTAGTTGACTTGCTACTACACTCCAAATACACATGTAGCCGAAAGGTTGTCCTTGTGAACAGACATGTCTCCTGCACCTTTCTTGTATTCATAGTGTAAACGGAATGCTTCTTTCTTCTGTGTTTCCAAAGTATGGCTGCCATACTGCTTTTTTTGTATCTACTATCAACCCATGTGATCTGTCAGTCAAACCTGTCCTTATCAACTGCTAATCCCCAGCTTAGCATAGAAGAAAGTGTCAATGATTATCCGTTGATATTGTACACTGATATCCGTTGATGATATATTGAGCTGTATCCGTTGATATTGAGACTTGAGCTGTATCCGTTGATAGAGTGGATTTGAGTTGTATCCGTTGATAGAGTTTTGTCTTCATCTGTTGATACACTTTCACTTAGACATAATTACATAGCATAGCTTATTTACAATTGGCTACCCTATTCTGCCTATCCATTGATGGTCAACATGACCGTGGATAAAAACACTATCAACTGATAACATAGAGATACTGCAGTATGCTACAAAACCTCATCCGTTGATGAGCTACCTGTCAACGGATAGTGTTATAAATCCTCATCCGTTGACAGCTACAAAACCTTATACAATTTGATTGATTGTGAAGTTATCATCAAATACAACATATTCCTAACAATCTCCCCCAATTTATACTTGATGGCAATAAAGCATAAATTCAGGACCTTGATGATAACAAAACATTCCTAAATATATATATATAGAACAATGCAAAAATTGTATTAAGCTAAAAGAATTAAAAATTGAAAGTTTGAGAAATTTAAAGAGAAGTGCTCCTCTAGACTGAGCAGATTAAGACTGTTTCTTTTCTATTGTTGGCATCACCCTTGATTTTCCTTCTTTGGTAGAGTTGGACTCAATCTGCATTTGGAGTTGCATATAGAAGGCATCTTCTTCATCAACCTTTGGATTTAGCTTTTGTTGTAACCATCTCAGGTATTGAGAACTAGCCTTTGATAGTTGGTCTTCTAACCTGAAGAATCTCCTGTTACCATCTTCATCCCTGAACTCCATCATCCAGAAGGGTTGAAGGTGGATTTTCTGTCCATTGTATGGGATCTTCATCTTCCTTGGTAGACTTAATGGTGAGTTCCATTCTCTCCTTATCTGTTCTATTCTGTCCAGTATCTCCCCTTTTGCTATCTTGGAGAACCCTGTGTATCTCTTGATTGTAGAGAACACTTTGGTTAAGGTTAGATAATTTTCTCCAAGAACCCTCTGTAGTGGCCATGTCCTTTCCTTTCCTCCCTTGTATACAAAGACCAATCTCTCAGGCAAATGATTATATTTGTCAATTCCTCTTACTTCTGACAATTCATCCAGATACAGATTCATGCCAGAGTATTCTTCAATATCTGCCTGATAGATAAAATCATCCTTATTTTCCAAGATTGGCTGCTTGACAATAGCAGGTACCCTAGCAACTTGAATTGGTTCCTTTGAAGGTTGCTTCCTTGGTATCCTATTCTTCTGTATAGGCTTCTGTTGAGGCTTCAGCAAGAATGAAGGAACCTCAATGGAGTCAAGATTCATTGGTTCCTCTTTAGGTACTATAGGATCACCATGGAAATTCACAGCTGGGTTGAATACTTTTACAGAAATAGGTTGTGATGAGCCAACTGTTTCCTTGCTTTCAATTTCTGGAGAGACAGGCCTCCTTGCCTTTGATTTCACTCTCCTTTTAGGTTAGGATTTGGGGACTGATTTCACTTTCCTTTTGGATTTGGGGACTTCCTCGGGTTCCCTCATTTCATCCTCTACCTCATCCATTAACTCCTGAGCCAGCCTGGCTTGCTTCTCATCTGAGTTTTCATATTGATTTTCTTCACTTGGATGAGCTTCCCTTAGAAGTTTGGAGGTCTCCTCTCTTTTTGCTTCAACAAATCTAGGATGGCTGTTGGATATATTTAACACTTTTCCATTCCTTATTATTACAGCCATCCAATCTCTTACACTCATATTTGTCTTTTCCTTGAATTCTTTGATTATCTTTCCCATTAGCTTCTCATCATCATCCTTGGGAAATGGAAAGTCCAATTGTAACTTGTTCTTCCCATTTGCCTTTGGTGGAGAGTAGGCTCTGGTTTTTATGTATGGTTCAAATTCTTTGACATAAGATGGTTCAGCATCATAGAATGTAGGAGCCACAATCTCTGGAGTGAGCACCTTCAGAATTGTAGTTGATATTGTTGGAGCTGAGGACTGAGTAGAGAACAGAGTTGATACAAATGATTCATTGATCATCTTTTCTGTTCTCATCATTCTTTCATTTGCCTCCTTGTTGATCTTCTGTAATTCCTTAATTCTGTCTTGCCTCTCATCTTCTGAGATTTTTGATAAGTCAGGAACTGGAAACACAACCTTTTGTTTCTTCACAGGGGAAGCCTCTATAGTAAACTCTTTTGGATTGACCACTATCATTGGCTGTTGCTCCCCCTCAATTTGTGCTATCTTGCTACTGGAAGCTGGAATCTGACTAGAAGTAGCTGCAACCTCTTCTACCTTTTTCTCCCCCTTTTTGTTAGCATCAAGGGCTGGAGGTGAGGCTGCAAGCAGCCTTTCCAGTAGCTCAATCTGTTTGACTTGATTGGCAATGAGTGTCTGCATTTGAGATTCCATACTATCCACTCTGGAGGAGAGATGCTGAACAGATTTGGCCAGGCTATCTTCCTTCAAGAGTTTGCTGGTCAGCACCTTCTGAGTGGTAGTAGGGGCTAGTGCCTCAATCCTGGCATCTAATCCACTTTCATTTCTCTTATTGCAGTTTGGACCTCCTCCTGTTGTGTTCTTTGAATGACCATGTGCATTTTGTGAAGTTTCAGGGAGTCCATTATTTGCTGAAGGACAGCCTTTCTCTGTGGATCTGCATTTTGGTGCTCAGCCCTAGCAGATTGATATTGCTTCATAATCTCCACATTGAAGTCACTAGCCACAGTGGCAGTAGAAAATAGCCATTCTGGAGTATTTGCCACATTGACTTCTTCATCATTTGTTGTGCTGTCACTGTCATCACTGCCAAACTCTTCACTGTCAGCATCTGAAGGCAGAGTTGTCAAAGCTTCCTTTGATCTTTGTAGAGATTGTGAGGTGTGCACTAGGTGCATTGCCCTGTTGTGCCATGACTTGATAGGCAGAAACAGGATGAGTAAAGGTTTCAGGATCCAAAGAGATGGAGTCAATTATTGACTGATATTCTTGTCGAAATTCCATCTCTTTAGAAGCTTCATTAACCTCCATTAACTCACTTGCAATGGCTGGATCTTCCTGCCTTATTTCTCCTGTAGTCCCTTCTCTCCACTCATCTCTCTTTTCTTGCATCAGGGGCTCCCCCTGGCTCACACCTCTCACACCCTCACCTTCACCTACTAAGGTGGAACTCTCTTGCTCTCCTTTTGCCTGACCTGAAGAAATGGTCAGCCTCTCATTATTTGCCTCTCCTTTTGCCTGCTCACAAGGCAGCCTCTCACTCCCTTCCCTCAATCCTAAAAGTGTTTCAACTACTGAGAACTCCTCCACACTTGACACAGGAATGTCAGATATAGCAGTGGTAGAGTGAGTTATCAACGGATAAGGAATATCCATTGATGGAGTAGTTATAGCTGTCAACGGATGGCTAGACATAGGCGCATCCGTTGATGGAGAAACACTTGTCAACGGATGAAGGATATCCGTTGATGAAGGAATGATAATATTCGTTGAAGTGAAAACCAACACTGAATCCGTGGAGATTGATTTTAAAGATGAGGCCACAGATGTTGTTGTGAATTCAGGAATGGAAGGTTGATGGTCCAACAAATCATCTAAAAGATGATGACCACCAATTGCAGAGTGGGGCTTCTCCAAGAATCTTAAAGATGGAGAATCAGGAATTGATGTAGATATCATATCCACATCCAGAGATGGAGTTGGTGATGCTGGATTTTAATGTGTATCGATTTGAAGGTTAAGATCAAGGGGCTGTGAGTCCACATTTATTGAAGTCACATCAAACTGAATTTGAGAAGGTACAGTTTGCTGTACTGTGTGTGCACCTTGTGCTTCCCCTATGGTTTTAGATTTTACTCTTCTTTCATAGGTTTTTGAGTGAGGGCTAGTGTCCCTTGCCCTTTTGTGCAGAGTTGCTGTAGAACTAGTAGTCACACCTTGTTGAGAGGATGTAACTTGGGCTTGGCTATTTGGTGCACTTTCCTCACCTACCTTATTCTTAGGGCTTGTACCCTATCCCTCACCACTCACTACCTCCTTCACACTCCCCTCAAGAGTTGTGGTAGTTTTTGCAACAGGTGCTTTTTGAGAAACACCTGAGGTTTGTCTCTTAGATTTTGGTTTGGAAACTTTTGTTTTAGTCACTTGGGTAGGAGCCTGTTTGGTCACTACTACAGACTCCATTGTGACTGAGGAAGGAAAAGAAATTTGGGGGTTAGAGATAGGAGTTTCAAGGTTAGAAAGAGTTACCTGAACAATTGGTAGATATACCAATTATACTTCTGCATTGGAGTTCATTCGAATTAAATCACTTAAGACTCTCTTCTCCTGAACAAAACATGTGAACTTGCTATCCGGGTTAGCAATGGATAGCTTATTCTCAGATACATGCAGTGCTAAAAGCATCAAAAATCTAGCAAAATAGATATTCTTGCTCCTAGTTTCCTTTTTACCTAATTTTGCTGCTATCTCATACATGACTAGTGTGCCAAAGTTATAGAATTTATCAGTCAGAAGCATACACAACATAACTAGCATGGAATGGGTAACAGCATCAAAGTTACTAATTTTGCCTGAAAAAGTTTTAATGAAGGCATCACAAAAATAACTCCATTCTTTAACCATCCCTTTCCTAACAATTTTCCCTAAATTATCAGTACTAAGGGCATAATTTATGGAATTAAGCATGGCAACTATTTCAGCATCACTGGGTACTTTCAGACAGTTATTCTCAGGCAATTTTAAACAAGCAGTTATCATATCAGAGTTAACTACATAGTTTTTACCCTTTAGGGAAAAAGCAATTGTACCGTCTGTGCCATTGAACTCAGCAGATGCCCACACCTCTTCGATTACCTCGTGGATTTGAGGAGTGGTGGCAGTCATAGCATACGAAAGTTTACATATCTTCACAAAATTCATCATGGTGTGATAAGCTTCTGGGGCATTCACTGTATCGACATAGGCCACGAAATTGTTCTTCTCATAGGTGAACCCAGTGGAGGACATCATCTTAACAATAGGCGCCATTGAAGTGTTTGAACTTTTGTTGCAGAGAGTTTTTGTGAAGAATATGCAGTTTACTTAAGAGAATCTTGAAAGTCGATAAAAGTGAGATGTGAGAGCACAAGACAGCCTTTTATACTTTTCAAGAATTGAAAATGAAATAATTAAAAGTAATTACCCATTGGTCAAAAGTAACTGTCAAATAATAAAAGAAAATAAATATAAGCAGTCCTATATAGATACACATTTACCAACGGTTATATTTAAAAGAAAATATGTATATCAACGGATATGAAATGAACGGTTGAGAAACAGTTTATCCGTTGATGACGTGGATAACCTGTTATCCGTTGATATACAAAAATCTAGGAATGTGTTTATGCTATCAACGGGTAAAAGGATATCCGTTGATAAGATAATTTTGCCTTGGACAAAATTTCTGAAGAAAATTTTTCTGAGAGTTTTTAATTCTCAAGTAAATCAAAACACATTCCTAGCTGCATTGCTGTAAAATCAAATATCACTAGGAATTATGACAAGTTAAGCATACCTATCTCACCTACCAATCTTGTGAATGTGGATTCATCAAGAGGCGTGGTGAAGATATCTGCAAGCTGCATTTCACTTGGCACAAAGTGCATTTCTACTGTACCATTCATCACTTGTTCTCTAATGAAGTGGTATTTGATGTCAATGTGCTTGGTTCTCGAATGTTCCACTGGATTCCCTGTGATGGCAATAGCACTTGTGTTGTCACAGAAAATTGGAATCTTCTCAACTTTTAGACCATAGTCAATGAGTTGATTTCTCATCCATAGAATCTGTGCACAACAGCTTCCAGCAGCAATGTACTCAGCTTCAGCTGTAGAAGTGGAGACTAAGTTCTGTTTCTTACTGAACCATGAAACAAGCCTGTTTCCTAGAAATTGACAGGAACCTGTAGTACTTTTCCTATCAACTCTGCAACCTGCATAATCTGCATCTGAATAGCCAGTTAGATCAAAACCAGATTCTCTTGGGTACCAAATGCCAAGGTTTGGTGTTCCCTTGAGATACCTGAAAATTCTCTTAATAGCTATTAAGTGAGACTCTCTAGGGTCAGCTTGAAATCTAGCACAAAGACAAGTAGAAAACATTATATCAGGTCTACTAGCTGTTAGGTATAGAAGTGAACCTACCATGCCTCTATAGCTTGAGATGTCCACAGACTTTTCCTTAGTATTCAACTCAAGCTTAGTTGCAGTGGCCATAGATGTTTTTGCAGAGGTACAATCCATTAAGTCAAATTTCTTTAAGAGATCATAAATATATTTTGTTTGACTTATGAAAATGCCCTCATAAACTTGCTTTACTTGTAGGCCAAGAAAGTAAGTTAATTCACCCATCATGCTCATTTCATACCTACTTTTCATAAGTTTGGCAAACCTTTTGCAAAGCTTCTCATCTGTAGACCCAAAAATAATATCATCTACATAGATTTGAACAAGTATTGAAGAGCCATTGATATTCCTATGAAACAAGGTTTTATCTACTGTACCCTAGTGAAGTGGTTCTCCAAAAGAAATTGAGATAAAGTGTCATACCAGGCTCTTGGTGCTTGCTTCAAACCATAAAGTGCTTTCATGAGAAGATATACATATTCTGGAAATTCTGGATCCTCAAAGCCAGGAGGTTGATGGACATAGACCTCTTCTTCCAGTTCCCCATTTAGAAAGGCACTTTTGACATCCATCTGATAGACTTTGAAATTGGCATGTGCTGCATAGGCTAGAAAGATTCTTATTGCCTCAAGTCTTGCCACTGGAGCAAAAGTTTCATCAAAATCTATCCCTTCTTCTTGAGAATAGCCCTTTGCCACTAATCTAGCTTTATTCCTCACAATTATGCCATTTTCATCTATCTTATTCTTGAGAACCCATTTAGTACCTATGACACTTCTATCATGAGGTTTGGGCACAAGTTTCCATACTTTATTTCTTTCAAATTGGTTTAGCTCTTCTTGCATTGCTAAGACCCAATCTTGAAAGGCAGAGTGTATAAACTTGTAACACTATAACTAATGTAACTCAAACTAAAGGAAAAGATACTTAACCAGAAGACAATCAAGAACAGGAAGTCACAAGAAATCAACACTAAATGAAGACAAGGTAATTGATACAATTTAAACATGCTAACTATGATCAAGCCAAGAAGAAATCATTGAGAGAAGTTCAAGTTAAAGTTGTTCATGCCTCAGTGATTTGATAAATCAAGAATCAAGATCATAACTATCAGTATCAACAAGACCAATTGATTTCAAGTGAAGAAGAAGGAAAGCAAATATTGGAAAGCCAAGTTATTCAGTGAATATGGTAATTTATTCAAGAAGCAGAAACACTATCAAGACTAGTCACTTATGAACCAGACCAGTGCATCAAGTGTCAGGACATTGATAGCAAGTTTATGTCAGTAATAAAGAACCATGTTCAAGAGCTTGTTGAAGAATAAAGAAGACATGAAGATATCACAAGTTCAAGATGTGCATTGAAGTTTCAAGTTGAAGACCAGAATATTTTCTAAGTACTAAATGTTCTGGATGGCTAAGTAGAAATTCTCAAGTAGAAGTTCTACTTAGGAATTTCGAGATAGCCAAGTAGAAGTTCCACTTAGGAATTTCGAGATAGCCAAGTAGAAATTCTCAAGTAGAAGTTCTACTTAGGTGCAGCTTCAACATGACACATGGCATCTTCTGATTGGCAGATTTCCAAGCTTTCAAGATAAGGCAAGAATTATGTGGACATCATTGGGCCACGTACATCTTAGTCTTTGAAGACTACAGGACATAGATTACATGTAGTATAAATAGAAGTACTTGTGTAATGTTTTAGTTAGTGAGCAATTCTAGAGAAAAACACAAGAGAAAAAGAGAGAGTGCATTCACAGAGCTTAGTATCATTCACTTCTCTCTCAACTTCTGTTATACTTTGTAATGAATGTTGTAGCAACCCTTTCAAGTTATATATAAAGAAATATATTCCTTGAATCTGTGTGTTCATTTATTGCATCGTTTTTATTGCCTCTCATATTCGAAAAGTTGTATTCACCCCCCCTCTACAACACATTTGGACCTAACAATTGGTATCAGAGCTATATGTTTAACATACAAAACATAGATCCTTGTGTTGAGTAGAAGAATCGTGAGTTTTCATTTTTCAGATCTACTTTTCATTTTCTCGAAAAGTGTGTTTTAATTCGTTGGTAGTGAAAACTCATCTAAAAAATTATTTAAATACTCCAGGTGTGATTATTTAGCTTGGGTGTATTTTAATTAATTTTTGTGAATTTATCTGGGTTAGTTCATATTTGGTGTTCTTGAGTGTTCATCATCTGTTCTTATCAAAGAATACAACCCAACAACTTTTTGATCTCCTTTTCAATAGTAAAAGAATAAAAAGGTGGTTTTTGGACTTTTTGATTTACTTTATTCGGCCGAAAGTAAAAGACATACTCAGTACCTAGCATGTGGGTTAGGTGGGTTTGGTGAGTAAAGCATTCAAAGTCAAAAAGTGTTAAAGTGATAATATTGTTTATTCAATATTTAAAGAAATCTGCAGAAAAAATTATTCTAAGGCAAAAATTTCTACATAGAAGTTCTACTTGAGAATTTCTACATAGAATTTCGACTTGGACAATTTCTACTTGGTGATTTCGACTTGAGCAAAATTTCTACTTAGAGAAATTTCGACTTAGGCAAAAGTTCTACATAAATATTCTACATAGCCTAGTCTTGGGTACTTAGAAACTTTTAGTGACCAGAATTGAGATGGCTCCTAAAAATGCATTCAAGATCCCAATGTTCAACAAAGATCACTATGAAGAATGGGTTTTCAGAATGAGACTATATCTAGAGACTGTTAACCCTGAATATCTGGAAGTCCTTGACAAGGGTAAATTTGTCCCAATGGTAGTTATTCCTTCACATACGGAAGGAGGAGTGGTTATACCACCTCGGTCTGAGCCCAAAAAGGCAGCGGACTTTTCGGATGCTGATAAAGAGCAAATAGCTTTGGATACTGCCGTACGACAAACCTTGATGGAATCTCTTGATCATGAAATGTTCAACATAGTCAAAGGTTTGACTACAGCGAAGAAGATTTGGGACAAGATAGAAGTTGTCATGGAAGGATCTGCAGAGGTCAGAAGCAACAAAACACTCATACTCAAGATGGAGTATGACACCTTTAGAATAAGGAAAGGAGAAGGCATAACAGATGTCTACCTACGATTCAGTCAGTTGGTATTGGATTTGAATCTGAGAGGTGTGACTCTCCCCATGGTTGAAACAAATACGAGATATCTGAGGAACCAGCCAAAAAGCATTGAGCATAGGGTCTACGCAATCAGAGAAACCAGAGATTTGCATACAACTTCTCTGGAAGAGTATTATGGAATATTAAAGACCTATGAGCTGGAAACGCTTCAAGATCAAGCATGGGACAATGATTCAAAGTCAAAAGAAAGTGCATCAGGATTAGTTGCTGATGAGGAAGAGTCTAAGAAGGCAATGGTTGCAGCAAAGCCTAAATCATCACTTGCACCACATCAAGTTGATAATGATGACGAGTGCGCATCTGACAGTGATGATGACTACTACACCCAAGAAGAGCTGGACAACATGGACGATAGTGTCGTGGCATACATGGCAAGGAAGTTCAGCAACATGAGATTTAGAAAAAGCAACCGACCACAGAGAAAATCTTCATCTTATTATCGGGCTGCTAAGGGTGGTGGTAGTTCGTCAGGCTACAAAGGAAAAGGCAAGAATACCAGCTACAAATCTCCTTTGGATTTCAAAATGAAGTTCAAATGCTATAATTGTGGTGAAGCTGGACACTTTGCCTCGGACTGCAAAAAGCCTAAACAGACTTATCCAAAAGAAACATTTGAAGCTCTCAAAAGCAACTATGAAGCACTGTTGAAGGAAAGACATGGAAAACGAGCTTTATTGGTGACAGAAGGAAGAGCTTGGGATGATTCAGATGAGGAAGATGTTACTCAAGTAGCAAACTTTGCGCTCATGGCTGAGACATCAGAGGAACCAGAGGGCATTAAGCAGAATAGAAATAAAGTTATATGGGTGCTAGACAGTGGAGCATCGAGGCATATGACTGGAAACAAGTCCCTGCTTACAGAGTTGGTTATGAAGGCTGGCCCTTATGTTACCTTTGGAGATGACAGCATAGGTGTGACTAAGGGATATGGCAAACTGAAAACTGGCAATGTCATCATTGAAGATATTTCCTATGTTGAGGGACTAAAGCACAATCTGTTGAGTATAAGTCAATTCTGTGACAAAGGTTACGAAATTGTCTTCAACAAGAAAGGTGTCTCAATCACTCACATCAAGGAAGGCTCACTAGCTTTAAGAGGAGTTCGAAAGGCAGATCTTTTTGTTGCAGATATGGATTCAGCAAATCAGGATGAGGTCACCTGTTTCTACAGCAAAGCCTCGGATGATGAAAGCTGGTTATGGCACAAAAAGCTATCTCACTTAAACTTCAAAACGATGAATGCTCTCGCAAGGCGAGAATTGGTGAGAGATCTACCTCAAATGGAGTTCGCTCCGAAAGGACTCTGTGAAGCTTGTGAAATGGGAAAGTCGAAGCGAGCATCGCATAAAAGCAAAGAAATTTCTAGTATTACTGAGCCTCTACAACTTCTTCATATGGATTTGTTTGGCCCAGTGAATGTCCTATCTTTGTCTAGGAAAAGATATGCTTTGGTAATCGTGGATGACTTCTCCAAGTATACATGGGTATTGTTCTCAATGACGAAAGACGAAGTACCTTTCTTAATCATTGATCACATCACTCAAATTGAGAATGTTTCAACACTTACTGTGAAGACGATTAGATCAGACAATGGCACTGAATTCAAAAACGCAGTGCTAAATGACTTCTGTGTATCTAAGGGAATACGTCGTCAGTATTCAGCCCCGAGAACTCCACAGCAAAATGGAGTAGTTGAAAGGAAGAATAGAACTTTGGTTGAAGCAGCAAGAACTTTGTTGTATGATTCAAAACTTCCTTTGTATTTCTGGGCCGAAGCAGTGAGTACCGCTTGTTACACTCAAAATAGAACCTTGATCATAAAAGATAAAGAAAAGACACCATGTGAGCTAATGAACAACAGAAGACCAACAATCAAATACTTTCATGTCTTCGGAGCAAAATGCTATGTGCTTATAGATGATGAAAATCTAGGCAAGTTTGCAGCAAAAGCTCGTGAAGGAATCTTTGTTGGTTACTCTACAGACGTGGTGGCAGCTTATAGAGTGTTCTTGGTGAATGATCGAAAAGTGACTGAAAGTTACAACGTCAGATTCGACGATACCAAACTCTCATCAATTTCAAGAGATTCTAGTGAACCTGAGTCCCTAAAATTTCAGAATCTGGACTTAGAAGATCTTGAAGATGAACCTGAGTTGGTTGTTCCATTAAATGTTCCTAGTGTACATGAAGAACCTGAGTCTAGTGAACAAGCTAATTCTACAAGATCAGGAGAGACTTCTTCAGTACCAACCGGCAACAACTCAGGGGGAGTAAATAGCAGCTCAAGGACTACTGTTCAAGGCTCGAGTCGAGTTGACTCTAGTTCTGTAGGAGCTGGCACTAACTCAGGGGGAGTTAGTGAAAATATTCAAAGTAGTCAGCACCCCAACTCAGAAAGTCAAGCTGAATCATCTAGACAATTTCCAGGTGAACGGGTATGGAATAGAGACCATCCGTTTGAGTTAATTATTGGTGATCCAGATGCTGGTGTGACTACTAGAAGAACTGCAAGAGCTGACATGGCTAATATCTCCTTATATTCTGGGTTCTTATCCAAGCTTGAACCTAAAGAAATAGAAGAAGCTCTTGGCGATGCTGATTGGGTGATTGCAATGCAAGAGGAACTCAATCAGTTTGAAAGGCAGAAAGTTTGGAAACTGGTACCCCGACCAAAGAACAAATCCGTAATTGGAGCTAGGTGGGTATTCAGAAATAAACTGGATGAAAACGGACTTGTAACACGAAACAAGGCTCGTTTGGTTGCAAAAG
The DNA here is from genome assembly GCA_036435485.1 of Saposhnikovia divaricata. Lineage (NCBI taxonomy): Eukaryota > Viridiplantae > Streptophyta > Magnoliopsida > Apiales > Apiaceae > Saposhnikovia > Saposhnikovia divaricata. Next base: position 60,280,103 of record CM071598.1, read on the forward strand.
GTTATTCTCAGCGAGAAGGAATTGATTATGATGAAACCTATGCACCGGTTGCAAGACTTGAGGCAGTCAGGATGTTCTTGGCATTTGCAGCACATAAGAACTTCAAGGTATTCCAGATGGACGTGAAAAGTGCCTTCCTGAACGGAGAGTTAGAAGAAGAAGTGTATCTGGAACAGCCGCCCGGCTTCGTTGATCCAGAACATGCAGATTTTGTGTATCTACTCTTCAAATCTGTCTATGGCCTCAGGCAATCCCCAAGGCGATGGTATGAAACCCTATCCTTATTCTTAATTGAAAATGGTTTTGTTAGGGGAGTAATTGATAAAACATTGTTCTATAAAGTTGTGAGAAATGACTTAATACTTGTTCAAGTATATGTGGACGATATTATTTTTGGGTCATCAAATGAGCGCTTGTGCGAGAAATTTGCCAAGCTAATGCAAGAAAAATATGAGATGAGCATGATGGGAGAGCTGTCCTTCTTCCTTGGATTACAGATCAGTCAGAGAAAAGATGGTATCTTTATCTGTCAATCCAAGTACGTCAGAGATTTACTCAAGAAGTATAATCTAGAAGATGCATCAGCAGCTAAGACTCCCATGGCAACAGCCACGAAGCTTGATGAAGACAAATCAGGTAAATCAGTTGACATCACAAGCTATCGAGGTATGATTGGCTCACTCCTCTATTTAACTGCAAGTAGACCAGATATAATGTTCGCAACTTGTTTATGTGCAAGGTTCCAAGCGGATCCTAGAGAATCACATCTCGTAGCCGTCAAAAGAATTTTTAGGTATCTCAAGGGCACACCAAATCTAGGGATTTGGTACCCAAGAGATACAGGTTTTAATCTTATTGGCTATTCGGATTCAGACTATGCAGGTTGCAGGATTGATAGGAAAAGCACATCTGGTGCTTGCCAATTTCTTGGCAGAAGATTGGTGTCCTGGCAAAGTAAGAAGCAACATACAGTATCTACTTCTACTGCTGAAGCTGAGTACATTGCTGCTGGAAGCTGTGTAGCTCAAATACTGTGGATGAGGAACCAATTGAAGGATTATGGCATAGAGCACAAGAAAATTCCAATCATGTGTGACAACACAAGTGCCATTGCCATAACCAACAATCCTGTAGATCACTCAAGAACCAAGCATATTGACATCAGGTATCATTTCATAAGAGAACATGTCGAGGAGGGGACTGTGGAGCTACATTTTGTGCCCACAATGCAACAAATTGCAGATATATTCACCAAACCTCTTGATGAAGTAACATTCAATAGGTTGGTTGGTGAATTGGGAATGCTTAACACAAGTTAGTAAAGCCTTCTATCTGTAAAATCCATGTTTATGTTTGTATGTGCAAGCTAATCAATCATTATGTGCTTAGACTTTAATATGCCTAATTAATGATTGTTATAGGTTGCATATAGTGTGATTTTGCATGAATTCATTGTGTTTTAAGTGTCTTTTATAGCACAAATCTGTGAATTTATGCTTGTTAGATTGCATGATCATAGGGGGAGTTAAATTCATAATAGTCTAAATATTGCATAATTTTTAGATGAATTTACCTGTGTTTTTCATGTAATTAGAGGCCTTAGAATTATCAAGGAATGTTTTAATTATGTCATATATTAAAATCCTTGAATTGATATTTATATTAATTTGACAAAATTAATTGTTGAGTTTTTCAAAGAAAAATTGTCAAATTATTCTAAGTATCTTCAAAATTTCGAGTTAGTCTCTATCTCGAAACTCATGTAGAAATTCGACTTGAATTTCGACTTGAGCTTCCAGGGTGAAGTTTTGAAAATTCTAAGTCTGGGAAGAATTTCGAGTTAGTACCTATCTCGAAATTCATCTCGAAATTCGACTTAGAGTTCGAGTTCGAGTTACCAGTGTGCCTAGTTCTATTTTCAAAATATTCGAGATAAAGTCTATCTCGAATTTTATCTCTAAGGTTGAGATGAGGTTTCCATTAAGGGAATATTTTGAAAAGAACTGAGAATTAACTTCGAGTTAGTCTATCTCGAACTTTATCTCGAAGTTCGACTTGATGTTCGAGATAGAGTTCTTAGTCTATCTCGAAACTCAACTCGAATTTCGACTTGGTGTTCGAGATAGAGTTCTCAGTTAAGCTAAAGGGAATTTTTCGAGTTACACTCCTAACTCGAAACATATCTTGAATTACCCTGGACTTTTTGATTCAAGGAAGTATTTTGGAAAGAATTTGAGATTAACTTCGAGTTAACTTCTATCTCGAACTTTATCTCGAAGTTCGACTTGATGTTCGAGATAGAGTTCTTAGTCTATCTCGAAACTCAACTCGAATTTCGACTTGATGTTCGAGATAGACTCTAACTCGAAAAGTATCTTGAATTTTCTGTTTTTCCAAGTTTACTACAAATCAATAATGTTCAAGATAGTATTTCCCTATAGTTTCTGCTGTAATTTTGATTAAAGTGCTTCTTTGTGCATAATTGTTCGAGTTAACTTCTATCTCGAACTTTATCTCGAAGTTCGACTTGATGTTCGAGATAGAAAAGTTCGAGATAGAAAAGTTCGAGATAGAGTTCGACTTAGATGTCCCCTGTATGGACTTAGTACTTTTCACATTTTTTAACAGGGACATTTTTGTCATTTCTCATTCACCTATATATACATCTCTAACTCGATGCCTAAATTCACTTTACCTAATTTTAATTTTCAGCAGCCGTTTCACAAGAACAGTGCGATTTCACTAATTACATACCTTTGATCCTTGTTTTTGTGATTAAACTCGTACTAATCACGAATTACTGCCGATTTGTTGACTGCTATTATCTGTGTTAACCTTAATCTTTGTGTTACTGTGTTTTGTGAACATTCATACACGCGCATATACATACACACGAACACATATTGTTTGTGTACTGTTCGCGATTCCATTTTGTCCATCTATAAACACACACGATTCAACTGGTATACACACGAAATAGTAATTGGTTGTTGAATTGAATCCCGTAGTTTGATTTCTCAGATTCCATTTGGTGTTCTTGAAAAATTAAAAGGGTTACAATTCTCTTTTGTAATTCGGAAAATTAACTGTTTTTCTAAATTAAAATAAAATTCACATCTTCTTAAAGAAAAACATTTAATCAAAATGGCTCACCAATTTTCCCTTGCTAAAAACAATTTTTACAATATTTCTACGGAAATTGGTGATCAACTCCCGCGGTTTAAGTTTTGGATACGATTTCTCAATTTGTATTCCAAAGCTAGCCAAGCTTTTACTGCTAAACCTACACTAGTACATGATGCTTTACAGCAATTATGGACTAGTGCGGTTACTTTTGGGAGTAAATCAACCCCCTACGGTTTCAGGTTTACCTTAGCGGGTCAGGAATATGAGGTGACAGAACAAATTGTCAACAGAGTTCTAGGATTCCCAATTAAAGATGCCTATGATCCAGAACCTAATGCTGCAGAACGCCTCAGATTCTTTGAAGAAATTGGATGTTATCCTACAAAAGGCCCAATCACGGGAAATATCCAAAAGCAATTCTTCCATGCGGAATGGAATTACTTTTTCGAGGCCATCACAAGATGTTTTCGGGCACGCGAAAAAGACTTTCATCAAATTCCGATTCCCATGCAAACCTTTGCAGTAGCCCTAGCAAGAGAACTGGATATAAACTATGGACGCATAGTTCTCTCTGAGATAGTGGCCTCAATGGGATCCCTTGCAAGCAGAGACCTCTCTACCACTGATGTCGTCTGCTGGTTTCCTCGGTTTCTTCAAATGCTAATCAATGACTTAATACCGAAGGATGCTCTTGCTATTAGACAGGGATTTGCCAGAAGCCCCACATCTGAATCGCTGGGGATGGGCACTAAGTCACTTGCAACCATTGTAAATCAGGATAAACATCAAGGTAAGCCAATGTCTACTCCTGAAAATATTCAAATGTGGCTTAGATATGATGCAGGAGTTACCAATTTGGAGGCATCATCACAAGTCTCATCACATGCTCAAAATCCATCTGTTCATGCTGAGGCATTTGATGAGATTCCGGATGAGGAAAGCGATGATGCACAAGGTAATCAATCAGGTAATCTCTCTCTGCATACTATTCATTCCTCCTCCTACGTTTCTGATTCCGCGACCCATGAGCCTGCTAACCCGCAGGATCTATCCCAGGGTAAGAGCCATATTTCTGACTCTGAGTCTGATACACATTCCTATTCTTTATCACCCCTGTTAACGGAAGTCAGAAAACCAGCACGTATATTTATACAAGATGATGAGGAGAATGAACCCGAAGAGCAGCAACTTTTTCGCAAGAAAGCCAAACTTTTCCACGCTGCTACTTCACAACCACAGTCAAACCCTAGCGTGTCACACGCAACCACTCCACCTCACGCGAGTGGTTCACCCCTTGAACATTCTGCACATAGGGACTTTGATTTTGGTCAAGATGATGTGCCTCTTGATGATACTGTTGCTTCAAGAGGACATGAAGTATTAAGAACTTCAGCCGTACCTTCACCGGTACGTACTGATGCTGCAAAGAGGATCGGTTCTGATGTCGTACAAGGACACTTTGCAGCCTCTCAGACTGAGATTCCAACTCAGGAACAAACAGAATTTGATCCCATAACTGTCAACAACATTTCTTATCAAGTTTCTGCAGGTACTGCTTCACTTTTTGGATCAGTCATTGAAGACATACACGAGCGTGAGACAGGGAGTGTGTGTGAGAGGTTAGGGAGAGAGGGACCTTCATTTTTAAGGCCCGAAACCGAGCGCCAAATACCAACAGAACGCGTATTAGAGCGAGGTCACCTAAACCAAACACCGTCCCTTAATACTGAAAATTTTGATACTCGTATGACTTCAATGGAAAATCAGATGAAGCAGTTCGGGCAGACAATGGGGCAGTTCGGGATCAATATTGGAAACAACCAAAGGGCTCTAGACGACTACGCAGCAAGAATGGCAAGTCAAGCTACAGCTTTTGATGATTTGACAAATAAGGTCAATGATTTGGGCCATGCTGGTGGTGTCTTGGGAAGCACTCTCAATGAGAGGATGGGGGCATTGGAGTCTACAATGCATACAATGACTGTGGAGATCAGTAGAATGATGTTCGCAGTCAGGAGTTTTGTGCCCCCGGAGTGCTTCGAGTCGGAACAACCTCCCCCCGATGCTGGAGCAGGTGGTGCAGGTGGTGCTAGTGGAGCGGGAGCCTCTGGTTCTGGTTTTGGAGGTTCCTATGCAGCTGGTGGATCTGAAGACCATGGTGGAGCTCAGGATAACTCACCTAAGGGGGAGAGTGGAAAGGAGACGAGACAGCAGGCAGTTCACATCGAAGAAATTGAAGAACCCGCTGATCTTGTTAAGGAACCAGAAATTGAGCCTGCTGTTGCTGAAGAGGCTCTGAGGAGGAGAAAGGGTAAGGCAATAATGGTTGAAGAAGATGAACCAGTTATTGACCTGAGTCATCAGGACACAGTACAGGAGGTACTAGACTCAGATTCTGATATGGAAGACGTACCTTTCGCACATGCTGTTAAGCGATCTTTGAAGGAACAAGGTGGAGGTGCTGGTATGTCTTTCGGAATGCCTGAAGAAGATCCTGTTGATGAAGAAACCCTGCAGTCTCAACAGTTAGCCTTGGAACAAGCTCAGTTCCATAAAATGAAGATGATGCAAGAACATGCTGCGTTCCTAGAACAGAAGGTGGAGCTACAAGGGAAGCAGTATGAGTATGAGCTTGCAAGGCTAGCCAATCCTCAAGTTGATCTGGACAAAAGAAGGATAGGGCAGAAATGGGATGAAGCAAGGAAGATAATGATGGGACCATGTGCAAAAGGAGTTCATAACAAGGATGCAGATGATCTGTTCTACAACTTGAATTTGCAGAATCCAATGACTGGGGACTATATAAATGCTTTGAAGAGATTAATTTCTAAAGTCAGGGTTGGATACAATGCAAATCTTAAGGAGTGGCAGGTTATCTTGTCTTTGGTAGAAGGAGTCCCAACATCTTTCCTATTTGTGGATGACCAATTCATAATGAGAAGATCTGCGTCAGAGTTGTTCTTGCTAGCGACTAAAATTCAGTACTCTCAATCTGAGGAGCTAAGCATTCTGTACAGGGATCAGTTAATGCAGCTAGCAGAGGACAAGGGTCCAGAATTCTCAGCTTATCCAAATTTTGTCCGGATGGTGGTTCAAGGAAAGATGAAGAGGGTGAGCATGGAGGAAAAGGACTTAATGGAACTTTCAGTGGAATCTCTTAAAGCTGTATGTAGACAAATGATGGGTAAGGGATTCGCCTCTGAGCTTAAAGATAAATCCGTGAGGATCATTGAAAGAGTCATATTCTTGAAGAGCAATGAGGTGTGGAAGTGTGATGTCATTGCTCCAAACCCTCTCGACAACGTGAAGATTGAGCCGGAGCTGATAGAACAGAAATGGAATATTCTTCAAGCAATGAAGAATGTAGATGAAGCTTTGACTCTTCCTTCTGGAGAACTGGAACAAGGAGAAATAAGGGAGGCAGTTGGCGTTCCAGGGAAAGATAGTGTATACTGGATACACTCTTATGCTGATGATACAGCTGATGCCTTAGCATACATAGATGCAGACCAGAAACAAACACTCTTGCATATGAGTAGACAATGGCTGCTACAGACTCAAGATGCTGCATTTCTAGAGAAAGTGTTATATGTGTTCAAATGGGGCGAAGTGGAAGACAAGTTTGTTGAAGAAAAGCAGAGACTCGTGAGTTACCTGTCTGAAGTAGTGGTGGAAAAGAAGCAAATGGAGCGAGATGCGGCTAGTGTCCACAATACTAACCGTGTCAAGGGCTACCCCAAGATGATCTATTGTCAGTTTAAAGCTGATAAAACTCATTGGAAATCTCAGCTCATCATGAAGAACTTTGAGGATATTCCAAAGATCAGGACTACTCAGGAGGTGGACAAACTCAGAAGGCTTTTCAAACATCCTTATCCAGAGCCCAAGAATCCTCTAGAAATGGAAGCTGTAAGTCTGTTGAATGCTAGGTGGAAGCAGCTTAAAGATCCAGTATACAAGAAAGAAAAGCAGCAGAAGGAGAAGCTCAAAAGACAGAAAGAAGAGAGAGACCAAGCTGTTGAAGCTAGAAAGAGGAAACGGAATTAGGGTTAAAGGTCAGAGTGGTGTGAACTTGAAGTTGGAAAAACTTCATGTCTTTCGGTTGCTTTAACTCACTTGAGGAAAATTCACCTTAGAGTGAATCCAATAAGGTGATACAAGTTTGACCAAAAGGTATGAAATAATCCAGGTGATAGGAATCACTCAAATGATCTTTAATTCGAGGTTCGAATTCTGTTTCTAGTTTTTATGTTCATTGTATTGTTTTCAAGTTCTTTTCAATTGTATATTATTCAAGAATGTAATGTTAATTATCTTTTCTCGTCTCATTGTTTAGTTGAGTTATCCTTCATTAATTTGAATGTCATTGTTAGACAATCAAATTGGGGGAGATTGAAAGGCAGAGTGTATAAACTTGTAACACTATAACTAATGTAACTCAAACTAAAGGAAAAGATACTTAACCAGAAGACAATCAAGAACAGGAAGTCACAAGAAATCAACACTAAATGAAGACAAGGTAATTGATACAATTTAAACATGCTAACTATGATCAAGCCAAGAAGAAATCATTGAGAGAAGTTCAAGTTAAAGTTGTTCATGCCTCAGTGATTTGATAAATCAAGAATCAAGATCATAACTATCAGTATCAACAAGACCAATTGATTTCAAGTGAAGAAGAAGGAAAGCAAATATTGGAAAGCCAAGTTATTCAGTGAATATGGTAATTTATTCAAGAAGCAGAAACACTATCAAGACTAGTCACTTATGAACCAGACCAGTGCATCAAGTGTCAGGACATTGATAGCAAGTTTATGTCAGTAATAAAGAACCATGTTCAAGAGCTTGTTGAAGAATAAAGAAGACATGAAGATATCACAAGTTCAAGATGTGCATTGAAGTTTCAAGTTGAAGACCAGAATATTTTCTAAGTACTAAATGTTCTGGATGGCTAAGTAGAAATTCTCAAGTAGAAGTTCTACTTAGGAATTTCGAGATAGCCAAGTAGAAGTTCCACTTAGGAATTTCGAGATAGCCAAGTAGAAATTCTCAAGTAGAAGTTCTACTTAGGTGCAGCTTCAACATGACACATGGCATCTTCTGATTGGCAGATTTCCAAGCTTTCAAGATAAGGCAAGAATTATGTGGACATCATTGGGCCACGTACATCTTAGTCTTTGAAGACTACAGGACATAGATTACATGTAGTATAAATAGAAGTACTTGTGTAATGTTTTAGTTAGTGAGCAATTCTAGAGAAAAACACAAGAGAAAAAGAGAGAGTGCATTCACAGAGCTTAGTATCATTCACTTCTCTCTCAACTTCTGTTATACTTTGTAATGAATGTTGTAGCAACCCTTTCAAGTTATATATAAAGAAATATATTCCTTGAATCTGTGTGTTCATTTATTGCATCGTTTTTATTGCCTCTCATATTCGAAAAGTTGTATTCACCCCCCCTCTACAACACATTTGGACCTAACAAATCTGGATCTAGAAGGGCATCTTCCACTCTCTTAGGTTCCTCTTGAGACAGGAAGCTACTGTATAGACATTCTGCTTGAGTGGCCCTTCTAGTTTGGACTCTTGAATTTGATTCACCAATGATTAACTCAAATGGATGATCTCTAGTCCATTTTCTTGCAGGTGGAAGGTTTGATCTTGATGAGGTTGCTTCATTTCCATGAGCATGATCATGTTGATTTAGCATTGAATTTTGACCTTGAGAAACTCCCCCTGAGTTTGTTGTTCTTGCTGAATTATGAAGTTGACTGTCAATGAATGCATCATTTTGCCTGTCGACAGATGCTTGAGAATCTCTGTCAACGGATGCATCTCTAATATTGTCAACGGATGCTCCAGAATGACTGTCAACGGATGCTTCATTTCCAGTGTAGGCATCACTTCTAGTTGGTACAACAACTCTTGGTGGATCTCTGTGGTCATGATCTTCATCTTCCTCATCATCATCATAGTACATTCTTCCTTCACCTTCATTCTCAAATTCCAACTTTTCATGGGAGCCTTCATCATTTAGACCTAGAATCTTTTGATCATCAAACACAACATGTACAGATTCCATAACAATGTTGGTTCTTAGATTGTAGACTCTGTAGGCTTTCCCTGCTGCATATCCAACGAAAATAGCTTCATCTGCCTTTGCTTCAAATTTGCCCAAGTTATCTCCATGATTCCTTAGCACAAAACACTTACATCCAAAGACATGAAGGAAAGCTAAAGTTGGTTTCTTGTTGGTTAACAACTGATAAGGAGTCATTCCTCTAGCTTGATTGACCAAGGAAATATTCTGAGTAAAGCATGCAGTGTTGACAGCTTCAGCCCAGAAATATGTTGGTAACCTTGATTCACTTAACATTGTTCTAGCTGCTTCAATGAGAGTTCTGTTTTTCCTTTCAACACCCCCATTTTATTGAGGTGTTTTGGCAGCAGAAAACTCATGGACAATTCCATTTTCTTCACAGAAAATCTTCATTGTGGAATTCTTGAATTCAGTACCATTGTCACTCCTGATTCTTTGTACTCTGTCTTCAGAACCATTGTTTAGTATTCTGAGGTGATTGATGATGATTTCACTTGCACAATCCTTGGAGTGCAGGAAGAAGGTCCATGTGAACTTAGAAAAATCATCTACAATCACCAGACAATATTTCTTCTTTGAAATAGACATGACATTTACTGGACCAAATAAGTCCATATGCATCAATTGAAGAGGCTTAACAATGGATGACTCTGTCTTGCTTTTGAAGAATGATTTCTTTTGTTTCCCTAATTGGCAGGCATCACACAGTCCATCTCTGACAAATTCCAAATGAGGGATTCCTCTAGCAAGATCCTTTCTTACCAAATCATTCATAACTTTAAAATTCAAATGTGACATCTTCTTATGCCATAGCCAACTCTCATCCTTACTTGCTTTGCTGAAGAGACAAGTAATGGATTCTGAGCATGCTGAATTGAAGTCAGCTATGTAAACATTTCCTTTTCTAAAGCCTGTCAATACCACATTGTTCCTTCCTTGGCAGAAACAACACAAGCTTCTTTTGTGAACTTTACTTCATAGTCTTTGTCACAAATCTGACTGACACTCAGTAAATTGTGCTTCAAACCTTCAACTAAAGCCACTTCTTCAATGATGACATTGTCTTTTGAAATCAGGCCATATCCCTTAGTATATCCTTTGCTGTCATCTCCAAAGGTAATTCTAGGGCCAGCTCCTTCCTTGAACTCTGTGAGCAGGGTTGAATCTCCTATCATGTGCCTAGAGCATCCACTGTCTAGGTACCATAGATTCCTTCTGTTTCCCTGCACACATTCCAAAACAAATCAAGTTGATTTTGGTACCCAAGCTTCCTTGGGTCCTTTCTTGTTAGCCTTTGACTTTGCACTCTTAGCATTCTTCAACTTAGGTGTAGATGCTTGAGTGATGGGGTTTGACAAATGCTCATTTGCATGAATATTTGATGCATGCATTTGTGGAAAATTGGCATACATATTATTCATGCTAGGAATGCTCCATGACATTTGTGGCACATTCACAGATTGAAAATAAGGATTAGACACATATGGCATGTTCACATATGGATTTGAAAAACTAGCATTTTGATACAAACCAGGCATAACAGGCATTGCAGGCATACATGGCATTGTTTGAGGTACATGAACAGGAGCCTTGTTGACAATCTTGCAATTAGAAGATAGGTGATTGACACTATTACAATTACTACAAGTTTTTCTAGGAGCAAACTTGTCAGGAGAATAATTGTTTTTCTTGTTGATGTCTATCTTACCATTTCTGTTCTTTTTATTTTACCCTCAATTTCTACCTTTTCATTATCTGATTTACCAACAGCCTTTTTGTTATGTAAATCACCTGCCTTAGCCTTCCCACTAGATTTGGTTTTGCTACTCTCACCACTAACAAAGTTCTTGTTGACTGGACCATCTTTGATATCCAGTTTCCTGAGTTCCTTCTTACTAACAAACTTTTTGTTAGTCGACGGATACCTCTCATCCGTTGATGGTTCATCTGTCAACGGATGATCACTATCCGTTGATTCACAAATAGTCTCTAGATCCTCAAGGCCAGGTTCTAGTTCCTTTTTCTTTTGAGTCCAGGTATCCTTCACAAACGATTCTATTCCCTGGACTTCTATTATGTTTTGAGAAATATTCCTACAACTTTGAAATTTGGCAATTATCCCTTGTTCTTTTTCAAGCTGGTCTTTTAAAATCAGTTCTCTTTTTAACACAGCTTCAAGTTCACTTTTAGCATTATTGCAATCAACTCTCATTTTCTCAAATTCTAGAAATTGAGCTTTTAGAGCAGCATTTCTATCACTTAAAAACAGATTAGACTCATTAATCCTATTGTTCTCTTTAGTAAGTGATTTAAGAGTAACACTTAAGTGATATAGTTCAGTAGACATTTCATCTATAACACTATTGCATTCCTCTTTGGTGAGCTCAGAGAGATTAGTAGAAAATACCTGATTGCTAGCTGAACTTGCTTCCTGCTCTCCAGAATCAGCCATCAATGCAAGGTTGACAAACTCATCATCATCAGAATGATTGTCATCAACAGCCCAGTCATACTCTTGGGTCAAGAATGCCTTTCCTTTTTGCCTGAGAAGATCAAAATATTTCTTCTTGTAGTCAACAGTCTCAGTTGACTTTCCCTTGTTCTCAGATCTAGGTTTCCTGCATTCACTTATCATGTGACCAGCAATTCCACAATTGTAGCATTTAATTTTGGATTTATCCACATAGTTGCTTGTGGAAAAATCCTTGTTAAATGGCTTGGCCACCCCAGAGTTTCTCTTGAATTTCAGCTTAGAGAATCTCCTAGATAGAAAAGCTAAGTGCTCATCTATCTCATCCAATTCATCCTGCTGAAGGACATTCAATTCCTCAGACACCTTTTCCTTGCTCCTGCTTGATTCTGCTCTACCTTTACAAACCTCCCTGTTTGGTGTAGAACTAGCAGCTTCTGTCCTTTCCTCCTTCTGCTCCAAGTTGGCAACAAGTGCAACTGACCACTTTTCTTTTGAGACTTCTCAATCTCTTCATCCTGCTCCATTTCCAGCTCATATGTCTTTAAAGTTCCATAGAGCCTTTCAAGAGTAAATGTCTTGTACTCTTGAGTGTTTCTTAGAGAAACAGTCATTGGCTTCCATTCTTTGGGCAGTGATCTCAGAAATTTGAGATATCTTTAACTTGATAGATTCTTCCATACAGTTTCAAACCATTTAGTAGCTTTTGAAATCTATAAAATGTATCATTCAATGTTTCTCCACTCTTAAAGTGGAAATGTTCATACTGTTGGATTATTAGTTGCATCTTGTTTTCTCTCACCTGTTCTGTTCCTTCACAAAGGGTTTGAACAGTGTCCCATACTTCCTTAGAGGTAGTACAGTTAATAACATTGTCAACCATGTCTGTTTCTAGACCACTGAACAGTATATTCATGGTCTTTTTATCTTTGTGGACTTCTGCAATATCTTCAAGACTCCATTCAGAAACAGGTTTGGGAATGAGAGTGCCAGGCACATCTTCAGCCATGCCAACTCTTGTTGCAGTCTTCATTGGAACGTGAGGACCCTTGTCAATGCAATCCACAAAACCCTCATCAATAGACAAGAGATGTAGACGCATTTTTACTTTCCAGTGAAAGTAATTCTCTCTATCAAGAACTGGAATCTTTACTCCATAATCCTTCTTAGACATGTTGGAAGTGTGTTGATCTTTAAACTTCAAATATGTTAGAAGCTTGCTCTGATACCAATTGTTATTCCCAGATTACACACTTGTATAATTGTAGAAGGGGGGGTTGAATACAATTCTTGATATTTATAAATTTCTGATAAGAACTCCAGAAATCTATACTTAGATAATTGCTGTAGAAAGATTAATGCACAAACACATAAAAATCAGGTGGTTAAATGCACCACCTGAAGCTTTTATTCGAAGAAAACTCTGTGATACAAAAGTACACAGCTTCTGTTTTACAACTCTTTGCTTTCTAATGATATTCAATAAAAACCCTAAGCAAATGTATCTGTTTTCTTAGCTTTCAAAGAGTTGCTACCCTTGGTTATAAATCCCAAGTTTTACAAGTACTACTGAAATAAGATAATATTAATCTAATTCTAGTTGACTTGCTACTACACTCCAAATACACATGTAGCCGAAAGGTTGTCCTTGTGAACAGACATGTCTCCTGCACATTTCTTGTATTCATAGTGTAACAACCGCGAATTTTTGAATAATAATTTTCTACTCGTTATTTAAATTTATTAAAGATCGATGGATTAATATTTTTAAATAGCGTGTTTCGGTGAAGTTTTAAAATTTTATATATTCGTATGTAAATAAATATTATATTATATCTATTTAATTATATTTATTTGGTATTTATTAAAATTAGGAAAAATTTAGGAAAATAGGATTTTAATTTTTGGGTCGAATTTATTTATTAAAACGAAATTAGAGTCTCGTTTTAATTGGCCAGCAGGGGAGAAACGAGATTAATATTACAGAAGGGGAGACAATGAAACAACAACTTATTTTAAGGAGCACACCATTATTTTTTTAACAATCATCCAGGAAACATTCCTGGTTTTTAGCCCCGTTTCCCGGAGTCAAAAAGAAATGGCCATGACTCATTTTCACAGAAATAAAAACACATTTGTTATCTCTCTCTTTTAAAAAAACAAACACATACCAACTCTTTTTTTTTACACAAAACATATACTCTTCTTTTGCTTCATCCCGAAGCCACAGACTACTACTTCTCTCTGAACAAAAATCCGGTCATATATATTTATACGAATAGAGTAAAAATTGCAAGTAGTTTATTTGTTTTCTTTGTTAATTTTTTCGATCTCGTGGTAATCCGGTGTGTACGAGTTCGATTGGTACTTAGAGATTAAGATTGGTTGTGTTAAATTAATACATGTAATTGTGTGGTTGTGATGTGGTGATTGAAGGGGTATTGTTGGTTTAAATCGGAGTATAAGGGGAAGAGATGAGATGAGGAAGAGATTTTGTGAATTGTTGTGTTGAGTGGCGTTTGGCGTCGGAAAAAGGGGGAGGGGGTAGCTACTGGTGGTTGTTGTAGTCGGGGAGAGGGAACGATGGTGGTGGTGGTAGGATTCGAAGGAGTGAAGGGGGAGGAGGAGAGATTTAACGGAGAGAAGAGAGTGAGGTCGAGAATGGTGGAGGGAGATTGAGAGAGAGAGACGAAGAGATTTGGGGAGAGAGATAGAGAGGGAGCGAACATGAGAGAGATTGCAGGGGGAAAGGGAGAGGGAGAGAGAGAGGGGGAGAGAGAGAGAGAGAGAGAGAGAGAGAGAGATGACCGAGAGAGAGAGAGATAGAGCGAGAGAGGAGAGATTGGAAGAGAGATCGAGGCGGTGAGCGGTGGCGCGTGGCGGTGGCGCGTGGTGGAGGAAATTGTGGGACCCACGCTGCTGTGGTCATTAAAAATAATAATAATATAATAATAACGTACCAATAAAATTAATGATCGTAAGTTTATTCGGGAGTTATAAAATGGGTTCAGGTTGTTAAAAAAATTGGAATATGGGAATATTATTTAGAGATTGTGAGGGATTAATAATTAAAATGGTTGGTAATAAATGATTTAGTAAAAAAATGTTATAATTGATTTATTAATTAAATAGAAAATATTTTGTGATTAGTTGGGCGTAATTTAGAGATCTAATAATTAGTTGATAAAATAGAGATTTAATTGTGAATAAAAAAATGAAGTCTTGAATAATTTTTCTTGTGAGATTAATATTAATTAAATTAGGGAATTTTAGGGAATTTATAATAGTTAATTTAAATTAGAAGTACAAATTGATTAATTAATTAAATAAAAATGTTTTGTGACGTAAATTATAGATATATTGATTCGTTAATGAAAGAGTTAATATTAATGAATAATAGCGTAGAATATGATTTTTTTTAAAGAGTTGAATTGTGATTTTTGGACGAAAATTAGAGATTTAATAAATTGTCGATAAAGAGAGGAAATTTTAATAAATAGGATTAAATTACTGTATTATTTTGGAAGAATTATATTTATCGTTTCCGGATTATTAATTAACCAGATCGAGTTAAATTATTTTAGAGATTAAAATTGGAGTAATATTTAATTATTTACAAGATTAAAATGAATTCTTGGATTTTGAGAATAAATAGAGATTTATAATATTATTTTTCCTAAATTGGATTTGATTAAAGTAGAGCTTTTAGGAGAATTGTTTTTGAGATTGGTATGAACCAATTATTTTAGAGGTTAAAATCGGATTAATATTAAAGATGAGTAAAATAAATTAGAATTGTGGGGATAACTAAAAGTAAAATTATTTTGATAAATTATTGATTAGCGAATGCTTAAAGGTAATTAGAGACCTTTTAAATGGTGAATCGTCGTTATATTCGCTAACCCTATTTTCGTTTTTAAATAGGATTTACGGATATTAAAATATTATATAGATTGGATTCCTGAGTTTCGGAGAAGATTTATTTATCCGGGGATTTAGTGGGAAGTTTGACTCAGAATTGTCGACGGATATAAGTGAGGGTTAAATGAGGAAGGATGCAGATGGATGAGGTATTGGTTGTGGTTGTTGAATTCACTGTGAGGCATTTTCCAACGGGAAAACATATATGTTCAGAGGAGACGTCTTCGATTATCTTCCTCCATCAGAGAAATCGGTGAGTATGGTCAATACGTTTGAGTTGAGTTTATAAGCATTTATAGAAAGTATTAGAATTGTCGTTTAGAAACTAAAGTATTGTCTTATGTTTGATATTGGAATTGACGCGCGAGCTCGATATCGGCGGATTAGACTCGTGGCAACCGCAAGGGCCTTGAACCAAATAATGATCAAATTAGAAGATTGTGACGCCGTAAGATAGAAGATGAAAGCGGTATTACTGTGACGTTTCATATTAGCTGAGAATTCGAGGCAAGTGTTTTCCCTTCACTTCTTGTTCAAGTGAAATTATCCTAAATATGATTATTATGGTATTATTCTATTTATTGTCGATCTTGTCGACATTTAATGTTATTCTTGTTTATCCAATTTATACATCATGTACTGTATCGAACTTGTCGATAACCCTTGAGACTATTATCCCTTAATGATGCTTCCTTGTTAGGGTGCAGCTAAACCAATTGCTTAGGTAGTCGGGATCCCACTAGTAGAGCACTGAGCCTGTTATGTCCAGATACCCCTTTCATACTTTATTTTTAATCCATTCTCTGATTCTTGTTTAAAATACATCTTTTGTGATTTGAATTCTGATGAATGATATATGATTTCATTATCAATGTTATGTTATTATTCCTATTTTACTACACACTTGCTGAGCATTTCTTTCGCTCATACTTGTTTGTTTCGAAACCCTAACTTTTCAGTAAGGTAGTTTGGCGAGACATATTCGCACAGTTCGGAAAGAGAAGAATCATACGCGATATTGAAGATGATTTGACGCGGGAGGTCTTGATCTAAAGTAAGGTCTACTTTATATAGTTAAACTTCGATAATTATTATTATGTATTGGATTAGTTAACCTGGTTTACTTCTTGTCGAAGTTATACCAGTGATTTAAGATTTGATCAAAGAGATTGTTGTAAAGAAAAGTTTTATTTAATGGAAATTGGATTCTTGATTCTAGCACTATAACCTAAAAGATCTTGGATGGTTTGGGTCACAGAAGTTAAATTTCAATATAATTACAAGGAATAATGTTTTATTAAAAGTGGTGATTTTATTTCGAGGATTTTTAGGTAACGACCAAATCTCCTGACCCGGATTTGGGGGCGTTACACATAGTGTAAACGGAATGCTTCTTTCTTCTGTGTTTCCAAAGTATGGCTGCCATACTGCTTTTTTTGTATCTACTATCAACCCATGTGATCTGTCAGTTAAACATGTCCTTATCAACTGCTAATCCCCAGCTTAGCATAGAAGAAAGTGTCATTGATTATCCGTTGATATTGTACACTGACATCCGTTGTTGATATATTGAGCTGTATCCGTTGATATTGAGACTTGAGTTGTATCCGTTGATAGAGTGGATTTGAGTTGTATCCGTTGATAGAGTTTTGTCTTCATCTGTTGATACACTTTCACTTAGACAGAATTACATAGCATAGCTTATTTACAATTGGCTACCCTATTCTGCCTATCCATTGATGGTCAACATGACTGTGGATAAAAACAATATCAACTGATAACATAGAGATACTGCAGTATGCTACAAAACCTCATCCGTTGATGAGCTACCTGTCAACGGGTAGAGTTATAAATCCTCATCCGTTGACAGCTACAAAACCTTACACAATTTGATTGATTGTGAAGTTATCATCAAATACAACATATTCCTAACAACATTTAATAGAAAGATGGTCAAATCATGGATTTGGATCTTTTCCAAACGTAAATATGGATATAAAACCTGAAAATTGGTATTCAGTGGATCAAATTAAAACTATAAATTTTATCCGAACTAAAATATGGATACCAAACCTTAGGAATGGGTTATCCAGCTTATTATAATATATAGATTAAACACTTGCTTATTATTAAATAACTTTTTTGCGGCATAATTTTCGTGAAGAAACAAAATTATGTTGTTGTTTTAGTTGCAACTAGCTCTTTAGCATGTGTAAAGTATGGGCAAATTCTAAATGCGAATAAATTGTTATTTTTTTCTAAAATATATGATATATTTGCACGCCAAAGATATGATAAATGAGTTATATATGATCATTGATCTTCTGTTCTGAGATTAATGATTCACTAGCTTGTTTAAGCGTGACTCTTATATATACTACAATTTAATGTTTGTTATATTATTTTGTGTGTTTGCCTATTAAAGATGTGATTGATGAGTTTTACGATAATTAATGTTAATATAAATTTGTATTATATTTATATATATAAAGGTTTTGTTTTGGATTGATTTGAATTAATTTGTGTCATTTAACATAATATTTAAAGTGTGACAGATTTTATATATACTTTTTTGTATTAAAGATATATGAATATTGATATTTGATATATAAATTTTTTTTCTTGTGATAATTTTTGTAATATTTAATTCATAAATATTTATAGTAGATCTAAAGAATAGTATAATGAGATATGGTACATGCTAGTGATTATTATCATAATATATATATATATATATATATATATATATATATACAGAAATATATGTATGCATGTATTTATGTATGTATAAATAATCTTATTAATTATAAAATGATTAATAGATTAAAATTAATGAAAGAGTAATAGATTACACAGATGTATGTCTGTATGTATAATTAATAACTATACATTAATGAATATTTAGACATCAAAATGTATGTATGTATGTATGTATGTGTGTGTGTATGTATGTATGTATGTATATATAACTAATAATTATATATTAATGAATATTATAAGACATTAATATGTAATAAATATGTTAATGTTAAAAGACCAAAATAACCCTAAAAATATAGTGAAGATAAGGGTAAAATGGCTCATGAATTAAATTGATCAGAAATTCCTTTTTTGTTGTATTGGATATATAATAGATAATGGATAATGATTTGAGTAACTTGATTTATATTTTAACTTCAAATTAGTAAATATTTATGCTACTTTGTGGAAATATTACATTCCTTCAGTTAAGGAAAAAAAAGACTAACAACTTAATCTAAGCTGAAGATCTCGCATAACTTATCTACATATTCAAATCTATAGGCATTATTAACACGCTGATATCTAATTGGTCTTTGAAGTAGAGTTTTCCAGCATTTTATGTTCTAGCATCTCGGATGTCTTTTGTTTTAGATTATTACGGGTTGCTTGATACTTTTGATTAGATCGTTTGAAGCAATTCTTGATCTATTTTAACCGTTATGGTAAAATGTGATCTTGCACTAATTTTAAGTTAGATCATAAGTTATACCAATTTTGTATCCAAACTTGATCAAGTGAAATATATCTGATTATTAGTTTAATGGATCTATTTTAGAGGTTGGTCGTTGTGTCAATATGTACATTTGTGTATGATCATATGGACGCGCCAATTTATATTACAAAGTTGACTAAAACATTTAAATCCACGACTCAATACATATGGAATCGAATAACCCCTCATTAAACAATCTAAATGAACTAATAACTAGCTATGCATTATACTTACAAATATTTCGAACACTTTTATTGGATCATATTAACATCCTCATTGAACCCATTAACAAACTTACGATATTTAATCAGTGTCTTTGCGCTTCGACTTGCATAGAATTGTGATATCATTATGATATCATTTACAAAATCCCAACCCATAACTCAATAATCAATCCACAAAAAAGGGTATCAATTATGCTAAAAATTAGTTGTAAATTTATCCTTATAAATAAAAATTTTGAAAATTATTATTCAAGCCATTGTGGGATATTACATTTGCCATCTGTTCATTTCAAACCATATTCAAGATATTAATTGTACATTCAAAACATCGATTTTATCTTAACACATGCATTAATATGAAAATTTATCAAAAATTATTGAATATGGGAACGGTTCGATGGCATTAAAGTTTTAACAGAAATTATGACCCAAGTTGTACATTGTTGGATTAGTCTAACCTAGATGGCTAAAATTAAGTCTGAACTTCAATCATTCTCTCTCTTTCACTATGGTATTTATTACCTTGTTTTTACTCTTCTGATATTTGAAACAATTTTTTAATTTGTTTTAATTTATTATTAATAAATTATAATGTGAAATGGTTATTAATGAGCACGAGTTACAAGTTCATGCATTTCTTACTCGATAAATAAATTAATTGTTTCATCAATTTACTCATTTTTTAAATTATAATTTAATTTTTATGACTTTCAATTTATATTGGAGGCTAGAGTTGTAAAATAAATAATGTCGTAAGACTTAAATAATTTTTTATTATATTATCATTTATATTTGTTTGAAAATAATGACTAACCAAAGGATTTTCCTTTGGTTAGAGTTATTTTACTATTTACAGATATGATATATTTTTGTTTATTTATATATTATCTTATTATTATTTTATTACAGTTTAATATTTTTTCCTTTGCTCATTTTTTTTGCTCTATAAAATTATTAATATTTTGTTTAATATTTAAATATGGGATAATTTCTTTAATAATTTATAAATACGTTTATATTTATTGTATACATATGTATAATTTGAAGCTTGGTTATGATGGAACTCTAGTAAAATGATTGGTACAATCAAGTAGGGAATATCATTCACTTTACATAACTCAGTAAAAGTAGTTCACATACATCCTATATATATTTTTTGTCAGAGTCTCTAGCTAATAAAAACAATTATCAAAATGTACGTTTTTAAACCCTATGCTAGTTGATATTCTTTGTTATTTGAAGTATGTGAATTTCATTTCAGGCCTTACGGTTTACATTGAGAAATATGTAATGATCCCTATTTTGATAATCTGTGAACCCCATTTGTATTTTATTATTCTAATTATTTTGGATGCTTTAATTTATAAAATATGCAAGGGTATTATTTTATATTAACCATGATTAGAGAGATGGATGATGTAATTAGGTGATAAAATTTTCTGTATTTCGTTATTGGCATGTAATGCGGCTTTAATTTATTTATAAGCTATGTAAATAAGTTTGATTATGTATTTCAATGGATGGAGTATAAACTTATGAATTATATTTTTTTAATTTAAATTTTCTAGTTGCATTACTACTTTAAAAATGTATTTTTTTTTAAAATTAATAAGTTTTTCCTAAATTATGTATAATTATTTATTTATTTATTTAAATTTGTGCTTTGATGATGATTAATTTCATTAATAAGAATTGATTTGATTTACGTGAACAACATGCAGATTGTTAGGCTTGTTTTATGCTTTATTGTTAAATGCTCGTGCCTCGTACAGGCATTGAAATAATTTTTCGTTCAAAATTATATATATTTAAATAATTTTGTAACTAAAAATATGATAAACAATAAAATTTCGATTTATCAAATATTTTTATAGTTATTTTATAATATTGCATACCAATCTTTTGAACCAAATATTTTATAACTTCATTAAATTTCATAAAATGTGGATAAATATTTAAACAATAATAATCACATGAATACCTATGATTGTTATATTATTAATTCAGTTTTCAATTGCGTGAAATGAACTTTTATCAAATTGAACATTTGAGTATAATATAAATAAGGGATATTCTCAATGGTACCCTTTTGGTTTTGACTTTTCCAGATGGTATCATTCCTTCTTTTTGACTTACGAGTGTTATCCTTGTATTTTACGTTTCGTGTATGTTATACTATTCCGTTACCAAAACGTTAGTCAAATGTTAAAATATAAGGGTATCATATATAGAAGTCAAAACTTAATGGCATCAATTATAAAGTCAATAGTACAATGGTATTATTGAGAATATTCATAAACTTATTTTCTGAAGTTTAGCACTGTTTTTGTTCAAATATTTTGATGGATGATGTTTCTATAAGTAACATAATGTTACGAATATTGAAATTGCGAAAAAAATGAAATTTGAATAGGAAATTATGTCATTTACTTGTATTTTAACGTTTGGACTAACAGAATTTTATAACATACACGAAACCTAAAGTAAAAGGGCACCACTCGTAAGTCAAAAAGAATGAATGGTACCATCTGGAAAAGTCAAAACTAGAAGGGTATTATTGAGAATATCCCTATAAATAATTATCTTAGTAAAATTGTCCGTGTATAATAAAGGCTTAGGTAAACTCATTCATTTTGTTATAAAAAATTGATCGTATATGTAAGACTATATTTTGAGACGTATTACAAAATCTCTTAATATTGAGTAAAAGTCATCTTTATGCTTGTCTCAATCATTTTTCTAAGCATATACATTTATAAACTTTTAAACTTAAATATTTAGTTTTAGTCTAATGTTTATTACACAATACAGAAGTTCAATAAAAAATTGGGTAAATTAAAATAATTTTTATATTTTAATTTTGAATTATTTTTTAACTCAATTTCAAATTTTTAAATTTTTCAATCAACGTAAAATATGACAAGTTTAATGACCCGTACATATATATATATATATATATATATATATATATATATATATATATATATATATATATATGAAATCTAAAATCAATTTTTTTGATTTTATCGTATATTGATCTAAGTATAAGTTATTGATTGATAAATATATTATATAAAAATTCATATGTACTATACCTTGTAGTCGAGTTATAATCCAATTGATCATTTTAAATAATATTGTACTTTTGTAATATTTATGATTCAAAAATTTATATCTTTTTTTATTTAATTGAAATGTTAATTATATTTTTATATAACATAGAACTTTTCATCTTTTCAACATAATTTTAATTATTTTCCATATATATATATATATAGACCAATCATATATTTAAATTATTGAAATTATAAATAATTGGTCGACCAAAACCCTCTATACGACTCAAATATTTAAAATTTTACATATCTAAAAGTTATGTGATGCAATTATTTATTATGTATGATTTGATAACTAAAATTCACATATTTCTTAAAAACCAAAATTTATTTTTTTATTTAAATTATTTAACATCTACATGGAGACGCATGTAAATATTTTTTTTTTCTTTTTAGATTCGGTTACATTATGTATAATCTAATTTTTTATTCTGTATCAAGTATTTATAATGGATTTGTTTTTCTCACCGATTGTGTGAGTATGGTGATTGATTTAGTAATGAAAGTTTTTAGGGGTTTGCATTCTCAGTCGATAGCTCAAACTGGTTATGACGGAAGCGGCGGTGGTGAAGTATGTGTAAATATCATCTTCAACAAATCACGTGGCTACAAGAAGAATGGATTAATCAGTGATTGTTTCTGTGTTTTGTTTGTTCGACGCGACTGTTTATGTAGATGCCGTATGGCTTTTTATTATTGAATTATCTCATTTACTCAAAAAAAAATATTGTAGAGTATGCTGAATCGATTAAAATATTTTTTTTGTAATTTTATCTATTCAATATTCTAGAAATAATGTGAACCAACATTTCATTTACTAAAAAAAGATGAGACAAAAAGAGAAGAGATGTGGTTTATGTTATAGGATTTTTAAACAAAACTCATAATCAACTGTAGCACAATTTGTTAAGACATGAGTTTGAGGGTAGAAGGCTAGTAGTTCGAATCCCAACATTAACATAATTTCACTATGTTATACAAAATTATTAAATAATAACTTTTTTAAAATTTATAAAAAAAATATGGGTAAAACCGTAATTTCACACCCATTAAAATGGCAATCTTAGTCTTATCTTAAAGTTTAATATATATTAATAGATATACACATGGCTACTAATATCCTGGTAACTTAGTTATATGGTATATAACTCGAATTACATGCAAGTATGCCGATTGATTCTTGTATCACAATCGTGTTATTTTTTTTTTATTGAATATTAAGTAAAGTCTGGACACTAGTCTTCAAGTATGGATACATGTTTTAAGTTAATGATTGGTTTTCAGCTATACTGATGTAATGTTTTTTTTTTACGACCAAATAGTAGATTTCATTAAACAAAATAGAATACAGCCGGGACAAATTCCTAACTGTCGATACAACCAGGTTGGAAAATAAATAACAAATTAAAAACAATTAGCTGGTTTGTTTCCTGATCGTTTAACACACATAATTTAACAATTCTTGAAACTAAAAATGAATTCGAGGACATCCCAAGCGATCCAAACTGCAGCAACTATAAAAACTATTGTTAGCCCAGTGTTCAGAAACCCCAATTACAAAAAATGTGGTCAGAGTAGCGGCACGACCAGCTATCTACATGCCGGACCCAGCTATAGATATGCCGGAAGTGGAAACCCCCAAAGGATGAACAATCTTTGGTTGTGAAAGATGAGCTCTTGCAATAATTACCACCGCCCCAGCTTCGATGCTGGCTTTATAGATCCCCAAAAACATCAACAAGATCATTCTCAGCAGATCCAACACCGAAACACAATAAACATAAAATTGAACATTACAATTATCCATGTTAAAAGACAAGACTATCTGTAAGAGTAGGTGTCAACTCAAGTCCCACATCGATAAGATAAAGAAAAATTATCTTGAATATAAGCAGTCAAACAACTCCATTAGTATGAGGCCTTTTGGGAGGAGCCCAAAAACAAATCTGTGCGGGCTTGGCCACGGCCCACAACGGACAATATCATACTAATGTGGAGTTAATGGGTGTTGCACGGCCCAACAAGTGGTATCAGAGCTGATGGTTAAGAAGTTGATCCTGGGGTTGCGGGCTGCAAGTTGTGTGGTGTGGGAGGCTCTCTAGAACAACGTTGGAGATCTTGGACGGCTTGTGTCGAAAGTCTTCCTGACACTCAGGTGGTCGGGCAGCATGTCTCGCAAGATGTGGAGCCACATATGAGTAGCGACGGTATAAGGGTCACAAGATTGGTGGTTCTTGAATTGAGGGGAGATTGTAAGAGTGGGTGTCAACCCAAGTCTCACATCGATAAGATAAAGAAGAATTATCTTGAATATAAGCAGCCAAACAACTCCATTAGTATGAGGCCTTTTGGGAGGAGCCAAAAACAAATCTGTGCGAGCTTGGGCACGACCCAGAGCGGACAATATCATACTAATTTGGAGTTAATGGGTGTTGCGCGGCCCAACACTATCAACCATGTCAAAAGACAAGACTGCCAAATTTATTTCACTATGAAATAACGAAAATATTAAGAAATATGGTGATTAGAAGAGAAAGTAGGAAAATAGTGTGGATTTGTGAGTGGGGGAAGAATGCTTTAATGTAGAAAATGGAGTAGATCTGGAAAATGGGAAGAAGGCTTTGGATGGCTAGCTGCAAGGGTTCCTAAGCTGACTCCCATTAAACCATGGTTAAAATCTAACAATATTGAGGTGTTCGGACTGTTGTAATGTTAATTTCTCTTAAATATTATATAGGATCAATTTGTGTGGTTTATTTGAGTGGTTATTGGTATTAAGGTAAATTAATTTTTCATAATCTCCCAAATATTATTAAATGTTTTTATATATGAAATATTTTAAAATATTTTATATTTATAATACTTTTGTTAAGAAAATTTGGATCAAGCGTGAATTTTTAGATATAAGAATTCCCAGCTAACTATGAATTATGACCCCGTTAGTAATTGCATATAATTCCGAAACTAGCATACGATACCTTACTAGGTCATGCTTTTATGATATCATCGGGAGTGCACATTTTATGATACCTTAGGAAGTATCACGTAGGCGTGCGGAAGCGCGAAATTTTTCACAAACTTGTCGCCTAGTGATGCGCCAACTCCCCAACCTAGAGCCTGGCCAGCAATGCGCAACTAACCTTTGTGCCTGCAAAGAAGGTTAGTGATAACCACAAGATAAACGGAGATAGAGTTACGGGAAACCCCAACCTTTTTATTACTGCAACAAAAAGGACTAACAATCTAGGCCTGCTGCCCACACGTCGGCACAGCTACCCACTAACTGCTAGAATACAAGAAAGCCTAACTACAATGCTAGCTCTCTCTGTATATGCTCTCACTCTCTCTACAATTGTTTACTGTGTATCTGGATGAATGAATGAGAATGAAGAAGCTCCTCCTTATATAGGTAGCTTTACGGGCTTTGGGCTAGGCTAAGCCCAACCCTACTTTCCATCTTTGCCTGAGATCTTCAAGATATCCTCAATCTTCCCGATTGCCTTTCCTTCCATAGAAGATCCACCCTAATCGTATCTTTGACTCTGATAGACTTTCCCTTTCTGCAGAAGATTGCAATCCCTAATTGATTCTTCTAGAATGATCTCCAAAGATATGGTCTTATCCCAAATCTGATCAGCCCATTTACACCCTACACCTTGGCCCATGTCTTTCACTTGCATCCTGCTTCGAACCGGCCCAACTATAGAATTTTGGCCCAGCTTTGCCTCACTATATTTGAACTAGAAGACTCTTCTCCCATGTCGCATGTGTGTCATGGAGGCCCAATGCTTTGGACTGGCCAGGCCCATGCTTTGCCTCTCTCCCTCTTGCGCCATGCTGCATGACTCCCCTAAGCCCAAGTGTGCCTCTGCTCAAGCCCACATTCACTATGTCTATGCCTGGTTGAATGCTTCATGCCTTAGACAAGCCCAATCTGTGTAAGTGCCTCAAATGCCCACTTCATCTCAATGCCTTAGTTTTTATGTCAAGTCCCATACTTGACTTCGCCTAGTGTTCATGCCCAAGACAGAATCGTGAACCTCAAGCACGCCTTCGCCTCTACACCCAACACTAGGGCATGAAAATCTCTTAAGGGTCTAACAAACCACCCCCACTAAAAGAGCTCGATGTCCTCATCGAGGGGCGATCCCAATATTCCCGAATTTGATCTTCAAACTGCCACAAGGTCACACCTTCTCCCAAGTAGCATCAGCTTCTTCCTCGCCTTCCCACTGAATCAGATAATCAGTCCTCCTGTTCTTCTTACTCATCCCTTGAGTATTACGATCCAGAATTTTCTTTATCTTCTTCTCAAACTGTACTCTGACCACTGGAGGTGCTCTTTTCTTCTGTTTCCTCCCATCAAGCAGTAAGTCTGGTTGGAACGGCTTCAAGAAACTCACATGAAAAGTAGGATGTACCTTCAATCTGTCGGGCAGCTTCAACCGATAAGCCACAGTGCCTACTTTCTTCACTATCTCAAAGGGCCCGTCATACTTCTGAACTAACCCCTTGTGAATTTTTCTGGACTTTATCTTCTTCCAGATCTGTGGTGTCAACTTCAACAACACCTGGTCGCCAACCTCAAACTCAAAGGGACGACGCTTTCTATCAGCGTACTTCTTCATCCTCCAAACAGCTTTCTCCAGACTAGCTTTGGCTTCATCAACCATCTCCTGTTTACCAAACGCATACCTGTAGGCTGCGGGACAAGTACCCCCTGATTTCTGAACTGCCACTTCGTTTGGGGTTCTCGGCTGAAACCCAAAAATCACCTCGAAGGGGCTCTTACCAGTCGCTGAAGACTGATGTAAGTTGTATCAGAACTGTGCTACATCCATCAACTCTAGCCAATTTTTCTGACTAGCTGAAACATAGTGCCTGAGATACTCCTCTAGTAGCTGATTCATCCGCTCCGTCTGACCATCTGTTTGGGGATGATTTGCAGTAGAGAACTTCAACTCACTTCCCAAGAACCCAAACAATGCTGTCCAGAACCGCCCTGTGAACCTGCTATCCCGATCAATAATAATATCCTCTGGCAACCCAAAATGTTTCACCACATGCTGAAAGAATAGGCCAGCTGATACCTCTGCTGTACACACCTTTGGTGCAGGAATGAACACAGCATACTTCGAAAACCGATCAACCACCACAAAGATTGACCCCTTTCCCTCCACCTGAGGCAACCCAAGAATAAAATCCATAGATACTGACTGCCACGGTCTATCTGGAATAGGTAAAGGTTGTAGAAGTCCAGCTTCCTTCTTCCTTTCAGTCTTGTCAAGTTGGCAAACCAAGCACGACTTGACATATGCCTCAACGTCATCCATCATCTTCGGCCAATAGTAGGATCTACTCAGCAATGCTAGCATCCTTGCTACCCCCGGATGTCCTGCCCATTTAGCATCATGAGACTCTTTCAAGATTCGCTGCCGGAGAGTTCCCCCATGTGGAACATAAAGTCGACTGCCTTTACAATACAGCAACCCATCCTCCAACCAGTATTTGCGAACCACCCCTGTCTTCACTTCCTCCACAAGTTTACCATACACAGCATCTGTCTTTGACTGACTTTTGATCTCCTCTAGGAACTCAGTGTCTACCACTGTCATGGATGTCACAGACTCTTGCACCTTTCTGCTCAGTGCATCGACTACCTGGTTTTGTGCTCCCGGCTTATGCAGCCATACAAAATCGAATTCTGCCAGAAATTCCTGCCAACGGGCCTGCTTTGGGGTTAGCTTCTTCTGAGACTTGAAATAAGTGTTTGCCACATTGTCTGTGCAAACCACAAACTCCGCTCCCAGCAAGTAGTGCCTCCATACCTCCAAACAATGAACCACTGCAGTCATCTCCTTTTCATGAGTACTGTACCTCTGTTCAGCATCTGTTAGCTTTCGACTTTCATATGCCACCGGATGTCCTAACTGAACCAACACTCCACCAATTGCACGATCAGAAGCATCAGTGTGCACTTCGAATGGCACCCCAAAATCTGGAAGTTTGAGCACGGGTTCTGAAGCAACTGCAACTTTTAGCTCCACAAACGCCGCTTCACACTCATCATTCCATTCCCAAACATGATCCTTCTTTAGCAAATCTGTCAAGACATTTACTTTCTTCGAGTATCCCTGTATAAACTTGCGATAATAGTTAGCAAGACCAAGAAAAGATCTCAACTCAGCTACCTTCTTTGGGGCAGGCCAATCAATGATGGCCTCGACTTTCCTCTTGTCCATCTTCACCATTCCTTGGCTCAGCACATGCCCTAGGAAATGGATCTCCTCCCTGCAGAACTCACACTTCTCCCTTTTGACATAAAGACTGTGTTCTCGCAGTTTAGTGAAAATGCACTTTAAGTGTTCTAAGTGAGCTTCCAGACTATCACTATAGATCACAATATCATCTAAGTATACTACCACAAAACGGTCTAGGTACTCATATAGCACATCATTCATCAAATTACAGAACGTTGCAGGTGCATTTGTTAACCCAAATGGCAGAACTAGAAACTCATAAGACCCATACCTCGTTACACATGCGGTCTTAGGCTCATCCCCTGCAGCAATTCTGACTTGCCAATATCCCGACCTCAGATCCAACTTCGTGAAGTACTTAGCTTTCGAGAGCCTGTCAAACAGCTCAACAATATTTGGAACAGGGTAATTATTTTTAATAGTTACCTTGTTCAAGGCCCGATAGTCTATACACATCCGCAATGACCCATCTACCTTCTTCTGGAATAAGACTGGGGCACCATAAGGAGCTTTAGACGGTTGAATGAATCCGCTCTCCAACAACTCGTCCAACTGTTTTCTCAGTTCAGCCAACTCCATCGGTCCCATACGGTAGGGGGCTTGAGACGGGGCCCGTGCACCCGGCTCGAGTTCAATCCTGTGATCCACATCCCTTCTTGGCGGCAATTTCTTAGGCAACTCTGGGGGCATGACATCTTCAAACTCCTTGAGAGTAGGAACAACAACATCAGGTATCTCTAACTGATCAGGCTTTTCCTCCACAAGAGCCGCTAGATAAGTCACTTCACCATGCTTCAGCCCAGCTTCAACCTGTATAGCTGACAACATTCCCTCCCTTTTCTTGCCCAAGTCACGATCAAAGACACCCTTCACAAAGCAAGGGTTGCTTTCCTCTCCAATCATCACCCCACCAAGATGTGGCATCACCGACGCCTTAGCTTTCCTTAAGAAGTCCATCCCCAATATAAGATCGAAATCATCTAAAGGAATAGCCAAGAGAGTTACCTTTCCAGTCCATGGTTCCATTTTTAACTCTGCCTCAGTTGATCCCTTGACCACCTGTGCCTCAGAATTTACAGCTTTCACTCGGCTGGTGCTTGTTCCCAAAACCAAGCCAAGAGATTCCACACTCCTGTCAGCCACAAAATTATTGGTAGCTCCAGTATCTACCATAGCCATCACCTCATGACCATTTATCTCAACCTGCACATACAACAAACTAGATGACTTCACTACCTCCTTTGTCTGTAGTGCATTGACCATCCTGAGCGGATTCACCCTTCCTGGTTCCTCTCCCTCGGCCACAGTCATAGTATTCAGCTTCTCCCTCTTTGGACAATCTTTCATCATGTGAGGACCATCACAAATATAGCACTTCAGCTGCTTCTTTGTTTGTCCACCACCATTCTTGGCTTTGCTAGATTCCTCATCTTGGACCTTTTACTTGCCTTTGAACTTCTGCCCCTTTTCTTTAGCCCCTTGGGTTTGTTTCCCCTTGGTATTATTAGAACTTGTTGCAAAGTCCACCAAGCTGTCTGCCGCTACAATAGCTGCTGTCAGGTCCTTGACATTCTGTCTCCTCAGCTCAGCTTGTGCCCATGGCTTCAACCCAGAAATGAAGTTGAACAACCTGTCCGCTTCTGCCATGTCACGAATGTCCAACAGATTAGAAGTGAATGCCTTTACATACTCTCGCACAGACCCCGTTTGCTTTAGGTGCTTTAGTTTCTCCCTAGCCATCCACGCAGCATTATTAGGCAAGAACTGCTCCCTAAGCTCCTTCTTCATGACCTCCCAAGTCTGAATACCGGGTTTCCCTGTGCCATCAACATCCTCCATGCGAGTGCACCACCACAACTTAGCATCACCTGCAAGGAACATACTAGCCATAGTTACCTGCTCCACTTCTCCAATACGAGATGCTTTGAAGTATTTCTCCATGTCCCACAAGAAATTCTCCAATGCCTTGGCATCACGCCCTCCCTCAAATGTCTTCGGGTCTGGCACTTTGAACTTTCTTGCCCCATCACTCGAGGTACTGCCACCAACAGCCACCGCCTTCCTTAGGATTGTCACTTCTTCGTAGAGTTCTGAACAAGAACTTTCCAACTGAACAAGCCTTTCTTCAGACTCACGCATGTGATTTTCCAAGATCAGTCTGATTTGATCAAGATCAGCCTTCATGTTCACACATTGTGTCTGCAATGGTTGAACATCGGTCGACTCTGGTATGCCAATCAACCCCTCAAGCCTAGCAACCTTCTCCCCAAGTGTAGCAACTGTAGGACCAGCCATAATACTCTTTCACCAACGGTGCTCTAAAAAACACCAATCAAGCTCTGATGCCAACTATCACGTAGGCGTGCGGAAGCGCGAAATTTTTTACAAACTTGTCGCCTAGTGATGCGCCAACTCCCCAACCTAGAGCCTGGCCAGCAATGCGCAACTAACCTTTGTGCCTGCAAAGAAGGTTAGTGATAACCACAAGATAACCATGTCTTTCACTTGCATCCTGCTTCGAACCGGCCCAACTATAGAATTCTGGCCCAGCTTTGCCTCACTATATTTGAACTAGAAGATTCTTCTCCCATGTCGCATGTGTGTCATGGAGGCCCAATGCTTTGGACTGGCCAGGCCCATGCTTTGCCTCTCTCCCTCTTGCGCCATGCTGCATGACTCCCCTAAGCCCAAGTGTGCCTCTGCTCAAGCCCACATTCACTATGTCTATGCCTGGTTGAATGCTTCATGCCTTAGACAAGCCAAATCCGTGTAAGTGCCTCAAATGCCCACTTCATCTCAATGCCTTAGTTTTTATGTCAAGTCCCATACTTGACTTCGCCTAGTGTTCATGCCCAAGACAGAATCGTGAACCTCAAGCACGCCTTCGCCTCTACACCCAACGTTAGGGCATGAAAATCTCTTAAGGGTCTAACAGTAAGGAACGCATTATTGGCACTTATGAATCTATTATATTGTCTCACTAGGTATTTGTGACATTAGCGAATTGTGGAATTTATTTTACTATTTTGAGTTTGATTCTGAAAATATGATTTACGAACTATGAAATCGTGAACTTTGTCTTAGGGAAATTTACGAAATATTTCTGTTAAACTTACTTGACAACTGGTTAGTTCGATTAGTTATCTTGATGGGAGGTGTGGCTCATTATTTGTGAATTTTCAGGTACTAGCGCTGATATTGCAAGTGCATTGAATTAGAGTGAGACTTATGCCACTAAATAATACTTTTTAGCTATTTGAGGAGATGCGTCTCAATAGATTTTGGTTTTACATTGGATTATTTTATTTAGTTTCATTTCCGGATTTTAGAATATTTTTACGTTTTTGAGATTTTGTTTTATAAATTTATTAAATTGAATTTATTTGATAATTTGATTGATTGACGATAGTTCAAAAAGTCGGGCTGTTACAGCTGCCATCATACTAGTCCCTTCTCCTGGTTACCCATTCAAACTAGTGTGTATATATAGACCTGGAAAATCGGATAATCGGATCGGTTTCGGATTGGATCCTTTCGGTTCGGTTTTGATATATTTGAATACGGTTCGGATCGGATCTAATTCGGTTCGGGTTTAGAATCGGTTTTTCAAAATTTTAATCAATTTCGGTTCGGTCCGGTCTAGTTTCGGATCAGGTCAATTTCAGATTAAAATTGGATAAATTCCGGATTAAGATCAGATAAAATTCGGTTCGGATCTTTTCGGATTGGAATTTGTCGGATCGAAAAAATTTGGTTTCAATTATGTTGTATCAATTTTGAATTATCATCGAAACTAAATGAATGTCATTAGTAAGTTTGTAGAAGTATAGTTATAACGAGAAAATAAACACATAGTTGAGTAATATAAAACTTGATTGTTTTTTGAGTATTCAATATTATTTTTTCTAGTCTCTACTTGGACTAGTAATATAAAATAATATTTTTGCTTAATGTATAATATTATAATTTTAGCAAAATAATATTTACTACATTATACATTATCCATTTACTTTTTAAAATATGGGTTATATTTACCTTTATTTTCACTTCTCACAAATTTAAAAGTTAATTTCGGTTTTTTAAATTTTGTCGTCATGGATTACATACTATACCATATATAATTTAATTATACATACATGCAATATTACTCGATATTTCCAGCAAAATTCGAAAAATATATAATATAATTTTTTAAATTATTGATTTACATATATTAATTCAACTTTCAAGCATATTCATTTATACGTGACAATTTTTTAATCTAAATCTTTATTTTGTCTTTTAAAGATTTTTTAAGTGATTAAGTTTTTTTTAGGTGGTTGAAAATGAATATATTATTATAATTAATAAGTCTCATTTAATCATTTATATTACTAAATGGATTTTATTTCTTAATCATTTTAAAACAAGTTTTTCAATTATTTGAGAAACAGATTTTTAGAATGATTTTTTAATTTTTATTTAATAAAAAATATGTTCAAAAATTATTTATTAGGTTTTTATTTTGTTTAACAAGAATCTTGACGGGATAGGTTGATGCACATATTAGGAATGAGAATTTTTTTTAAAAACCATTATTTAATAATAAGTAATAGTTATCAATTATTTATTAGTTATTACCTTATTTTATGTAAAAAAAATAATTAATTACAATTCACAAACATACTAATTACTAAACATGTGTATTCAGGAGATATGAAGGTTCAACATGTGTAGATATACAATATATTTAATACCTATTTCCAGAATAAATAATATCATTCATTTTTATGTATAAATTAAAATATTTACTATACATGAATATTTCGATACATATATGATATCTTGAAACCTTTTTTCCCTAAAATATAGAATATTTTAAGTCAGTGAGGGAAATAAAATATAATCTTAATAATATTATTTCATCACATAATTTTCAGTATAGGTGTTTTTAGTTTCCAATTTAGAACAGATACAGTACTTTGAATCATATGCTGTTGGGACAATATTTTTTTCGAATTTGACCGGTTTCGCATCATCATCGGATCAAGTATTTCGGATTATTATCGGTTAGATGTTCGGTTCGGATAATTTTCGGATCGGATGAGATCAATTTTTGGACTAATCGGATTTGACTATATCGGATCGGATTTCGGTTCGGATTCGGTTAAATTTTGTTTAATCTAATTCGGATATAAAATCAGATCTCGGTTCCATGAATTTCAGATCAGTTTTTCGAATTCAGACCCAATTTGCCAGGTCTATGTATATATGTTTTTTTTTCTTATGTTGTCTCGATATTCCTCCTCGATACCTTGTCCCCGTTACCTTCCTCAAGCAAACCAGTAATTTCCAACCCCACCTTTGTCATAAAATCAGCACTAGTAGAATTTTTGTTACAAAAAGTACTGTTCTTTTTGCACTTACGGTCTTCACTCTTCAACTCCTCCGCCTTGCTCCTACGTCCCTTCCTCGAAGATGCTTCAGAGGCGGACCTATGTGTTAGCGGGCCCAGCTTTCGCTGGGCAAAATTTTCAGGCGATAAGAGATTTTTTTTTACCGCCGGGTGATTTCTTGATGGCACTATCCTCCGGTCAAAATTCAATGTTTTCGAAATCAATTTCTGATGATATGGTTGTATAGATGATGATGAGAGGATCGATTTGAATGTATATATGCTAGGATTTTGATGTCAAAATCATGTAAAAAAATGAGTTTGATTATTAGAATATATATGTGATCTTGAGGAGGGAGTGATATTTGGGAGAGAAAGAGAAGTGATTGATGAGAGACAAAAAACTGATTTTTGTTATTTATATGCTCTGAAATTAAAAGCCCCAAAATCCTTGAAAAACATAATTAATTATATATCATTTATAAAAATAAAATACATAGTAAAATTAAAAATTAATATTTTATTATTTTTATTATTTTAAAATTAATTATATATTGTATCCAAAAAAAATCCCGCTGAAAGCTCTTTTTTTGCTAGATCCGCCTCTGGATGCTTTCAACCATAAACCCAATCCCAAGTCCCAACCCACGTTTTTGTTGATCCTCCGAGATATTAATGTAATCTTTCTCACTATGATCCATAATACCATACATGAAACAAAAGAAAGAAAGGAAGGCGTTCATATTTGAATTCATCATCACTATCTTTCCATCCCCATTCCGAATATTCTGACTTCTACATAATGGTTTGCTAACATCCAATCTCACCTTCATTCTCCGATCATTCTCAAGTTCCAACATATCATCTTCTATCTCAATGAGCTCTCCCAAATTCGATGCTATGGCTTTAACATTTGCATTTGATCGGCATAAAAAGGAAGGTTTTCTATTTGTATCCAAAAATGTGAGTGAAAATGTGAGTAAGTAATACCTTATTAGGTTGTTCATTTCCTGAAATTTCTTTAAGGATTAGTAAATTTTGTTCGAAACACCAAGGTCTTCCCTCAAGAATTTTCTCCTAATCCTGCCAATGAAAAAATGGAAATACAAAAATATTTACTTCAATTGCTCAAATAATTACCTTTTCTACCAATTCCCATACCTGAAACATGGTTCTCTTAAATGCTTCAGTATGAAAGAAATCAATCAGTTAATAGTTTTCCCAATAACATGAGAGAAAAAACCCAGTTAATAGTCTTCCAATTAACATGAAGAAAATCCTCATCATCCGTCTTGGATGAATCCAACCCACCAAAATCTACCACATCATTCTCCTCCTATTCCAAATGGAGATTTGAGCATTTTTCAGCGAGCTCGTCGATTATATTTAATTTAGAATTGCAAATAATTTCTAATTTAAATTCCGCATGCATTCATATCGATCCATTATTTAAAATTTTTCACTTTGCTAAATAAAAATTGCCACATCATTTTAAAAATATATTTAAAGACACTTTTGGATTCTCTATCAGTAC
The DNA here is from genome assembly GCA_036435485.1 of Saposhnikovia divaricata. Lineage (NCBI taxonomy): Eukaryota > Viridiplantae > Streptophyta > Magnoliopsida > Apiales > Apiaceae > Saposhnikovia > Saposhnikovia divaricata. The sequence goes on from CM071598.1 coordinate 60,315,743, forward strand.
TTGTTTCACTGTATTTATGATATTTTTGTGACTTGACAATTTTTTTGCAAACATAACAAAATTTAGCAAGCACATCTGGATTGTGTATGTAGTTAGAATGATGAGAATTGCAATCCAATAAAAATTTAGTGTGCAAATTTTATGACTTATATTATTGTTGGTTTACCATAATACGTCGCTCAAATTTTTTATTTAACATTTTTAACCCTGAAAAAATTAAATTAAATTTCATTAGTTGGAACAAATCGTCTAGACTTGAGGCTCAAGACCAGTGATTTGATTGGCTGCTTGCTTTCTAAGAGCATCTACTAGGTTAGAAAACTGTTAGCTAAAATATCTATGTGTCACCCCATGTGTCATCTAGATGGCCCTTTTAGATGATAGGTAAAAAATATTGCACTCCAACCATCACCCCTTAGCAAAAAGAATATATATAACCATGTACGATTCGATATATTTGTTGAACTAACTTTTAGGTATAATTTTAGCTTAACATAATTATACATAACACCATTGGAGTGTATATCTGCACTATTAGCAAAAAAATTATATAATCCATTTAGATAAGCATTATAGCTAACAAATTTAGATTTCACCCTTGGAGATGCTTCAACCTAACTACTAGTTTATTTTTTAATGGTGTAATAGTGAGTCAACATGTGCCCTTTCGCATTTTTCTTGAATTTTTACCAAAAAACTCTTAACATCGTTTGAACCTTGTTGTGCAGTTTGGTGAGTTTAAGAACCCAAACCAAAGTATATATGGACTGAAAAATTATGTACATAGAGTTATAGACACATGCCTTGCTTGGGCTGATTTCAAATCAACAATGACACAACAAGGAAGAAAATACACAAGTCGAAAAATAAAAAAAAATACAAAAAAAGAAACAAGCATCAAAGTAGGGCCTCTAAAGTCCACATACTAAAAATTTAAAATACAGACCCATCCCTTTCTCTCTCTACATAATAGACCTGGTCCTATTTGTAAGTTAAGTCATACGCAACACAAACAAACCCTAAAGCTAGGTGGGCTGTGGTCCGTCCATTTATCAAATCGGTTTCGAAATAAAAATAAAATTTAAATTTTTAGGACGCGACGCAATAAAAATAAATAGTGGACCTCAAAGTCCATATCCAGTACGATTTAATTTTTATCCCCCGTTACCAAAAAATCTTAACTTTTATACAACAGGGTTGTAAGCCACACCACAACTTAAGGGTCCAATTCCAATTCTATCGGGTTCAAGCCCAATATCTCTCTCCCCCCCCTTTACCTTTTTTCTCTCTCCTCTCCCTCTCTCGACGGCGTAACCCTAGATCTCGCCGGAATTCAAGATTTCGGATCGGTTTTCATCTTCTTACCGGCTATTCAGCTCGGACCTTTCCGATCAGCGATTCTGCAGGTCGTTTGAAACACTAGATTTTCGTAATCTTTTTTGTGCCTTTTGTGTTTCTTACGGTTTTTGATATGTACTTGCAGCTGTATGTATAATTGTTGTTGTAGATCGAGGTTTTTGTGTTAATTATGAATAAAGTTTGGATCTTTAAGCTTTATATTTGAATCTTGATTGTGAATTATGGGATTTGTGTTTGTTAATTTCATCTTGAATTTTTATTTATTTTTTTGAGCCCAAATCTGATGAAATTTGTTGGATCTGGTCTTTGGGTCGTTGACTTTTAGCCCAGTAAGTGTCTAATGTCTGTTTTAACTTCCAAATGATGACTCTGGTGGGCTTTTGCCTGTTGGTCTTTGTTATTACATCAATCTGTGTGTCAGTCCTTCTCATTTAAGCTATATTTGTGTTTCAGAACTAGACTTCTTTTAAGTGCTGGTAACTTGGTTAATGAGTCCAGCCCAGTTAAACAAACTAATCTGCATATGTTTTGTTTGTTTTGGGTTGTTGTAATAAAGTACGGTATAGACAGTAACTGAGTTGGTCCCGTTATATATCTAGGCATAAAACAACCTTGTAGTGTTTGTGTGCGTGTGTATAATACATGGAATAAAGTTGCGCATATCTAATTCCCAAAGGGCTTTTAAGTTCAAGTACTTGCAGAAGTCATATATGTACTTCTTTTTCCCAATTAATTAATTATATGTACATACACAGTGGCAGATGTAGTAGCCAGTAGGGGGGGGGGGGGTTGTGCATCCCTTCTTCGAAAAGAATATTAGTTCTTGCCTTTGGTTTGCCAGTATTATGTTCTTACCTTATGTCTGTATAGATTTACAAGTTATCAAGCGGGATTTATTTTATTTTTTATTTTGAAATTTCAGCTATATTGATTGCTCTATTATTATTTTTCAGCCTTTTCCTTACATTTCAGGTAATGGTAAGTTTTAAATTTTCAATATTTGGTCTTTTTTTTTGATTGGTTGACTGCAAACGCAAACTAGAAGCTTATGAGAGATGATTGTACATTTCACGCAAGAAGGAAGATGAATATTTTTTTTTTGCTTTTGGTATCAGATATATTATATCTCTAGTTAAAATTTCGTTTTCTGCCTGGAGCAGGATTTGGCTTCTCTAGTAAGATGGAAGCATCAACTGAAAATAATCATCAGGTGGTGACCGTAGAGACACAACCGGATGATGTTGAAATGCATACTGTCAGTGTAGAACTGCAGCCAGCCAGTGTAGAACTGCAGACGAATGGCGTAGAATTGCAGACAACCAATTTGGAGATGCAACCAGCTAGTTTAGAGATGCAACCGGCCAATTTAGAGATGCAACCAGCTAGTTTAGAGATGCAGACTGCTAATTTAGAGATGCAACTGACACATTTCGAAGTGCAGTCCCCCAATTTGGAAATGCAGGAGGCTGGTTTAGAATTGGAGCCAAGCCGCAACGTAGAAATGCAAATGCCCCTTGGCATGGAACAGCCTCCTAGTAAACGCAGGAAAAAGAAGTCAATTGTTTGGGAGCACTTCACCATCGAGAACGTGGGTTCTGGATCTAGGAGGGCTTGCTGTAAGCAATGCAAGCAGTCCTTTGCATATAGTACTGGTAATAAAGTGGCAGGAACCAGTCACCTCAAGCGCCATATCGCTAAAGGAACCTGCCCTGTTGTTCTACGTAATCAGGAGAACAATCAATTATCCCCATACAGTGCACCCACTAAGATTGGCGGGCCTGGACGGCTCAATGATGCACCAAAACGACGATACAGAACTGCTAGTGTGCCTTATTTTGCATTTGACTCTGATCGTTGTCGTCATGAGATTGCTAGGATGATAATCATGCATAACTATCCCCTTCACATTGTTGAACATCCTGGCTTCATCGCTTTTGTCAAGAATCTTCAGCCTCGTTTTGATATGGTGAGCTTTAACACAGTTCAAGGAGATTGCGTGGCAACTTATCTTAGAGAAAAGCAAACCCTGCAGAAATTGCTTGAAGGGATTCCAGGGCGCATCTGCTTGACACTTGACCTGTGGACTTCTTCCCAGACTGTAGGCTATGTTTTTGTCACTGGGCAATTTATTGATAGTGAATGGAAGATGCACAGAAAGATTCTCAATGTTGTTATGGAACCATATCCTGAATCGGATTCTGCTTTCAGCCATTCTGTTGCTGCTTGTCTTTCTGATTGGAATATGGATGGTCGACTAATTTCCCTCACTATCAACCAGTCTTTAACAGATACTGCACTGGATAACCTAAAAGCTTTGCTCTCGGTCAAGAATCCTAATCTGCTTGGTGGTCAGTTGTTATTGGGGAATTGTCTTGCCCGTTCTTTTAGTAGTATAGCCCAGGAAGCACTGAGGGGTGCGCAAGACACAGTCAAAAAAGTCAGGAACAGTGTCAAATATGTTAAAACTTCCGAATCCCATGAGGAAAAGTTTCTTGAGCTCAAGCAGCAACTTCAAGTCCCCAGTGTAAAGAGCCTAGCTTTGGATGACCAGACACAATGGAACACAACATATGAAATGCTGTTGGCTGCTTCAGAGCTGAAGGAAGTCTTTTCTTGCCTGGATACTTCTGATCCGGATTACAAGGAAGCGCCATCCATGGAGGACTGGAAAATGGTTGAGACACTAACTACTTATCTAAAACTACTGTTTGACACAGCAAGCCTCTTAACCGCTCCTGTCATCCCAACCACAGACACATTCTTTCATGAAACTTGGAAGATTCAATTGGAGCTTGCTCGTGCCTCCTCAAGTGAGGATCCAGTCATCAGCAGCATTACCAGACCATTGCAAGCCAATTTTGATAAATACTGGAAAAGCTGTTGCTTGATTCTGGCAATTGCCGTAGTCATGGATCCCCGATTCAAGATGAAGCTTGTCGAGTTCAGTTTCAATAAAATTTATGGGGAAGAAGCTGCCACATACATCAAGTCAGTTGAAGATGGAATCCACGAGCTCTTCAATGAGTATGTGCAACTTCCATTGCCCCTCACTCCAACTTATGTGGATGAAATGAACGGGGGAAGCATCAAGACAGAAGATGGAGGACCATCAAGCAACGGACTCGGGCTTACAGATTTTGATGTATATATCATGGAGTCTACAAGCCAGCAGTCAAAATCAGAGCTGGATCAGTACTTGGAGGAGTCTTTGTTGCCCCGAGTCCACGAGTTTGACGTAATAGGCTGGTGGAAACTAAACAAGAGCAAGTACCCAACTCTTTCAAAGATGGCTCGTGATATGTTATCAATTCCAGTGTCAACTGTGGGACCTGATTTGGTGTTTGACACTGTTGGGAAAGAGATGGATCGATACAGGTGTTCCTTGCGACCGGAGACGGTGGAAGCTCTCATTTGCGCAAAGGACTGGCTGCAGCGCGATTTGGTGGAAGCACAAACTGCTCCTATTAAAATGGATTTTCCAATCTAGTTATATATATATTTATTCTGTATTGTTTGCATTTGGTAGTTAACAATTTACTTGATCTTTTGACTAAATTTGTGTTTCTGAATTCTGACGCTGGGTGTTTGGAAAGCTAGATTTTTCATTTTTGTATGATAATGTGGATGTTTCAACAATTAGGAGTATGCATGTGTTCATCTATTTTCTTGTTGCTTTAGCAATCGTGGGTGACAGGAAAGCGTGTTATTTAGGTGACATTTGTTTTTCTTTTCATCAAAATAACCGATTTTGTTTGTTGTGCGAATCAGAATTTTAAGAAATGGAAGGAGTGGAGGATGTAACCCAGTGTCATTTGAACACTGGAAATAGACTAATAGAGTGCTGAATTTGGCAGATACTTATCGCTAACGGTGGTGAAGTTGTGATTTGCTGATTCTCTCATCTTGTAACAGTCTGTGCTTTATATGTGCACAACAATTTCTATACCCACTTGAAGTATCTGATGTAAATCAAAGAATGCCAATTGTCGAGACTCGGTTAATAGAAATTTGAAATTTCATAGTTTACTAGATTTACTCGGAAAAATTCGGAATATTATGTAATTGAAGAATGACAATTGTTTAGGTTCAGTTTAATAGATTCGAAGACTGAAAATCCGAATATTATAGATTAATAAATTTGTTTAACGGAAATCGGGATTTCATTGACGTTTCGATATTTGATTTGAGATTTGAAATGAATGATGCATTCAGTAATAATATACTGCATATAACACTGATCTATTTGATGTTTAATTCAAAATTTGAACTGAGTAATGCACTGCATAAGTCATAACACAATGATAACGAGGGGGAACTTAAATTTAAAATGAATTTAAACTTTGATAATTATTAGGAAACATTACTATCTAAATTGGTAAGATTTTTGTTGTAAAAGTAATGAATGACAACAGAACTATAAGATTTTGCATATATAGATAAGGTTGAAGAATAACTAGTTATATTGTTTTTTTTTATTAAAAAAATAACTAGTTATATTGATTTTTTAACATTTTCTTTTATCATTGTGTTTTAATTATATAAACTACAAATTTTTCAATATTTTTAAATTCGATCAAACTGTCATCATTTTTCTGCTCTAGAATTTTCTTTTCTCTTGCTGATTAAAATCCTAAAATTATACATTAAAACACCGTATCAATCATAGAGAGTTTTCTCGGATAAAATTTGGACATATTACATATTTTTTTTCATAAAATGAATTTAAAACCAATAACAAAAGCAAAGAAATTGCTCCATTTTCCTAACAAACTAATATACATATGGATTATAAAATTTATTATTTTTGGTAAATTTGGAATGTAAATAATTGAGTGATATCCAAAATGTAAAGTGTAAAGAAATGAGAAATGAAGTAGTTTTGTGTTAAAATTTCTGATATTAAAGTTTTGTATTTTACTTTTGGTTTGAACTAACATTCCAAAAAAGTGCAGGATGTTACAATCTTATTTTAGAATTACAAACAAATAATTTTCATTGTTTACAATTTATTATCAAAGTAAAAATAATTTAGATTATATGTGTTTGAGATAAATGGATATCCAATGTTAAGGCATCTATATGCCTAACAAAAAGTTTCTAACTCCAATATCTAAAATTCATTACTATTTTTATTAAAATCCTTTTTTGTTTAAACTTTTGAAGGGTTTTAGTTTTTTTTATTACTAAAAACTAAAAATATTAATTAATTACACATTCAAATTTACCCAACGGCGAGGGGATGAGGATTGAGCTCTATTTTAACCGAGAATCGCTTTAAATTTTATTTCTCTTCCGATGAGCACTATTTTGATTGAGAATCACTTTAAATAATCTCATAAGATCAAAATTCTAGTTCATTTCTAACACATAAAAAGTTGTTACGAGCAGAATTCAAAAAATGGTGTCCAAATATTGTTTCAAAAAAGTGTGCTAGAAATTTGCCATGTTGACTTGCTCAGATAAAGAAAGATAATTTTTCGAAAAAATTACTGGTACGCTCCGGCTCCATTACAGCATATCCAGTTTTCTTTCCTAAGACCCTCCTAAGAACACTATTTTGGTGACAAAATTACACCATTTATAAAATACACTCCAACCCATGATCACTATACTTGACACTAAAAGGAATCTTTCACCAATAAAATAGAATATTCTAACTTTGTTCAATTTATATTATTAATATCCATTATATTTTAAATTGTAATGTTATGTCGCATAATATTAAATTATTTATAAAAAAATTATTTATAAAAAAATCAATATCCAAATTTTGTTGAAAATTGATATTTTAGAATTACGAAATTTTAGAATTAACAAGAGCTAGGAATAAATAGTAGGACATAGATAAAAATTTAATAAGAGTTAAGAAGAAAAGAAGTTTCAATTGATAAAAATTTAAAGTTAAAAATTATGAGAACAAATAAGTTTGAAAAAAATTACAAGAACAAATAGTAGGACATAGATGAAAAAAAGTTGTTTTGTTAACAAATATAGGGGTATTGTTGGAATTTTGAAAGTCACCAAATTTGGTGATCAAGGATCACCAAATGTACTTTTGTCACCAAATTTGGTGACTCAAAACTCATTTGGTGATCTTGGATCACCATTTTAGTGATTTAGTGATGGGTTGGAGTTGCTCTAAACTAAGTACTATCTAAAACATAGTAAAGAAATGGTTACCTCAAATGTAGAAATCGAAAGTAATGTTACTCCAATAATATTAGTTACCTAAATTTTCAGATAGAATATATGAGTTAAGTTATATGCACAATAAGTATTATTGCAAAATTTTATCCATTAAAAATCATATTTTATAAAAATTATTATTTTATTGTAAATCTTGAAAATCATGTACATTTCCCATGTAAATTTCATTAAAAAAATTTAAAAATCATGTATATTCTGCAAATAAAATATTACAAAACGTATTATTCTCCAAAACATATTCTGCTTACAAAATATACATGATTTTTAAGATTTTCAATGAAATAATGATTTTCATTAAACATTTTTTTGCATATATATATATATATATATATATATAGGGCTACTCCAATACAAACCTCCTTAAAATACAAATCTACAAACCAAGCATAATCTAATATTTCAAGCTAATCTAATGACCAAACTATGGGTACCCCAATACAAAAAATGCTTAAAATAATTGGCTCTATCCAACAAAAAAAATAAAAAAAAAAATTCACTGTTCACGTGATGACGTGGCAGTGGATTTCACTGGTTAACGGTGCTTCGCACCTTCTTGTACGGCGCTTCGCGCCTTTATCATTCTAAAGTTGTAAGGAATGGCAATCAATGGTAAAGGCAATAGACGATTGACGGGTGTGTCGAGGGCCTGCGGCCCTCATGACTACCTAACTCATCCGTTTACTGTCTTAAATGCTTCGCATTTCCACGGCAAGTTTTTTTTTTTTTTTTTTTTTTTTTTTTTTATGGATAGAGCCAATTATTTTAAGCATTTTTTGTGAAGGTACCCTTGGCGGAAATCTTAGAATAAATGAAATATAATTAATTTAGTGTTGGTTTGTAGGTTTGTATTTTAAAAGTGGTTTGTATTTGAGCACTTGCCTATATATATATATATATATATATATATATATATATATATATATATATATATATATATTACAATATTTTGAGTGTAAAATGTATATGCACTCCACAATTTCCACAGAAATGTTGGTCTCCATAAAAGTTTTATATCTACAATATATTATAATTATTTTACTAGTTGTTTATTAGTTTAACACTAACCAAAATAGTCTAATTTATTGATTTATAATAATAACTTATATTTTATAAGGAAAAAATTAATTTATAAAAGTGATATATATAAATATAAACATTTATTAAAAGTATTTAATTAATTATATAAATGTATTAAATAATTGTATATAAAATAAATAAATAAAATTTGAATCGAATCTATGAATAAAATCGATCCAAAACATCTACAAAGACAAATAAACAAGAAAAGGATTGGGAAAGCAAAATAATTTCCCAAGCTAGACGTATGGGGTATTATATCAAAGTACAACATTCTCATCAAAAACTATCAAGTAATTATTCCGATTTTCACGTGAATTCATTTAAATCACTATAATCACTATATATATCACTCATTTAAATCTTGAAAAAATATTAATAGAAAAGTTAACAAACAGATGATGTGTTTGCTATAATCTTTTTGTATTTCTTTTTAATCTTCATTTCTAATTCTTTTTTATAATTCGTGTGCCTCCCACGTCATCTGTTGATTAGGATTTCATTAACTTTTTTGTTAATTATTTTTCAAGATTTCACAGAATAATTTATATAATAATTATAGTGGCTCAAATGAGTTCCCGTAGAGATCGAGTAGTCACTTGATAGTTTTTTATGAGAACGGTGAATATTTTGATATAAAACCCTTTTTTTCATCTGAAAATTTAAGATAAACACTAAAACAATTAGAGATTATTTTTAGAAAATAAATTTTTATATGGGTGATGGCCCAAAATATTCATATGAGAGCCATGCTGGCCCTTTTTAGTGATGGGACACGTTAAATCGTGTACCGTGATAGGAGGTGATACGGTACTTCGTGTACCGTGATAGGAGGTGATACGGAACACCATGTACCGTGATAAAGGTGATACGGAACACCATGTATCGTGATAAAGGTGATACGGAACACCTTGTACCATGATAGAGGTGATACGGAACACCATGTACCGTATCCAGCTAATGCGGTGGCCGAAACTCCGTATCCCCTCGATATTTCGGGCAATTTTTTCGAGAATCAGTATTTTGGGCAACTTCATCCCAAAAAACAATATTTTGGTAATTCTCTGTTAGGTCCAATCTGTTTGTAGAAGGGGGGGTTGAATACAAACAGTACTGTTTTATCGAAATTTGTCCGGATAATTTAATTTATATTTTGACAAATTTGAGCGGAATTAAATGAAACAAAATTCAAGTTGAATATAAAATTATATTAACTTGAGGGGTTTGTTACAAATACAGTACAGAATTTATATCTAGTTAATAAAAACAAATTAGAAAATTCAACATGAATTTTTCTAGATTTGTTAATAAAAATCAAGATATAGATTAGGAGTAAAAACTCGCTAATAGTACAAGAGTATCAATGAAATCAGTTCTATCGGATCAGATATTAAAAATAAGATGAACTTGATTTTCTAAATAATTTTCTGCTTCTTGTGCTGTGTTCTTGATGAGAGAGAAGAGAGAATTCAGTTCTTGAATGTAATATTTCTGTGTTCTTTTTCCTTACTAATTGCTTCTGTCGATATATCTTGTTATATATCAATCACTGACTCTTTGTCTTCAAATATAACTGCCAAGACAATCGTCAATACAATTTATTCTTCCAAGACAACCAATTTTGTACTGCCAAGACAATAGGCAATACAATCGTCAAGACAATCAGGTTCTTCCAAGACAATCGTCAAGACAATCAAATTCAGATATCTTTGTCTTGCTTTATCAAATTTATCATTCTGTCTGAAGCTTTTTCTTTTTGATCATTATCAAGACAATCAAATTGAACTGCCAAGACAATCGTCAAGACAATCAAATTAGATTTTTATTCTACTTTTTAAAAGCTTTTCAGACATTATCATTATCAAGACAATCGGCAAGACAATCAGGAATTGTCTTGCTTTATTGATTTCTTCACCAATACAATCGGCAAGACAATCTCCTATTGTCTTGCTGTTCTGAATTTAACCTTCAAGACAATCGGCAAGACAATCAGGGATTGTCTTGCTAGTTCATTTTTTTCAGAATTAATTAAAATTGATTAATAAATAATCATTTTAATTTATTCTTACTTAAATAATTAATCTGATTTAATTAATCTAATAATTAATTTAATTAAAGAATTAATTCAAGATGAATTAATTAATTAATTAAATTGACTACTTGATTTAAATTAATTAAACAAGAATAATTATATATCCTTGGATTGTCTTAATTCTTTTCTGAATCATTGAAAGTAATAAAAGAATACCACTGAATATTTTGTTGACGTTCCATGTACTGTCTGGTTCATGAACGACTAACCTCAATGACTGTCCTTTAATTTTCACATTAATAATGTGATTCATTTTTCTTCTCATCTCTTTCTCCTTCTTGTACTTCACTGTATACTGTCTGAACCTGTCACTCTAGAAATCTCTGTCTTAGAAATAAATCCACTTCTTTGATGCTATACTGAGGCTTGATCAGCAATCTGAACTTCTTCCAGTGTAAAACATCAAAACTATAGATTGACTTTAGGGTTTTTCTTCTGACAGATAGTACCTCCTGAGATTCCTGTGACAGTTAAAGTTATTTACTTATTACAAACTAAGCTTAAGTTGAGTTGAGTCCTCGAACTACAAATAGGCTATGTCATATGCCTTTCAATCTCCCCCTATTTGTTTGTTAGAAAATAACAAGCAAATTCCTAGAGGATTACTCAACTAACTCAACTTAACTTAGTAAAAGATAAAACTTTAAACACAAAGTAAATAAACGAAAAGTTCTGGTTTATATTTAACATTTTCCAGATTCAAACATAAAAGATAAATACAAGATAGATGATCCTCTAGACTGATCATATAATACATTTTTCTATCTTGACCTATCTAAGCTCTAAAGATATTACATGTAGAGCTGATCTTCACTTTGAAGTTTCTTCATCCCTTATCTCTCCAGGTTCAACTTCATCTTCTTGCTCCAGGAATCTTCTGATATTCTCTGTGTCAAATCGTTCTTGATCATCCAAGGTTTTGATCAAATCCTTGTCAAGTACACGTTCATAATCTGACATAAGACCTTTAGGTTTCTTAGGCAAGATTCCAAGGTTACCCCAAAGTCGATTCCGAAGAGTGTAATATTTCTTTTCAAATCCAGTTAAAGCATATGATCGAATAATGTCAGCTACAAAGATACTTTCTTTATCTTCGAATCCTGTAGTCCTCAGCATATGTTCTAACCATACTAGATGAGATGCAGTGTATAACTTCATTGACTTAGAATCAAGGAAACAAGAGTGTAGTGTATTACCCTTGAGAAACTTAACATGATGTGGAGTTTGAATAACTTGTGGACTATTCCTTTGAGCAAACTCCAAAAGTCTTTCATGAAGTAGAATATTCAGTTCAGAAAACCTTTTTACCTTTGTAGACATAATCCACAGTTCCATCAAGCTTCTCTGTTGAAAGATTTGAAGTGACACATAGAGAGAACCCATTGTACGAGAGTCAATCTGAATTATCAGTTGATCTGCACATCTATCAAATCCAGCAACTATCCTTGAAATTTCCGGCATCAGTGCATCCATATATTGCAAGTAATCTGGATTGGTCTCTTGAAACTGTTGAAGTAGTTGGAGTAAACGTTCATCATCATTAGCAGTGTTCTGAATAGAATCAAAAATCTCTCTTGCTCTATCCCACTTTGGACCAATCTTCAACTGAATATCCCTTTTCCTTTCCTGTACACTGATTGCATGTAGCTTTTGTTTCTCTGCATCTTCAGCTTGCTTCAACTTCAACCTTTCATTCACTACCTGTCTGGTCTTCTCCAGCTTAGCTTGTCTCATCAGACGATCAGCTTTCTCCTCTTGCAGTTCCTTCTCAAACACAGGATCATCTTGCCAGTTTGAAAGATCTTCTTCGATATCATTTAATTGATGTACTTCAAACTTACTATTCCTGAGATCAAAATCAAACTCAAATGCATCCTGATCATGAGCTTTTTCTTTTCCCTTGGTAGACTTCTCCTTATGCCTCCCTTGTGACTTACTACCTCCTGCTTCACCAGTACTACCTCCTGCTTCTCCTCCAGACTTACCTGCTCCATCTCCAGACTTCTCCCCCTTAGTTGAGGAATCCTCTACAGACTTCCGTTGACTGTCAAGCTCCCTATTTGCATCATTATCCCCCTCATTATCATCATCATAGTCTTCAAAGTATGCTCTTTGTTCTGGTGTGATATTATGAGTAGGTTTAACAATTTTGTAAAGATGATCAAGTCCTTCAAACATGTAATCATACTTCTCTTCAAGATTTGCAAAAGTTGTAGCATATGATTGAGCAGATTCATGCATTTCCACTTGAAGTTCATCCACCCTATTAGAGAGTCTGTCAATAGCATTTAGAATGTCTGTTCTTTCTGTAGATGCCTGGGAGTTAGATTGTATCAATGTATTGATTGCTGGAGTGAGTGTAGTCTTTATATTGTGGACATCGTCACGAATGATCATGAGCTGATTGTTGACAGAGGTGGAAGAAGAAGACCGTTCATCCACTTGTGCTTTCAAAACTTGTTTTTTAGCCTCAGTTTCCATCAATTTCTTTTGCAGTTCTTTGATTTGAGCCATTAGAGACAAAGTGTTTGTGTCAGTGTGTGCACTCACCTGATGTTCACTCAAGGATATGTCACTCTCCTTTCGTGCATGTGTTTCACTCATATTTAAGGTGGTCCTCACATCACTCAACACTAGCTCCTTTCCTTGAGCTGTACCTGCATAAGAAATCACCCTAGCCTCTTCTGGAGAGGTCAGTGGTGGTGCAATGGGAGTTCGCAATTCCCAATCCTCAGTCATCTCTATCAATTCATTTGGATTTGATAACTGAATTTCTTCAGTGATAGGATGACCAAGTTGCCTTTCACTTTCACCAGATAAATCTGCGAGTGAAGAATCCCTTGAGGGAGCCAGGAATGTTCCTCCTGGGAGGGGAGATGATGACTCTATTATACTTGGCCGAGAGTCAAGATTTCCCTCTGAAGCCTGTGAAGGCTCTTCTACCGTAACAATGGTAGGCACAGTAACAATCCTATCGTGCACTCCTTGCTCAGTGTCCTTAGCAACATCAGATTCTAAGTTAATGTTTTCCCCCATTGTGAGTAATAGAGGTGTGCTTGACTCTGTACAAGGTGCCACGGCCCTTTGGCGAAATTCAATAATTGCATCCTGTTGAGAGGATGAAATTAGTAACAGTTCATCGGCCATTTCAATGTCCAAATCCTGTTGGGAGGAAATGGATGGGCTAACAGATGCCTCAAGTAATAGGTTTCTTCTCTTCTTTGGTGGAGGCAGAGCTGTGGGATCACTCACATCATCACTTCTTCTATCAGCTCTTTTTGTCATCAACTTGCTTCTGGCTTTAGGTTTAGAGATTTGGTTAGACACAGTGTTTGGCTCTAAGACCTGGGATAGAGGCTGTGGTTCTACAACCTCTTGGTCTGACCTATCAGCCACTTGGGCTCCAGAAACAGTTTGAGAGATAGAAGGTAATACCTGCTCCATTGATGCAGTAGCTGTACCTGAAGGAATAGATTGTTCCATTTGATGTTGATGTTCAGGGACAGGTACATCTTGATGTTCAGGTTCAGTTGCATTCAAAAGTCGAGGAATGACAGGTAGATTTATGAAGTTAGACAAATATGGTGTAATATACACTGGCACATTTATCAACTTTCTATGTGTATCAAGGCTAGTGAATATTTTCTTGGTTTGCCTGCCTGATACCATAGGGTTGTCATTCCTAAAAACTGTTTGTTGACCAACAGGAACAAGATGATTAAATATCAGAGTTAAAAATCTAGGATAATAACATAGAACTTTCTTACCCTCATCAAAATCCTTTCTGGCCTTAACAATCCTGTTAATAATAGTATTCCAAAGTAGATTACCAATATTGATTCTACGGTTGTTAGCAACAGCATAACCAATAGTTTGTAACATAGAGGTGAGTAAGTGAAAATTACCTCTGGCTGAATTAGCAAATACCTTGGAGATCGTGTCGAAGAATGCATCCCATGGTTGAACCAGATTCCTTTTGCTCAGGTTGTTCATATCAATTACTCCATGATAATTAATATCAATGAAGAATTGATAGAGTTGCTCACTGGTTGGAAATGGATCATAATTATCCGCCGGGAGACCCAAAACAGTAGTTAGGGTTGATTCTGTCACAACGTGGTGTGTACCATCAAAATCAAACGAGAATGAGGTCAAGTCTTCAGACACCACAGATTCTGTGCAAATCAATCTCAGTGGTCCTATCTTAATTGGGGCTTCAATCGAAATGGCAGTTCGGATAATTGAATCGTCATTCAAAAATCGTATCCAAGGCCTAAATCGATCGTAGGGACAATCGTTCGGATTAAAATAGCCAACCAAATTATGTTTCATTATCTCAAAATTATCAGCCATTTTTAAATACAAAAACACACTTTAATTTTAAGAAAATTAAAACAATTCGAAAATTTTCAGAATTAATAATTAATTAAAATTAATTAAAAATTCGAATTAATTCAAAGTTGTCAGAAAAATCCCAAAAATTTATATGATGTTCTCTTGATCACTGGGAGTCTCAATCTATTTTTAGATTTCTCAGAAAAAATCTAAAACTCTCAAAACAGTCAAAACCCGATTCAAATTTTCAAAAATTGATTTTCAAAAACTTTAACAAAACTCGAAACTGATCGGTTCAAACGAAAGGAAATTAAACGATCTATTCAAATCTGGTCTTGTTTTTCAGTTTGGTTGAGGAAATTTGAGCAGCAATTCAGTACAAATCTGTGTGTATTGTATGTATATATTGCGAGCTCTGTGTAAAGACACGAGAGAGATAATTGTATTGCTGAGTTTGAGATTTCTGTTTCTGTTTTTTATTTTGTTAAGTACAAAATAACACTACAAGACAATCGGGTTGATTGTCTTGCCGATTGTCTTGGTAGTGTAATTACTATCAAGACAATCGTTTACAATTCTAATAAATAAAAGAAAATGAAATCAATTTTTTTTATTTTTATTTTTATTAAAATATATACTAACACTACAAGACAATCGGGTTGATTGTCTTGCCGATTGTCTTGTTAGTTATAAATACTATCAAGACAATCAATTATTTAACAGAATAATCAACAAATTTGCATACACATTTTTTTATTTTTAATTTTGAAAGTAAAGAAAAATACTCCAAGACAATCAGTTGATTGTCTTGCCGATTGTCTTGGTAGTTCAAAACTATCAAGACAATCGTTTGTTTTGAGTAAAAATAAAATGAAAACATAATAAAAATCTGAAAAATATTTTATTAACAACAAAATAACCTTCCAAGACAATCTGTGGATTGTCTTGGCGATTGTCTTGATATGATAATCACAATCATAACAATTAATTAAACTGCTAATTAAAATGCTAATAAAATACAAATAATGTGCAAAATTAATCCAATTAAAATACACTCTAATATTATTAAAAATACTAAAAATAAATATTTTACAGAAACATGGATTAATCTTTTTACGAGAACAAATTTAAATAACAAAAGGACAAACATTACAAAACATTTAATAAAATAATTATTAAAATAGAAAAAAATATTTACAAATATTCTAAACATATAGAAATATGGAGTATTTAAATAATATGAATAAACAAAGTGAAAAATAACTAAACAAGCAAGAAAATTAGTTGGTAAAATAATTGTACAAGTGATTTCAAACAACAAATATTCACAGAATAATCACTTGCAAAATTATTAAAGATCAAATTTCAGATATTAACAGTATTAATTACTAGGACTGTTTAACATACCCAATTCACTAACAATTCTAGTGAATGAGGATTCATTAAGCGACTTAGTAAAAATATCTGCAGTTTGATCTCCAGAGCCTACAAATAGTAGTTCCACTGTACCATTCATTACATGCTCTCTTATAAAATGATACCTTATGTCAATGTGCTTTGTCCTTGAGTGCTGCACAGGATTGCTGGCGATTGCTATGGCACTTGTATTATCACATAAAATAGGGATATTTTCCAATACAATGCCATAGTCCATTAATTGATTCCTAATCCATAAGATCTGAGCACAACAGCTTCCAGCAGCTATATATTCAGCTTCGGCTGTAGAGTTGGAAACTGTTTGCTGTTTCTTACTGAACCAAGATACCAGTCTTCCACCTAGGTATTGGCAACTCCCAGATGTACTTTTCCTGTCTATAACACTTCCTGCATAGTCAGAATCTGTATATCCAATTAAAGTAAAACCAGATTCATTAGGGTACCAGATGCCTAAATTAGGCGTACCCTTTAGATATCTTAAGATTCTTTTGACAGCAGTGAGATGTATTTCTTTAGGGTTCGCTTGAAACCTTGCACACAAGCATGTGGCAAACATTATATCTGGTCTACTAGCAGTTAGGTAAAGCAAAGAGCCAATCATACCTCTATAGCCTATGATATCTACCTTGGCAGAACTTTCACATAAACCAATTTTGACAGCTATAGTTGATGGTGTCTTTGCTGATGAGCACTCCTCCATGTGATATTTCTTGAGGAGTTCCTTGATGTACTTAGATTGACAAATAAATATTCCATCTTGTCTCTGACTTATTTGTAATCCAAGAAAGAATTTCAGTTCTCCCATCATGCTCATTTCAAACCTACCCTGCATTAACTTAGAAAACTTCTTGCATAGAAGCTCATTAGTAGACCCAAATATAATATCGTCCACATAGACTTGGACTAGTATTATATCATTCTTATGTCTTTTAGTGAAGAGAGTTTTGTCTATGACACCTCTTATAAAACCATTTTCTATTAGAAATTCAGAAAGAGTGTCATACCATTTTCTTGGAGCTTGCTTAAGACCATAGATAGCTTTGTAAAGAAAGTAAACATAGTCCAGATGATCTTGATCTTCAAAACCAGGAGGCTGTTCTACATACACTTCTTCATCTAGCTTACCATTCAGAAAAGCACTCTTGACATCCATTTGATAAACTTTGAATCTTGAATAGGATGCATATGCCAAGAATATTCTGATGGCCTCAAGTCTTGCCACTGGAGCATAGGTCTCGTCATAATCAATGCCTTCAGCTTGAGAATAACCTTTAGCTACCAGTCTTGCTTTGTTTCTTATCACAGTGCCATCTTCATCTAGTTTGTTTCTGAATACCCATCTTGTGTCCACCACTTTTCTATCTTTAGGTCTGGGCACCAGCTTCCATACTTCTAGTTGCTTAAATTGATTGAGTTCATCTTGCATAGCAATCACCCAATCAGGATCAGATAGAGCTTCTTCTACTTTCTTAGGTTCTATGACAGACAGGAACCCAGAATAGTTACATTGATTCTGATAAGCTCTTCTTGTTTTCACACCAACATCAGGATCACCAAGAATCAGCTCAAAAGGATGAGCTCTATTCCAAACATTTTGTCTGGGAAGAATTGATCTTGACGATTCGCCTTGTTCTTCAGTATGATGTTGAGTATGACTTGTTGATCCTTCATTATCTCCCCCTGAGTTGTTGCCAGTTTGACTTGTTGATGGTTCAAGAGTATTAGTGGTGTCTTGAAAGTTATCATTGTTTTCACCAGCATCACCTTGATCATTACCACCAACATTTGGATTATTATTATCAGCAACAACTTCAGGTTGATTGTCATCATCTGAATCTGAGTCTGACATGTCATCAAACTTAAGCTTTTCAGATGGATCTTCATTTTGGATACTTGGGAGTTTTGTGTCATCAAATGTAACATTGACACTTTCCATAGTTTTCTGTTGATCAATAAGATACACCTTGTAGGCTCTTCTAGTGTAACCGATAAATATTGCTTCATGTGCTTTTTCTTCAAATTTACCACCTTGATCTTCTCCTTCTTTCAACACAAAGCATTTTGTCCCAAATACATGGAAGTACTTGAGAGTTGGTTTCTTGTCATGTAGAGCTTCATATGGTGTCTTCATTAAGTCTTTATTGATAAGAGTACGATTCTGAGTATAGCATGCAGTGTTGACAGCTTCAGCCCAAAAGCTCAATGGAAGCCTTGATTCACTTAGCATAGTACGTGCAGCTTCAATCAAGGTTCTATTCTTTCTTTCAACTACCCCATTTTGCTGAGGAGTTCTGGGAGCCGAGTACTGTCTAGTTATACCCTTTTCAGTGCAAAAGTCATTCAGAACTGCATTCTTGAATTCAGTTCCATTGTCTGACCTTATAGCTCTTACTGGACGATTAGAATCCAGCTCAATTAACTTAATGTGATCAACTACCAGTTGTGGAGTTTCATCTTTTGAGTTCAGAAATAGTACCCATGTGAATTTTGAGAAATCATCAACAATCACAAGAGCATATCTTTTTCTTGACATGGACATCACACTAACTGGACCAAACAAATCCATATGGAGAATTTGTAATGGTTCAGTTATTGATGATATGTTAGTGCTCCTGTGAGTTGCTCTTTTTAACTTCCCTTTTTGACAAGCATCACATAGACCTTCCTGAGTAAATTCAATCGAAGGTAAACCTCTCACCAACTCTCTTTTCACTAGAGAATTCATTGTTTTGAAATTTAGGTGAGAAAGTTTCTTGTGCCATAACCAACTTTCATCAGTAGATGCCTTTGAATAAAAACATCTAATTTCTTCTGTGCTTCCAGAGTTCATATTGGCTATGTACAAGTTTCCTTTTCTTACTCCAGTCAACTGCGGCCTTTCATTTCTCTTGTGTGATATTAGACAATTATTCTTGTTGAAATGCACTTCATAACCTCTATCACAGAATTGACTAATACTGAGCAAATTGTGCTCAAGGCCGTTCACAAAAGAGACATCTTCAACGATAACATTTCCAGCTTCTAATCTGCCATATCCATCAGTTTTACCTTTGCTGTTATCTCCAAAGGTAACGACTGGGCCAGCCTTCTCCACCACATTTGTCAGCAGGGCTTTATCTCCGGTCATATGCCTTGAACATCCACTGTCCAGAATCCACATGACTCGTTCAACCTGTTTCACACCCTGCAATGACAAATTGGTTAGACTTTCTTCGGAACCCAAATTTGATTGGGTCCGGAGTACTTAAAGAATTGACCTTTATCAGGCAAAGCAACACTTTTTATTTTAACAACATTTTCTTTAGGTACTGGACATTTAACCCTGTAAACAGCTTTAACTTGTTTTGGTTTCAGCTTGGGTAACCATGTCTTCACCATATCCTGAGAAGGACTTGGGGTCCTAATCTTAGAATTAGGTGATGTTACAGTCCTGGATCTTACATGTTTATTTCTGCTCATCTGCTGTCTAGGAGCATTCTTATCAACACATGCATGATTACCGTTAAAGTAAGCAGACATTATATTAAAAGCACAAGACATGCAATTAGCAGCATCACATTTCTTATGAGCAGTATCAATAACAGGAATAGCATGCATGGTAGATTTGTTGTTGCATTTATTCATGTTGTTACTTCTGTTACTAGTTTTCAATGAACTAGTAGACTCACCATCTCTTTCTGCTTTTACAAACACAGTCTTTCTATCTTTATCATTTTTAACAACTTGATTACTTTCTAAGACTACGCCATTAGCTAGATCCTCAATGCGCATCTCTTCCTTAATGATTAAAGATGTTGTATCCAAAGGTTCTGCTATGGATTTCTTAAAGAGTGGGTTACTAACACTCTTAAGCACTAATGGTATACCCCTATCTACAGCACTGACACGATTAGGAGTATTAATGCTTTTTCGTCCAATAGCTTCATTATAATCAAACCCAATTCCTACGGTTTGATTAATTGCTTGTTGGTTAAACAACTCTTTAGCCACTTTACAAGAATTAGAAGTAGCACTAACCCTTATTTCTAGTTCAGCTATTGTTTCACGTTGTTGAACCACTATCTCTGCTAGAGACCTCTCAAGTTCTTTTAGCATTCTTATTTCTGATTTTTGTATAACATGGCAATTTTGTACATCATGTAATTCTGATAATTGATTACTAAGATCTGTATTTAACAAATTTAGCCTTTCAATCTCTCTATTAGCATTACCTAGTGTATCAGTAAGTTGATAAATATATTGACTTTCAGTACATGATACCTCAGATGATGTACCACTGGAGTTATCAGACTTTGCCATCAGGGCAAGATTGCCATACTCTTCATCTTCAGAGTCTGTATCATCCCAACTCTTTCCAGCAGCCACATAGGCTCTTCCTGTCTTCTTCTTCTCAGATCCAAAGTCTTTTCTTTGGTTTTGTTTTGGCTTCTGACATTCAGTAGCGAAATGTCCAAGTTCATTACAGTTGTAGCATCTAATTTTACTTCTTTCAACTGTTCCAGTTTTGTAACCTCCTCTGTTACTTGAGGATGAAGAACCTCCTCTCTGGAACCTGTTATAATTAGATTTGTACCTGAACTTGGGATTCTTCCTGAATCTGAAGTTACTGAATTTCCTTACCAACAAAGCCATGGACTCATCTTCCAACTGATCTAGTTCTTCTAGTGAATAGAAGTCACCTTCATCTGGAGTAGCATTTGTTTGACCAACTTCAACTTCCAGCTTGCCACTGTCAACACTACAGGGTTGAATAACCTTATCTTCCACTTCCTGTTTGTTCTCAACAATAAGAGCTGTAGAAGTATTAGCAATTCTTCCTTTTCCATAAATCTCCTTTTGTTGAGATTGTTCCAGTTCATAGGTTTTTAAAACACCAAAGAGTCTTTCTACAGTAATTTCACTTAGATTCCTCGACTCTCTGATAGCTGTAATTCTATGTTCTAGATGAACAGGCATTGACAGTAGAAATTTTCTGTTGATCTCTTTCTGAGTGTAGTACTTGCCATGCATCTGTAAATTGTTGACAAGTTTGTTATATCTTTCAAACACATCTTGAATACTTTCATTGTATGCTGATCGAAAGTGTTCATACTCAGATGTCAGAATTTCCAGTCGATTCTCCCTAACTTCCTCTGTTCCTTCATTCACAGTTTCAATGGTTTCCCACATGTGCTTTGCTGTCTTGCAGTTAATCACATGACTGTACATCACAGAGTCTAGAGAATCTATTAAAATCAGTCTTAAATTAATGTCAAGTCCAGCTTCCTCTCTTTCAGCAAGAGTGAATTCAGAAGAATCTTTTTGAACAAGCTTTGCAGGGGTAACAACTTTTCCATCAGTAACAACTTCAGGAGTTAATCCAAAAGGTATTATTGGTCCTTCTGATAAGACTTTCATGTATTTAGGGTTTGCAACCTCGAGGAACATTAACATTTTGTTCTTCCACATATCATAACTGTTTCTGTCATATATGGGAATTTTCACAGTTCCGACTTTAGAAGACATGATGAATTTTTTAAGAGAGTTAAAAAATTCGGGGATGATTTTTAATTGATTAAAATGGAATCTTTGGTTTGTGTATCAACCAACCTGCTCGGATACCAATTGTTAGGTCCAATCTGTTTGTAGAAGGGGGGGTTGAATACAAACAGTACTGTTTTATCGAAATTTGTCCGGATAATTTAATTTATATTTTGACAAATTTGAGCGGAATTAAATGAAACAAAATTCAAGTTGAATATAAAATTATATTAACTTGAGGGGTTTGTTACAAATACAGTACAGAATTTATATCTAGTTAATAAAAACAAATTAGAAAATTCAACATGAATTTTTCTAGATTTGTTAATAAAAATCAAGATATAGATTAGGAGTAAAAACTCGCTAATAGTACAAGAGTATCAATGAAATCAGTTCTATCGGATCAGATATTAAAAATAAGATGAACTTGATTTTCTAAATAATTTTCTGCTTCTTGTGCTGTGTTCTTGATGAGAGAGAAGAGAGAATTCAGTTCTTGAATGTAATATTTCTGTGTTCTTTTTCCTTACTAATTGCTTCTGTCGATATATCTTGTTATATATCAATCACTGACTCTTTGTCTTCAAATATAACTGCCAAGACAATCGTCAATACAATTTATTCTTCCAAGACAACCAATTTTGTACTGCCAAGACAATAGGCAATACAATCGTCAAGACAATCAGGTTCTTCCAAGACAATCGTCAAGACAATCAAATTCAGATATCTTTGTCTTGCTTTATCAAATTTATCATTCTGTCTGAAGCTTTTTCTTTTTGATCATTATCAAGACAATCAAATTGAACTGCCAAGACAATCGTCAAGACAATCAAATTAGATTTTTATTCTACTTTTTAAAAGCTTTTCAGACATTATCATTATCAAGACAATCGGCAAGACAATCAGGAATTGTCTTGCTTTATTGATTTCTTCACCAATACAATCGGCAAGACAATCTCCTATTGTCTTGCTGTTCTGAATTTAACCTTCAAGACAATCGGCAAGACAATCAGGGATTGTCTTGCTAGTTCATTTTTTCAGAATTAATTAAAATTGATTAATAAATAATCATTTTAATTTATTCTTACTTAAATAATTAATCTGATTTAATTAATCTAATAATTAATTTAATTAAAGAATTAATTCAAGATGAATTAATTAATTAATTAAATTGACTACTTGATTTAAATTAATTAAACAAGAATAATTATATATCCTTGGATTGTCTTAATTCTTTTCTGAATCATTGAAAGTAATAAAAGAATACCACTGAATATTTTGTTGACGTTCCATGTACTGTCTGGTTCATGAACGACTAACCTCAATGACTGTCCTTTAATTTTCACATTAATAATGTGATTCATTTTTCTTCTCATCTCTTTCTCCTTCTTGTACTTCACTGTATACTGTCTGAACCTGTCACTCTAGAAATCTCTGTCTTAGAAATAAATCCACTTCTTTGATGCTATACTGAGGCTTGATCAGCAATCTGAACTTCTTCCAGTGTAAAACATCAAAACTATAGATTGACTTTAGGGTTTTTCTTCTGACAGATCACTACTAGAAAAACTGTAATAGACATCACACATTAGACATCGGTTCGAAAAGCCACTGATGTTAAAAGTATCTATAACATCAGTAAAAGTTTAACCGATGTCTAATATAAGTAAATACATCACTTAATCGAAAAACCGATGTCTGGAGTTTAATTTATAAAAAATAAAATCACGCTTCCCCCTTTTCCTTTCCCCCCTTAGCCAAATATTTCCCCCTAAAAACCAC
The DNA here is from genome assembly GCA_036435485.1 of Saposhnikovia divaricata. NCBI lineage: Eukaryota > Viridiplantae > Streptophyta > Magnoliopsida > Apiales > Apiaceae > Saposhnikovia > Saposhnikovia divaricata. The sequence continues at coordinate 60,339,552 of CM071598.1, forward strand.
AATTGAACTCCCGCTTAGACAAAAAACAAAAAAGAAAAAAGAAAAAATCAAAACAAAAAATCAAAACAAACCCCCCCCCCCGCTCAGACAAAAAACCCACCCCCCCCCCCCCCCGTTCTGGCGACTGGCAAGAACAGAACCCTAACCCCTTTTCTTCAATTAGGTCAAATTAACCCTCACCCCCGACTACTGATTCTTGTAATCCTTTCAATCTTTAAACCCCTTTTCAGTATTAGGTCGATTAATTAATTCAATTTGTTTGTACTCCGTTAGATCCCCTTTCAATATTAGGTCAACTAATGTTCGATTTGTTAACAGATCTTGGAGCTTGGAGGCTGTTCAAGAAGTAGCTTGGAGGCTGTTCAAAAAGAAGCTTGGAGTAAATGTTTTTGCTCGATTTGGTCGATTAGCTAGGTACTTTGCTCGAATCTGTTCTTTGTTTTTTTTATTATATTTGGTTGTTTAAATTGTATTTGGTTGTTTTGTAACTGTATTTGCATGTATGTTTAATTGCATGTATGATGTATGTTCAATTGCTTGTATGTTCAATTGCATGTATGTTTATAAGTATATATATTGTATCTGTATAAGTCTATGTTCACAGTTATTTTGATTGTATGTATATATAGGCTAGGTTTGTGTAGTTCTTAATTTATTTATATGGTGTTCATAGTTTATTTAGTATGTTCTTTGGCTAATGTCTGTTTATGTATGTTCTTAATTGCGTAATGTATTTATGTTTTATTGATGCTGTTTCCATTTACTTATTTTTAATTTAAAGTATATATAGAGTTTGTTTGGTTGATATATTTCAGTGCGTAGAAAATATAAACCAATTAAGAAAATTATATTACTTTTAGCAACGTGTTAATAATTTGAATATTAAAGTTATCACCATAGTAATATAGACAGTAGTTGTCCCTGTAAAATGCCTGCGCTGTTATTTGACATATGAAGTGACAATCAGGTAGTTTGCTGATAACATGGACAAGTCATGGATTTCGAAAGATAGGGATTCATTAGCTTATGAAATAGGTGTTGAACAGTTCTTGATATATGCCGAGGAAAATTGTCATGATCCCAAGAACATTCCATGTCCTTGTGCACGATGTGTCAACTTCAAAAAGTTCTCGGTAAAAATCATTAGGGGTCATTTATATGAAAATGGTTTTAGTTTAGGGTATGTTGATTGGATTTGGCACCAAGAGGATTCTAGGATTAAGTCATCAGTTGGTAGTACATCTGCTGCTTCAAAGACGAAAGTTGCACCTACCCCTGCACCTACCTCTGCACATGTACATGCATCAGAAACTAATAATGTTTGTGATGCTGCATATAATTCTGCTGACCACGATAATGATTCATATGAGTTTAGGAGGTTTTTGGCAGATGCTCAACAACCTTTGTATGAGGGTAGCGAATGTACCAAGTTAGAGTCAATGCTAAAGTTACATAATTGGAAAGCTAGGTTTGGTATAAGTGACAGTGCCTTCACAGAATTGCTCTCTTCCGTTGGCTCTCTCCTTCCTAAGGATAATGTGTTGCCACCTAATGCATATGAAGCAAAGAAAACCATGTCTGATTTAGGCCTAGAGTATATAAAATATCACTCGTGTCCTAACAACTGCATACTATATCGGGGTTTATATTCTGGTGCTTCTGAGTGTCCAAAGTGTCGTCTATCTCGCTGGAAGGTGGCAAAGGATGGTAAAATAAGGGTTAATATTCCTGCAAAAGTCATGTGGTATTTTCCGATTATTCCGAGATTTAAACGGTTGTTTAAATCTCCTTCTACCGCTGAACTTATGACTTGGCATGCAAAGCATCGAATACAAGATGGAAAGATGAGGCATCCAGCCGACTCTCCTTCTTGGAGAAATGTCGATTATAGGTGGCCTGCCTTTGGTAGTGAAGCAAGAAATATTCGTTTGGCTTTATCGGCAGATGGTATAAACCCACATAACAATGGTCCAACCAATAGATACTCTTGCTGGCCGGTAATACTAGTAAATTATAATCTTCCTCCCTGGTTATGCATGAAGAGGAAATTTATGATGTTAACTATATTAGTTTCCGGTCCGCATGATGTTAACTATATTATCTGTTGTGTAGGTTAGTAGTGAAATGTTGTCTAATTGAGCATTTTTATGTGCATATTTGATCTACAATTTTTATGTATATATGCACTTGCACGAACAGAATTTTTTGTCTAATCGATATCAAGGTTACTAATTATTTTTCTGTCGTATTCTTCAGGTTGAAGATAAATGGCACCTAAAAAGACGAAATTGAAAGTTAAAATCCAAGAAGATGCCACGAGGTCAGATAAATCGATAGAGGAGGCTCCAGAGGAGGCTCCCGTAGAGGCAAGAACAAAACAAGTAGCATCGGAACCTCCTCAACTTGAAATGTCGGAATCCGTGGAAGCAACAGAAGCAACAGTTACTACTTCCGAGTCTACCAAAAAAAGGTATGGATCTGCACGAGGTGTTTGCGCTATGTACAAAGTGGTGGTGAAGAAGGCGCAAGGCAAAAAATCAAAGGTCAGATGCAATGAACTTGGAGTTCCTGTCGGACATAATAGGCACAAACTAGCATCCTACATTGGGATGCTGGCTAGGACGATAATTCCGATCGACTATTTGGACTGGCGAGTTGTAGATGATGGATTAAAAGAGAAATTATGGCTTGATATTCTGGTATATAAAACATAATTATGACGATTGTGATTTATCCTCTTCATATAATTATTCTAAACAATGATATGCTCTGTTTTAAACAAAATTAATGTTGTTTGCAGGAGACATTCAAAATTTCCAAGAAGCTTAGGAAGTGGGTGCTAAAATCTGCATCTGATAAGTGGAGACAGTTTAAGACATATTTAAATAGAAAATTTGTGAAGCCGAATCTTGAACAGAAGAAGAATTTAAGAAAGCCTCCAAAGCAGTATGCTTTTGTTGGTAAGGAGCCTTGGAAGAAATTTGTTAAGCAGAGAATCACTGACGACTGGCAGGTACGCGTTATATTCATGAACTAATTGAAATTCACAAATATCCTCCAAGATAAATTGTTAAACACATAATTTGTTAATGTTCTGAATTTTAGTGATATTTTTTTATAATTTTTGTTGTAGGAACTTAGTGTAAAACAAAGCAAGAGAGTGCGTAAAAGAAAATATCCTCACCGCACGTCTAGGAAGGGTTATACTGGATTACTCGAAGAAGAAGTAAGAACCAATTAAGTAGTGTACTTGAATACTTTAACTTTAGCATGCTTAGTATTTTAATTGTCCCTTTATTTTTAATCAGCAAAAGAAAGGTAATTTGGAGCCCGGAGAAGTACCTGATCGGGCTATTATGTGGAAAAAGGCTCGGAAGCGAAAAGATAATGAGGAGGTTGATCCAGAGCTCACGGAAATATGTGATACAATTGTGAGTATTTAACAAGAAAATAGTACACACACATTGTACGTGCAATATTGACAAAATTTTAATTCGAATGTATATATTTTCCTGACTGCAGGATACCTTACTAGAGAAGCAAAGTAAGGGTGAATTTATTCCTTGTGGAAGTGAGGATGTGTTGACGAAGGCCTTGAAAACTCCCGAACATTCAGGAAGGGTTCGAGGAGTTGGCAGTCTCGTCGCCCCGACAGTGTTCTTCAACATACCTGCTGGAAAAAGATGCAGAATTACGAAAGCTGAGTTATTGGCCCGTGATCGGGAGAGGGACGCGGAGTACGAGAAATCCAAGCAGGAGATGGCCGCGGAGTTGGAGAGGACAAGGCAGGAAATGGCTGAACTGAAGGCCATGCTTGGATCAAATAATCCATCTCCTAGGTTGTCCGAACATGCAAGTTGTGCTCCAAACGTTGCTTCGCCATCGGTTGTTAAACATCTGGAACCATTGATGGTTCCAGATGATGATGATTGTGTTCCTGTTATACCTATTCCATCAGAAAACAAGGTAAAATAGCTAGTTTGTTTTTTAATTTATCAATGGCATATTTCTTTTCTTGTTTTTTCAAATTTGTATTAATGTGTGTAGGGTCCGAGAAAATGTGAGTTGGCAGTAGGCACTATTGAAAACAAGGTTGCATTCGGCTTGTTATTTGATGATGAAGACATGAACAAATCTATACATGGAGTGCCTATGCAGGCTGGCTGTGCTCGTGTTTCGGTGGATGGCCCAATTAAAGGAGATGCCTTGATTCCCATTCCGGTAGGGTGAAATGGAGACAGTCAACCAAGCTGTTGGCTCCCACGTCTCATGGCCCCGTGACTTGATCATAGTCCCAAATGCCCCACCTCTCGCGGTATGTACGTCATATGAAATAAAATTAATTTAGGAACTTAAACAAATTCAACAGGTTATTATTAATTATATTTTGCTACATTGCTCTATATTTGCAGAAATCAAGGAAAAAAGTTTCGGAACCTAGGAATGAATTGAAAAAAGTGCAGTCCATGTTTAAGAACATGGAGATTAATAAAAATGTTCCACCACGCTTTCGAGTGTTGTATAAACATGCAAGCACATTAATGCAGACCACTGGGGACTCAATACAGATTCCATGTGACACTGAGGTGTTTGGAGCTGATAAGACAATATTCATATTGCATGAAAACATAATCGATTTGCTGGAGTTTAAAATGATTGGCCAAGGTGCAATATCTGCATACATGGCGTGAGTATTACTTTTTTTATTCTTGTCTATCTTGTCCTTTGTCATGTATTCTTGTGCTCTGCATATTTTGTTTCAATGTTACTTTAATTGGTTTTTAATATAGGTGCTTGCATTCTGTGGTTAGCACGAATAAGAATTTGGATTTGTTCGCTTTTTGTGACCCCGGAGCTACATTTACCCTAAACAGCGACTTTGAAACTTACTTGGTTAATCGTTTGAAAGAGGGTAATCCGGATCGTCTTTTCCTCATGCCGCATAATTCCAAGTAAGTACATTAAGTCTTTCCACATTTTTCGTATTTTTAAATTCTGTTCAAGTGCTGTTTATATGATTTATATGATTTTATTTATATTCTGTTTAAGTTCTGTTTATTTGATTTATATGATTTTATTTATATTCTGTTTTTCGTATTTTTTTAATGAAATCAGTTGCCATTGGATACTGGTCCTAATATGGGGTGGCGATATTTACATACTCAATCCTTTGCCTCGTTCAACTACTTTTCCCGACTTGGAAAAAACAGTATCAAGGTATTTTAATTAATTGATATGATATCGATTGTTTACTTATTCAGATATTGACCATAAATCCATATTAACACTGCCACACGTGACAGGGCGGTAATTGCTTTTAATATTCAGGCTGGAAGGGGAAATAAACCCCCGAGTGTCAAATATATTTCTGTAAGTTTTAATTGCTACAGTTTCAGATATTTTTCTTAACAGTTGCATTATCAAATTGGTGGATCTGTGTTGTATCTGTAGTTGTTATTGATCCATTTTTTTTTTGTAAAATAGGGATGTCCTAAACAACCCGGTGGCATTGAATGTGGCTATGTAATTATGCATTACATGAAAGAAATTGTAATGGACAGTGAAATGTCATTTCTAAAAAAGGTATAAGTTTTTCCTTCGATGCATAATTGGTATATAATTATAGTAGCATTCCTTGTAATTTTTCTTGTGTTTACACTTTTCAGTGGAATGCCAAGACTCGCAAGGTCACTTGTTCAAGGGCCGAGCTTGATGAGGTCCGAGTTGAGACTCTTAGCCTTATTGAAAAATTTGTATAAGCAGGGCCTAGGAATATGTGCAAGTTTTTGTGTACTTCTAACACTTTGGCAGTACTTTCATATTTGATGAATTGGATGTACTTAGTTTGGATATTTTGGATGGTTTGTAATATGTGAATTGAAATGTAGTTTCTTTTGGCTTTGGTATATATTTTGGCATTTTGATTTCCTTATATTAGTTTTGGTTTGCCATGCATTTTGATTTTGGTCTTGGTTTTTTGGGCATGTCATATGTGCTGAGCATCAGCATATAAAAAAAAACAAATCAGACATCACTTTCTAATATAATATGCTAGAAACTGGTGTAATAACGTGAAATAGACATCGGTTATAAATAAGAAACCGATGTAATAATTTCTAATATACATCGGTTCTAAATAAGATATGTACAATAGGCATCGGTTGTTTACTAAGTAACCGATGTATATTATTTACATAGACATCAGTATATAGTTAAGAAAACGATGTTAAACATAAACATTGACATAAGTAACCGATGTATATTATTTACATAGACATCGGTATGTAGTTAAGAAAACGATGTTAAACATAAACATTGACATCAGTTACATTGAAGAACTGATGTTAATTGTTGACATGGACATCAGTTCAGTATTTTTTTCGATGTTTATGTCTTGTTTTATATTACATGTCATATGTTTAAGATGATATAAATCTTGTATTAAGGTAAAATTCACATGATAGTCGTGACATATTACTGCAGAAATGATGTCTAAAACTATTTCAGACATCAGTTCTTTCGTTAGAAACGATGTCTAAAAGTACTACAGACATCGGTTAAGAACCGATGTCTAAGACCCCTACCTTTCTCTACACATGCGAAGACATCGGTTCTGGATTTACATAGACATCGGTTTTTGACCGATGTCTATTGACGTTTTTCTAGTAGTGGATAGTACCTCCTGAGATTCCTGTGACAGTTAAAGTTATTTACTTATTACAAACTAAGCTTAAGTTGAGTTGAGTCCTCGAACTACAAATAGGCTATGTCATATGCCTTTCATTCTCTCTTTTTATATTTATTTACGTGGCATAATAATGATAGGAAAGTAAGTCTTTTTGATAGAAGATCTTTTATATTTATTTACATGACATAATAACTAGAGGAAAGTAAATCTTTTTGATAGGAGATCTTTTACTAGACAAATTTTAGTTGACATGTTGCATAACAGGGTGAAACGATTGATGGATCACAAATGAAGAAGTACTTATCTATAATTTTGCTCACTGTACCGTTGAATCTAATCTTTTTAAAAATAGACGATCAAGATTATATCATAGTAAAAAAAGGGAAATTCCATTTGGTACCACTGTACTTTTGGCTTTTCCAAATGGTACCACCCAACGTTTTGGTCTTCCAAATGGTACGCCTAAACTTTAGGCTTCAACCATTCAGTGACACTCCGTTTTAAAAACGTTAAACAAACGTTATTAATTTAACAATTAATAACGACCACAGCAGCTAGCACCCACACAGTCACAGTTCACTCACTACACACCTACATCGACCAATACAAACAGCACCAATACAAACTGCATAACCCCATAACCCAGTTTAATCATCACGAAAATCAGCACCACAACTACACAACAAGAAATCCAAACTAACCAATTTCAATAACCCAGCTTTCCCCCTCCCCGAATCATCTCAACTACAAACCCCAGCCTTCACACAGCTTGTTCCCACACACACCCACACACGCGTTTACCATACATACACGAACTGTAATACGTATATATATATATACACCACAACGCGCACAGGTTATACACACACACCTCTGTTTTGAAAGAAAAGGGAGGAAAGTCACAACAAGGATTCGTGAAGAGCGCCAGACATGGAGCTTGTATAACAGAGGGAGAGAACGAGAGATTGATTGAGAGAAAAAAGAGAGAGAGAGAGATGTATTGATTAGTGTTTGGGGGAGAGAATTATAGAGAAATCCCGAGAGATATAGAACCGAGAGATTGATGTTTTAATTTTGGGGAAAACTGATTTAGGGGTTTTGGAACCGAGGGATGTTTTAGTTGTACTTAACAGTAGGATTAACTTTTGTTTAACGGAGTGCTACTGGATGGTTAAGCCTAAAGTTTAGGCGTACCATTTTGAAGACCAAAACGTTGGGTGGTACCATTTGGAAAAGCCAAAAGTACAATGGTACCAAATGGAATTTTCCTAAAAAAAATTATAATCTAAAAAGGATATAACTAGAAAAGGTTGCATTAGAAGTGATTTTTAGAAAGAAAATTATAATCTAAAAAGGATATAATTAAAAAAGTTTGTATTAGAATTTAATTTTATAAGGAAAATCATTATTTGAAAAGGATTTAATTAAAAAAGGTTGTATTAGAATTGAATTTCACTTATTTTTTTATTAGTATTAAAAAAATTCATGTTTACTATTTGAGCTTTATCTTGAAATCTAGAAATCAGATTTTGATGATTTTACAATCCATGCGAAGCTCATAAAATTATCTTTAATTTAGTGATGATTTAATAATTATTATTCAAATGGAAACACTCGAAATCTCAAAAGAGAATATAATTACCAATTTTTAAATTAATCTTATTCAATGTAGAAGTCCTACATTTATAATGCTATTCAATGTAGAAAACCTAATTATATATGATTTAAATCATTGACATACATCTTTTCGTATTTCAATACAAATAAACTTTTTAGTTTATAACATATTAAAATATATGTTATTTATTTTAAGATCTAACGGTTCTTATTTATTTTGTCGTACGGATGACCACACTACCGATAATCAAAGTTTTGGACAAAATCCTTCTTACACTTATTATTAAAATTTTATTTGGTTGTTAGTAGAACTATCTTCAAATAATAACAAAGGCATTTTTGATAATCAAAATGAATTATAAGTAGAATTCATAATTCGAATAAAATTTTCAACTTAAAAATTGTCAATTTCTTCTCTTTTGTTTCTACGTAGATTTAATTAGAAAAAAATTGTTAAACCATCACTACATTAAAAATTATTTTATTAATTTCATGTGAGTTGTAAAATCGTCCAAATCAAATTTTAAGAATTCAAGATAGAGTACAAATATTAAATCGAACGTGTAAAATCTTATATATATCAAATTTTTAACAGCAATATGATATGTAAATTAATAACATACAAAATTTTAAAAAAATAATATAGTTATAGATATTAAAAAAGGAACCGTGCATTGCACGAGTTATAAGCTAGTATAAGTATAAAACTTATTTTAATGGTCTAAACAAATACAAATAAGTTTTCCAAATTAAATAGGATCTCAATTTAAAATTCATTATTATATTTCCTCTCCAGTTTCTAGGAAGTTCTAATGGTATTATAATTGTTAAATTATTACCGAATTAAATTTTATTTCCCGAGTTTCACGTAGATTGTTAAATCGTCTAAATCTGGATTATTGAACTCAAGGTATGATCGAAATAATAAAATGAGTGAGTAAAACTCAATAAATCCGAATTTTTTAATATTAATTTTAGGAACTTTAAAATTTTTATTTTTTTATGAGTTTGAACTACATCTTCTCAATATAATAATATGTAGGAATCTCTCTATAAATTTGAATTCTCCTTTTCAATTAATTCAATTACCTTTTTTAACTTTGAATTAAGGGTGTAAATAAGTCAAACTATTCGTGAGCTACCCGAGCTCGGTTCGTCAAATATTCGAATTCGGTTCGATAATAATCGATCCGAGCTCGAGCTATTCGAATAGTTTACCGAGCTCGAGCTCGAGCTTCATATTACTCGATTCGTAAGGCTCGTGAGCCTAATCGAGCTTATATATTTTTTTATTATTTTTATATATATTTTTATTATTTTTATGTTATTTATATAATTTATATAAATATTTAATATTGTTATATATTTAATCGAGTCGAACTTGAGCCGAGCTTAAGATATTCGAGCTTTTATTAATAATTGATAAAATTGTTTCGAGCTTTCGAGCCGAGCTCGAATCTATTAAACTTGTGTCGAGCCGAACTTGTGTTTTCATTGTTTTTATCTATAGATTTAATATTGTAAGGGAACTGCCTTGCCCAAGTTGCAGGGGAAGAGGTTATACTCTATGTAGAGAAGGCGGAATAGAAAGATCTAGAAAAGATTGTTCACAATGTGATTGAAAGGATCTTGAGGCTTTGCCACATGAAATGTTGGAGTTTACAACGTCTGCGAAGAAGGATCCCGTGTTTCGTAAAATTGATAATGTTCATGTGATGGAGAAGTCCAATATGGTGACATATAGAGGTCTGTTAGTCACAGAGGCATGCCTGAATACATCTAATAACAAGCCTAAGTATGTGTAATGCTATGCATTACCTACATGACCTCTTAACTGAGGGAACCTCTAGTTGTAGAGTTTCTATTTGTTCTGTACTTGTAATAGGCATCAAATTCTATCTGTGTAACTGTACCTACTAAGTCAAGAATAAAGCTTGAAAGAAGTTCTAAGGTTCATGCCTCAAGCAAGGGAATGAAGACTGCCAAATAATCACAGTTGGGATTTGAAGAAATGAAGAATTTGCCTAAGTACCAATTCGAGAAGTACATTTGTCTATTCGAGAAGTCTAGCATTCGAGAAGTCTGAAGTTCGATATCTCAGAAGACACTATTCGATATCTCTCAATATGCTATTCGATATCTCAGTGATTCGATATGTCAAAATGCTCTATTCGATATCTCAGGGATTCGATATGTCAAAATGCTCTATTCGATATCTCAGGGATTCGATATGTCAAAATGCTCTATTCGATATCTCAAGGAGTCCCAGAGAAAAGAGCTATTCGAGAAGTGATTCGATATGTCAAGATAACACTATTCGAGAACTCAGAGTTATCGATCAAGTCAACTCCAGTTCTCGAATCACTTACTTAGTCACTTCTCGAATACATTCTTGAGGACAAAATACTGAAGAATTGTACAAGTCAGAAACCTGCAACAAGCCAGGATACTTTATTTGACTCTGTCCTATAAAGCATGCTGGAAAGCCTACAAAGAAGCTTGGAGAGATAAGACAAGGGACAAGGAGCTGAAGAAGTGGATCTAAACAGGCTTTTCAAAGTCAAATCTGTAGCCGTTTGGACTCTTACTAAAATGAGATAGACAGACTGGAAAGTGCTTTTGTTTTTTACCTACCTCATTTGTAGCAAGGGGGTGTATCCATGTCTATAAGGATACAGCCTCACTTCCTTAGCTGTTAAGGTTTTGAAGTTTCTCAAATATATCCAGAAAATATCTCTCTGAGAAAAACGAAGCTGAGAATACTATCATTTGTATTCACAGATTGTAGCAACATCTTAATCTAATAAAATATTAGATTAAAGTGATATTGTGTTGTGTTTGTGTTTAATTATCCGCATCTTCATATCTCACACACTCATCACTTATCTTGCTGCAAAGATTCAAAACCGAAGAAAAACTCAAGAATCCATTCACCCCCCCCCCCTGTATTCTTTTTACATGATTACTTGGCAGCAGTATGTGACCTTTGTTTGTAGACCATTGTAGTATTCCATTAGCAGTTTGCTTTTTGAAACATACAGATGGTTTCTTGACTTGAATCTTCTTCTCTTCTTGAGGTGGCAAGACAGTTGCAGAAGCCATAGATGCAAATTTTGAAAGGTCACTACTGGCAGCATTCACCCTAGACTTAGAGTCTTGTGTTGTGGTGAGGTTACTGTCAGCAATGCCTGAGGCTTGCTGTCTTCCACTTTTCCTCTCAGAGCCTTTACCTTGATCATCATCATTCTTCCTCTTCTCATCATCCTTCTTCTTCTTCTTGTCTTCATCACCCTTATTACTCCTGTGATATCTTCTCCTTCCATCACTTTTATCTTCATCCTTGTCTTGATCTTTGCTTGGGTTGAACTTAGCAGTCTCAGATACAATGCCAGTTGCAATATATGACCTGAGATAAGATATAGCTTCTAATTCTTCTGCTGTTCTAGATCCCTTCTTCTTGATCAGTTTCTCAATGATGGCTATGATGAGATTTTTATTTTGAGGAGTTAGATGCTTAGGAATGACCAGCTGCTTGATATCTTCAATTCTTGTTCCAGCCTGGTAGATAATAGTTCTAGGATCTGTGAAAACTTCAGGTAGCCTTGAAGGTTGACCATTCCTCAATTCATCATGAAGACTCTTGTTGTTCTCATTTCCCTTCTCAATTAGTCCAAGGAGCACATTCACTTCTGAGTGCTTTAGACTCTGTAGAGTATTGATGGTTAAGTGCCATATCTTGTTCTTTCCTACCATCAATATCTCCTTGAGCCATAGATCATTAAGCCTCCTTGGTACTACAGTGAGACAGTCAATCTGACTCTTCAAACTCTCATGATATAGCAGAGCATCACCAGCCTGTTCTCTAGAGACTTTCAGAAGCTCCAAGAATGCATCATCATGATAGACATTTGAGTTTGCAATTTCTTGTAGCTTGGCCTCAGTGACCACCTTCACTTCTACTGGCTTGGCACTCTTAGATATTGAGATTTGAGGCTTGTCAGATGGCATACTCCCTGCAACCACTGTGGTTGTAATAGACTGCCTTTGACCATCAGGAGTAGTGATGTGCACAGTTGGTAGAGTGACAACTGGCAGAGAAGTGGGAGGCACATCAACTTTGTCCTTTCCTTTTCCAGGCACATGAGTAGTAGATTTCAAAGTTCTCTGATGGCCACCCTCAGTGATCTTGATGCCCTTTTCTAGTGATCTCTCCCCCTTTGGATTTGAGTTCTTTGATATCCTCTTCTCCCCCTTAGGCTTGTTGACAGACACAGGGACTGTAGGATGCACCTTTGGAGTTGAAGATTCATCAGGTAGGGGAAGACCCATGTGCTTCATCATTGCAGACAACATTGATTGTTGATGCAGAAGGACATCAGCTGTGGTGGTGGCTTGAGTGTTCAACTGCTCAGTCAGAGTTGTCACAGTGTCTGTAAGATGAGCATTGGACTTGTGGAGAGAGACTACCTCCTTTTCAAGAGTATCCACTTTAGTGAAGAGTTCATTGGCCTTAAAACCAGATAGGGATTGATCCTTCAGTCTCTGCACTTCGAACCTTGACATCTCATGCACAGGAACCTCAGTGACCAGCTTGTCTCCATATTGATTTGCAAAGAGGGTCCTGAGCATGGCATTGGCATCAGTTGTCTGATCTGATAAGGATTGAAATTTGTGCCCCAGACCTGTGACAGCATCCTTGAGAATAGCTAAACCATTGTCCATCCTGGTGCAAGTAGCATTGCAGGTTCGAATGTCCTTGAGCACAGTCTCCAATTGAGGGAATTTAGCATCAAAAGTCCTCTTGATCTCATGCACCTCCTTGGTTGTAGCTGAACACACTTCATTAATTTCTGTCTTTAAGCCTTTTCCAAGATAGTGTGCAGCCTTGAGAATGCCTTTATAGCTGTCATTCACTGCTTCAAACACATCAGTAGGGTTGAGAGATTTGGCATTGGACCCTAGTGAAGTGATGTACTCTTCTCTGAGATACTGGAGACCTTCTGAGAGAGGGATTGAATTGGTTCCTTGCAGCCAAGCATCGATATTCCCATCTCTCTCAGTTTCATCTATGATTTTCTCCTTCTGTAGCTCTACATCCTCTTTGTGACATAGGAGAATAGCTTCATAGTCTGGATTGGGCATGTTTGCAGTGAGAAGGTGCTGAGCAATTTTTGTGAACTCAGGGATCTGATCCACAACTAAGCTTTGAAGTGCTTCAACCGTCAATTGTGGTGGAACAGACCCTGATCCTGAAGCACTGTCATGTTGCACAGGCTTCAGCCATTGAGACAAAAAGTTAGAGCTAGAGCTAGGCTTGCTAGGCTCCTCAGTTACAGATGCAACTTCTGCAACCGGATGAACAGACTCTACTACTGTTGTCTCCACAGAAGTGGGATGAGTTACAACAGTAGTTGACACAGGCACAGAGTCTCTAGTAAGAACTAGTGAATCCTCTGTGTTTGTGATGGTGTCATTAGGATATGCCCCAGCATGCATTCCCTGACCATCCAAATGTGGTACCTGGGTGGTGAGCAAGGTGTCATGCACCAAGTCACTTGAATTCATTGGCTCATCAAAGGAAAAGAATTCTTGATGATCAATGCCTTGCTCCTCAATTGCTTGAGTTGCAGGCTTCAAAGAAATATGAGTGGTAGATTCTGAAAGAGAAGTGTGTTGTAGACAAGATTTTGGCAACTCCCCCTGAGAAATAGAGGGAGTTTCAGTTATGATGTGCTCTCCACTCAGTGTTGTGCCAGCCTTATCACTCCCTTGTGCTGACTCTTTACAGATAGGTGCATTGGGGAGGATGCTTGATTCTATAGATGCATCCTGTTGAGAGGATACATCTAGTGAGCTGTGTGCCCCTGATTTTACAACTTCAGCCATTTGAGTGACTGAAGAGGTGGTTTTAGACTTCTTCTTCTTCTTTAGGCTTATGATAGGTGACTCAGGTTTCTCACTTTCTAACCCTAGTTCTACAGCCAAGGCTGCTTCAGTTAAGATTTCTAAAGGTTCAGAAGCAACCTGTTTTCTCTTCTTTTTACTAACATCACCCTTTTGAGAGGATGATGCAGTTGGCTCTTTGCTGGATAGAGTGTTTGGCTGGGGGGGTTGGTTAGCAGGCCTTGGGTTAGCACTTTGTTCTCCTTGCTTAGGCTGTGCTAACTGAGATTTAGAATCAAATATTGGCATGTTGTGGGGGTAAGACCTAAACAAACCCTCCATGTGGGGAGTTATGCTAAGTCTTACATCCACATCATTCCTAGTCTCCAAATTACCAAAAATGAGTTTGGTCATGGACCTAGGATAGCCTATTTTACTCTTATCTACTCCAGGCAATTCAATCAAAGAAGCATTTTTAAAGTTAAGCACTGATTGAATAAAGCGAGGAAAGAAAATTTCATTACCTCTCTTGGCTGTGGTCTGACCAAGTCTCCCATAGAGTTCCTGTAGGATGAGAAGTCCAACATCTATCTTTCTCCCATGAGCCAAGGCATAGGCAAGCTGCTGCACGGGTGTACTAATCTGATCAAAGCTTGATTTCCGTGCAGTGAATACATGAAGGAGTGTAGCAAATACAAAGCTCCATTCTTTCCTTAAGAACTTCCTATTCAACTTTCCCAGCTTGATAGTATCAGAGTAGTTGATGAAGTCAAAGAATTCTTCCAACTCATCATTGGAGGCCAGAGCATCATACGTCTCTTGCTGCATATCCAAGGCTTGATTCATGTCTGCAGTGGTGATAGTGATATCCTCTCCTTGAATCTTGCAGTGAACAATATAAGAAGTGATAGCATTCTCAAGAGCGATGACCTCCACAGTAGCAGTCCTCCAGAATTGTTCCAATAGATCTATGTACAGAGTTGGGTTGGCTGAGAGCGCACTCTTGATGTATGATTCAGACAACCACCGAACAAAGCACTTGAAATTGGCATTCGGTGCTTCCACATCACTGGTGATTGCGATGAAATTAGTTTGGAATGATATGGTGAGTTTAGGGTATCAAGATACCAGAGAGATCACTAGAAAAGGGCATCAAGATCACTGAGGGTGGCCATCAGAGAACTTTGAAATCTACTACTCATGTGCCTGGAAAAGGAAAGGACAAAGTTGATGTGCCTCCCACTTCTCTGCCAGTTGTCACTCTACCAACTGTGCACATCACTACTCCTGATGGTCAAAGGCAGTCTATTACAACCACAGTGGTTGCAGGGAGTATGCCATCTGACAAGCCTCAAATCTCAATATCTAAGAGTGCCAAGCCAGTAGAAGTGAAGGTGGTCACTGAGGCCAAGCTACAAGAAATTGCAAACTCAAATGTCTATCATGATGATGCATTCTTGGAGCTTCTGAAAGTCTCTAGAGAACAGGCTGGTGATGCTCTGCTATATCATGAGAGTTTGAAGAGTCAGATTGACTGTCTCACTGTAGTACCAAGGAGGCTTAATGATCTATGGCTCAAGGAGATATTGATGGTAGGAAAGAACAAGATATGGCACTTAACCATCAATACTCTACAGAGTCTAAAGCACTCAGAAGTGAATGTGCTCCTTGGACTAATTGAGAAGGGAAATGAGAACAACAAGAGTCTTCATGATGAATTGAGGAATGGTCAACCTTCAAGGCTACCTGAAGTTTTCACAGATCCTAGAACTATTATCTACCAGGCTGGAACAAGAATTGAAGATATCAAGCAGCTGGTCATTCCTAAGCATCTAACTCCTCAAAATAAAAATCTCATCATAGCCATCATTGAGAAACTGATCAAGAAGAAGGGATCTAGAACAGCAGAAGAATTAGAAGCTATATCTTATCTCAGGTCATATATTGCAACTGGCATTGTATCTGAGACTGCTAAGTTCAACCCAAGCAAAGATCAAGACAAGGATGAAGATAAAAGTGATGGAAGGAGAAGATATCACAGGAGTAATAAGGGTGATGAAGACAAGAAGAAGAAGAAGGATGATGAGAAGAGGAAGAATGATGATGATCAAGGTAAAGGCTCTGAGAGGAAAAGTGGAAGACAGCAAGCCTCAGGCATTGCTGACAGTAACCTCACCACAACACAAGACTCTAAGTCTAGGGTGAATGCTGCCAGTAGTGACCTTTCAAAATTTGCATCTATGGCTTCTGCAACTGTCTTGCCACCTCAAGAAGAGAAGAAGATTCAAGTCAAGAAACCATCTGTATGTTTCAAAAAGCAAACTGCTAATGGAATACTACAATGGTCTACAAACAAAGGTCACATACTGCTGCCAAGTAATCATGTAAAAAGAATCAAGTTCAAGCAAGCTGCAAGGAAATCAAAGCCAACCATATCAAAAACCCTGACAATCTATCCAGGCCTAAAACTCCAACCACTAGATGAAGATTATGATGTAGACCAACTGCAATTTTTGCAAGCTCAAAGAATCTATCATGTTGCCATTGTTGATAATTGCCTTGAGATTAAATATTCGGATGGAAGGGAGGAGAAATTCAAACAAGGAGGATGTCAACACTGGGGCAAGCTATATGACATAGAGAGAATCATTGCACTGTTGAGCTCAGAAGATAAAGTGGAGAGAGTATGGAAACTGGAGCTAATTGATTTTGTGAAAATGAAGAGAGATCATGAAGAAAAAGTCAGAAAAGAGTGTTTTGAGAAATGGCTGGCAAGGGAGAAAGAAATTGAGAGACTGGAAAGTGAAGCAGAAAAGCTGAGGAAAAAGGGTTTGTGTAGAGTTCAGTTCAACCCCTACATGGTAAAGTATAGGAGGAGGAATGGAAATAAAGTCAACATCAGAATGAATCTACTCAACCACTATCCTGCAAATATTCTGGAACCAGTACTTGAAGATTTCAAAGACTCAATTTTGCTTGAAGAATTGGATGCTATGGCAGAAATAATAAAAGCTATGGATGAGAATACAAGGAAGGAGAAAGAAAGAAGAGAGAAAGAATATGATGAATTTCAAGCCAAAGCTATGGAAAGGGAATCAAAAGACAATGGCTAGTTCTTCATCATAGGCTGTAAGATTACTCACTCTGTAGTTCTATCCAAATTGCTGATGGAAATTCATACCTGTACTGTCAAGTTTTATCTTTATGTATGATAGGCTTGTTATCAGACATGAAATTGTGACTAAGGGTCTTACTCACAATTTGGGGGAGATTGTTAGTCACAGAGGCATGCCTGAATACATCTAATAACAAGCCTAAGTATGTGTAATGCTATGCATTACCTACATGACCTCTTAACTGAGGGAACCTCTAGTTGTAGAGTTTCTATTTGTTCTGTACTTGTAATAGGCATCAAATTCTATCTGTGTAACTGTACCTACTAAGTCAAGAATAAAGCTTGAAAGAAGTTCTAAGGTTCATGCCTCAAGCAAGGGAATGAAGACTGCCAAATAATCACAGTTGGGATTTGAAGAAATGAAGAATTTGCCTAAGTACCAATTCGAGAAGTACATTTGTCTATTCGAGAAGTCTAGCATTCGAGAAGTCTGAAGTTCGATATCTCAGAAGACACTATTCGATATCTCTCAATATGCTATTCGATATCTCAGTGATTCGATATGTCAAAATGCTCTATTCGATATCTCAGGGATTCGATATGTCAAAATGCTCTATTCGATATCTCAGGGATTCGATATGTCAAAATGCTCTATTCGATATCTCAAGGAGTCCCAGAGAAAAGAGCTATTCGAGAAGTGATTCGATATGTCAAGATAACACTATTCGAGAACTCAGAGTTATCGATCAAGTCAACTCCAGTTCTCGAATCACTTACTTAGTCACTTCTCGAATACATTCTTGAGGACAAAATACTGAAGAATTGTACAAGTCAGAAACCTGCAACAAGCCAGGATACTTTATTTGACTCTGTCCTATAAAGCATGCTGGAAAGCCTACAAAGAAGCTTGGAGAGATAAGACAAGGGACAAGGAGCTGAAGAAGTGGATCTAAACAGGCTTTTCAAAGTCAAATCTGTAGCCGTTTGGACTCTTACTAAAATGAGATAGACAGACTGGAAAGTGCTTTTGTTTTTTACCTACCTCATTTGTAGCAAGGGGGTGTATCCATGTCTATAAGGATACAGCCTCACTTCCTTAGCTGTTAAGGTTTTGAAGTTTCTCAAATATATCCAGAAAATATCTCTCTGAGAAAAACGAAGCTGAGAATACTATCATTTGTATTCACAGATTGTAGCAACATCTTAATCTAATAAAATATTAGATTAAAGTGATATTGTGTTGTGTTTGTGTTTAATTATCCGCATCTTCATATCTCACACACTCATCACTTATCTTGCTGCAAAGATTCAAAACCGAAGAAAAACTCAAGAATCCATTCACCCCCCCCCCCTCTGTATTCTTTTACTGTATTCAATACTCAACAAGGTCCTACAATGATTGCAACTACTCTTCAAGAAATTTCAATTTTGTTAAAGAAAAGTGCAAGCTGGGACTGGTTTATAAACCTCAGCGCTTCAGATTATCCTCTTATGACACAGGATGGTCAGTTTAAATTTGATTTTTAATTACTGTGATTTATAACAAATTTCTCTTGTCAATTAGAAGTTGAATACTTTGATATTATTGCGATAGTGTTAGTTGCAGTAGTCCATAGTTGCTTAGTTGTATTGTAAGATAATATTTTTTAGTAACCCTTGCCAATATAATGTACAACAATTATGCTAGGCCTAATGGACACCAAGGCATTCTGCTAGGCCTTTACGCCTTGGAATGTATGGTGTTTGTTCTCTGCCATCCTGTAAGAGCTTCCTTATATGCTATCTGATTATTATATATAATTCTATATACTCTGTTTTGTTATCTCAGTCGCAGTTAGTTATAGCAGCAACTGTGAATTACATGTTGGATTCTGGAGTGCAATGGGCAAGTGCACCTGCAGTCAAAAGTGAGAAAACATTGAATGTTATTTTCTTAGACATTTCTGATAGCGTTGTTTACTTCACAATATCCTATAAAGTGAGAAAATTATTGCTCCGTTGCAGGGTGTGCGAGATGCAGCTGTGGAGTTGCTGCACAGTTTAGTAGCCGTGCATGCAGAGGTAGTCGCTAATTTCTTGCATTTGTTTAGAATTCCCCCCATTACCCCAGAATTTGTTTATTTTCCATACAGCTAAGAAAGTTCCAAACTTCATTAGACCGTGTCAAGTTAGTGGCAAGGTGTGAACTTTTATCTTTGTGTAGCTGACTTATTGAAATATCATTTATTTCACCCATTGTAGATGTTTGCTGGCTCTAAGCCCTTGCTGGATAAGACACTTGGGCTATGTTCACTTGGATGGAATGGAATGAGTGGAGAATGGAATGAAATTTATACTATTATTTGGGGGAGATTGGGGAAGTGTTTATAAATTTCATTCATTGCTTCATTCCTCTCCAAATAATTTGAACTAGAATTCTAACCCACATGTTTTGGAAGGAATGCTCCATGCCCAATCTTCATCATTTTCTTTGCAATCTTCATCATAAAAAACTTCTTCTCCCTCATGTTTGTTCATTATTTCCCCCAACATCCCCCTTTCATCATAAATTTTGTTTACAATTTTCATTCCATTCCTACCCCATTCCATTCTTTCCAAGTGAACACACCCTTGGTATCCTTGTTGAAGGTCTGATTGGTACATTGCTGAGCCTTTTCCATGAGAAAGATCTTAGAGCACTGGATGCAAATGGTTTCTGTCAGCTTATGCTAGAGGTGAATGTACTGTTACTAGCTTCAGAATACAAGCCATGGTAGAGTAAAATCGGGTATTACCATCTACATAATCCAGGTCATGGGAACCTGATGACAGGACGTGTTACTTATAATTCCTATTTAGAATACACTCTGCCAAATTGCTACTAATTAGTATCTAACTCTGTCCATTGTTGGTTCCAGCTTTCGAACTTTAGTTTCAGTGGCTGTACATCTTGACTAAGATTCAATGCTATAGGAGACTGAAGATGCTAAAACGTTGATTCAATTGCTTGGTCAACCATGGTAGAATTTGGTTGTAAAATTTGTTTTGATAAAGCACAGTACAATGATTTGGGTGTATCATTATGTTAACAGCTACTTTTAGTCTTTTACATAGATTTTATCTTTTTTATGTAAAACTACATTGTTGTCTTTTGACAACTGGTATTCTGGTTTTAATTAATTAGTTGATTCTTGCAATTTATTTGATTTTTTGCATGTTCAATTCTATTTAAATTGTGCATTTTCCTGTTTTTTCTATTGTATTTATAAAATTTTAAGGAATATTGCAGGTAAATAGAAATTACAAATATAAAAAAATTATGAATTTTAATAAAACAAATCACTTGGATAGCGTTTATTAAGTGCTATTGAAGGGAGATTACAAAAGTACTGCTCAAATCATATACTAGGATATCGTTCACTTGCTTAGCATTTTAGAAAGCGCTATGTTAGTACAATACTTGCATAGTGCCTAAAAAAACGCTATCTAATTCTAAGTCCTATGGACTTGCATAGCGCCGGCTTATATAGCGCTCAAAAGCGTTATGCAAGAGCAAAAAAGAGCGCTATGCAAGTTCAGATTTGTAGTAGTGTAACCCTGTTTCCTTGGTTATTTATATGACCAAATATGTATTCATCCCTTCACTTCTTAAAAACTTGAAGAAAAATACAAATGGAGGCCATTTACTGTAGTTGCCACAAGACTGCAGATTTGAGAACTTCATAGACGAACTTAAATCCATGAACGAGATTCTAGGGATGTTCTCTCTACTCCAATGGTGCAGAGGGACATTCATAAGTCATTGATAAGCTCCAACACTCTCCTCTTTAAAATACCCCATACATTTTTTTAACGGTGCCATATCAATGGCTCTAGCAGCAGCCCAAAGCTTTCACTACAAGAAAAACTCAATCATACAACATCTTTCACACAACGGTTAAACAAAAAACTGTTGTCCAAAAAAAACAGACAACGGTGAATGTTTTGTCCTCGAAAAACTGTTGTCGGAGTCTTGCTATGACAACTGTGTTTGCTGTTATTTGAAACAATTGTCTAAGTGGTATGCTCTGATAAAATCATACAATTGTTCTATTTCAAAGTGTTGTGTGGAACCTTTTGATACCACAGTGTAGCACTGTTGTATGTATACAAATTCATATTATCTTCAGACAACGCTTTTAGAAAAAACCGTGGTGTAAGTTAGACAACAGTTTATTGGAAGTGTTGTTGTATGGAACATCAGACAATGTGTGTAAAATACCGTTGTCAGAATGAAAGTTGATAGACAATGGTTATTAGCATTGTGAGATAAATGAGTTTCATACAACAATGCAGCAACAGAGCAGAAAACTGTTGTTTAAACATCCTATTTAGAAGACGGTTATAAACATTGCTAGAATAACTGTTGTCTGTTTAGTAAGGAAAGAAAAAAAAAATTACCTGTACATATTACATCCCAACACAATAAACCAAACCAATGCAATAATCAGCCAATTCCAACAGATTTGCAAACTAAAAATCAACCAACCAAGAGACTAGCAAACTACAAATACTCAACCAAATTTGGCAAACCAAATACTTCCGTAAATTGACAAGTTAGTCCAATCGGACAATACACAAATCTCATACTTAGACTAATTTACAAAATCTATTAATCGGAATAGAAGTAATGATACAATACATAGCTACTAGTTAGTAACAGATCACACCAACTCTGTTAGACAGTTATGGACTACTTCTACATTACAATCGAAATGAGTTCGGTGTAATACTAGTACCACCACCACATTAAAATTTGCTTCTTGTCTTTGGTAATATCCTGCTGCGTATCCACTCTTTCCAAGGTCTTCTTTTGACACCGTTAAATCTGCATAAACATAAAATATAACATTAACCTTAATTTGGAGAAGTTTGATAGAGCAAACAAAATTTAGGTGTATAATCTATAATAGATAGCATCTCTCCAGTCCAGAGTCCTCTTGCAGTAGTCGACGGTAGCCATATTTGTATGTCCTTCAAATGATTATTTTAGCTATGGTAAAATCATCATCTATTATAAAAAGAGACATCAAGTCGAAACATTCATAACTTGAGAAGTCAAAATTCAACTAGATGATGATTTTACCACAGCTAAAGTAATCTTATGAAGGGGTTCCTTTAGATGAAACTTGTGATCAGTAGAAGTACATCTAAATAATATGAGTTTCACATAAGTCAGCAAGTTAGCAGTACATGGAGTTAAATATTTTGAAATAATTGAACTTGAATCCAATGCAATGATATATATTACCATCATGGAAGTTGAATCCCTTCTTCTTCCTCCCGCATATAACCAGATTTTTCCTCGTCAAGTTCGTCAACATTGGGGAATATTGGCACGTGCAGCTCATTCTCAAGTTCTATTTCTACCGATCCATCATTTTCATCATCACATTGGTCATAATAGTTTTTTTCTGGTAATATCAACACAACAGACCATTGTTTTTCGAGAGGATCATCAATGTAGCAGACTTGCTTAACATGTTTCCCTAGCACAAAAGGATCATTTACAAAACCTAATTTGTTTAAGTTAACCAATGTATATCCTAAGTCATCTAGCTTAACCCCTTTGTTCATATCTACCCAATTACAACGAAATACAGGGACTCTAAAGTTGTTATAATCTAACTCCCATATACTTGTTATAACTCCATAGTAGCTATGTGAAGTATGTTCAACAGTTTTATCCTTACCGACAACCATTAATGCATCTGCAACAACACAAACACCACTACACTGAACCTGTCAATTATCATCCCGCTCCTTGGTGCTATAAGTAACACCATTGATTTTATAACCGCTGAATGTAGGAACAATCTTGTTAGGCCCTTCTGCAATCCACCGCATCTCATCACGTATGTTATTATGGTCATGCAACAATTCTGATTCAGTCTGTCCAAAAATAATTTGATTTAAACTAATTATTCGATACAAATAAATATTATATTTAACTAAATTAGGAAAACTAAAGTAATATACAGAATAATTTGATTACCGTAAACATATTTAATTAGTTATTTTAACCAAATAAAAAGCTTACCTTTTTCCGGAACCATTGGGGGAATTCATCATTTTGCTTGTTTTTTAGCCAGACTTGGTCATTTTCATGTTGCTGGTATCTTGTCATCAAAGTTGCCATATGTTCACTACAAGTAAAATTGCCTTGAAGAAAAGGCAAAACCTTATTATTGTGTACCTGACTTGTTTTTGCAGTACCGACCGAATTGAAATTGGAAGCAAATGATGCAATATCGTGTGACAATCATGAGATTTCATTCCAACAAGCCGAAGATTTTCCATATTTACCAGATTCTTGATATTTGAACAAAATCCATCCGATAACTTCATTTTAAGAAAGGACGAGCAAACTGTTCTTTTTTCCGCATTCAATAAGTTCCATGATGCCAACGGTACCTTCTCTTTCTTTCCGGGAGTTTTTGGCCTCAGCTCTGTTCTTATTCCCATTTCAGCCATATCAAGACGGACAGACTCCCTATCTTTTGTCTTTCTCGGAATATTTAGCAAAGTTCCAATTAAAGCTTCGCATATATTTTTCTCGATGTGCATCACATCAAGAACATGCCTAACCGGCAAAAACTTCCAATATTCAAGTTGGAAGAATATAGAAACCTTCTTCCAAACGGGTCGAGCTTCACCTTTCTTCCATCGAGCTTGGCGTTGTGTCTTACCAAAGACATGGCCCTTTAGATGTTGTACTCTTTCAAGAACCTGCTCTCCAGTTAACGGAATATGAGCAACCTCTTCCTCCACAGTGTTATCAAAAGCTGATTTTTGCCTTCTATATGGATGATGACGGTCCAACCACCTCCGATGCCTCATAATCATTGTCTTCCGATAGTTAACCAGCCTAGTAGCATTTGTGTTATCAATACAAATAGTACAAGCATTGTACCCTCTAATCACGTTTCCCGATAAGTTCCCTAAGGCCGGATAATCACTTATTGTCCATAATAAAATGCCCCTAAGTAGGAATGACTCTTTCTTATATGCGTCGTACACTTGTTTCCCGTGCCACAACTCCTGCAGATCTTCTATAAGTGGTTGAAGGAACACATCAATATCATTTCCAGGCTCAGTCGGTCCTGATATCAACAAGCAAAGCATAATATACCTTCTCTTCATACAAAGCCAAGGCGGAAGGTTGTAAACTGATAGCAAAACAGACCAACTTGAGTAATCAGTACGGTTTCCATGAAAGGGATTAAAACCATCGGAGGATAAAGCTAACCGAAGGTTCCTACTCTCTGATGCAAAATCAGGCCAGTTTTGGTCGACATCCTTCCATGTTATCGAGTCAGCCGGATGCCTCATTTTACCATCTATTTGTCGCTCGGTTTCATGCCAAGTCATGTCCTTTGCAATTTGAGGTGTATTGAACATATTTCTTAATCTTGGTATCAAAGGGAAATACCATAAAATCTTAGCAGGGACTCCTTCCAGTTCCTCTCCTTTCTTATTCAATTTCCATCTGGAGGCCTTACATATGCGACAAGTAGTCTCATCTTCATCTATCTGGCCACGATATAAGAGACAATTATTCGGGCAGGCGTGTATCTTTTCATACCCCATTCCTAATGCACATAAGGTTTTCTTCGCTTCATTGAAGGAAGAAGGGAGATTGTTTTCTTCCGGAAGCAAAGTTCCAATGAATAACAGAACTTCAGAGAAACATGAATCAGACATACCATGTTTCACTTTCAAGTTGAATAACTTAACCAAAGCTTTCATCTTAGTGTAACTCTCACATCCAGGATACAGAGGTTCATGCTCACCTTTCACCAGGTCTATGAAATCTGAAGAATCTGAAGAAATTTCATCTTCATCGTCGTTGGCTTCACCCATTGTACTGCGGGCTTGATTATTAGATTCTGAAGTGTCGGTTTCATCTAGTATAGGACTTTCTACCAAATTTGGCTCCCCATGCCAAATCCAGCGTGTATACTAAAAGCATAAGAATCGGATATGAAAAACATTTCATGAGTGACAATTTGTCGCAGAATATAACCAAAGACACGAGAGGGTAAAATTTAGCCAGTGAACAAGATATAGAGAATTAAACAAATTAAAATGTAACCTCATAATAAACAAATTAAAATGTAACAGATATAATCATACAAGGACATACCTAATTGAGCAAAAACAGAGTCAATATTAATTAAAATAGGGTGTACAACCCCCAAATTGAGCAAAAACAGAAGAGAGTACTATTTCCCCCAAATTATTAAACATGAACCCTAATCCAAATAATTAATCAATCAACGGTAATTGAAGTGTAGAAACATCAAAACGTGTTCATCAAAATGAATTCATTAACACAAATGAAATTAATTAACACAAATGAAATCATTAACGTATTCAAAATGAATTTACCTAAAATGAAATTAATGGAGGTCTTGAATCCGTGAAACTAATTGAGGTCTTCATGTCAAGAAGCCCGAGGCTCATGTATATACTCAAGCCGATGATTCGCTCAAGAAGATGTTGAGAAAGAGTGAGCTAACAGAGAGAGAAAGTGAAAAAATGGTGGAGAAAGTGAGCTAACAAAAAAGGGAAAGTGAGCTAATTGAGAGAGAAGGAGAAAGAGAGGATAAAGAGATAAGCTCGATCTTTGTGTTCATATTCGGACACAATTATTGTAAAAATGAGTTCTTTATTTTATTGGTTTATTTTGTTTCGTTAAATATTTTATATATTTTAAAATTATTTTTTTATTGAAATCGGTTTTATTTATTTATTTAGAATGGTGTAGTTTGGTGTATTTAGTATTTTTAAAATTCTCAAAAAATTTCAAAAAATTAAAAAAAAAAATTCGAATATATAGTAGTTTACAACCCATGTAAGACATATTTAGTAATTATAACCCGTGCAAGTAACGAGTTAATTATCTACGAATACAAATTAATTATCCAGTATTACGAGATCCGAGTAATCGTCCCAGTACTCGATGAAATCCGAATCTGTTGATTCGGACGAATACTCGGTTGGACGAGTACTCGGATAGTACTTGTTTTCAACATCCGAGTAATCGTCCCAGTACTCGATGAAATCCGAATCGGTTGACTCGGACGAATACTCGGTCAGACGAGTACTCGGACAGTACTTGTTTTCAACATCCAAGTAATCGTCCCAGTACTCGATGAAATCCGAATCGGTTGATTCGGACGAATACTCGGTTGGACGAGTACTCGGATAGTACTTGTTTTCAACATCCGAGTAATCGTCCCAGTACTCGATGAAATTCGAATCGGTTGACTCGGACGAATACTCGGTCAGACGAGTACTCGGACAGTACTTGTTTTCAACATCCAAGTAATCATCCCAGTACTCGATGAAATCCGAATCGGTTGATTCGAACGAATACTCGGTTGGACGAGTACTCGGACAGTACTTGTTTTCAACATCCGAGTAATCGTCCCAGTACTCGATGAAATCCGAATTGGTTGACTCGAACGAATACTCGGTCGAACGAGTACTCGGACAGTACTTGTTTTCAACATCCAAGTAATCGTCCCAGTACTCGATGAAATCCGAATCGGTTGACTCGGACGAATACTCCGTCGAACGAGTACTCGGACAGTACTTGTTTTCAACATCCGAGTAATCGTCCCAGTATTCGATGAAATCCGAATCGGTTGACTCGGATGAATACTCGGTCGAACGAGTACTCGGACAGTACTTGTTTTCAACATCCGAGTAATCGTCCCAGTACTCGATATATTCTATATTCTATTATTCATATCAAACTCTAAATCCCAAACCCTAATCAGTGATTATCTAATTAATCAGTAAAAGGTGTCTCTTCCGATTAATACCGATTTCCGTCAAAACACTGGATAATAGTCTTCATTGTGCACTTGTAAATTTGTAAAATCGTTATATATGAATAACTAATCGATGTAAGCTTACAATAAAAGGTTAGATATATTCGAATATGAAAAGTTAAACTTCTTCCATATTATATCGTTAATATATTAGACTCGTCCGAATAAAAAAATTGATGTTGTAGGATACGATAAATTTCATTTATATTGAGAATGTGTATATCGGCATCGATTTTTTTTATAATTAAAAATTTCAGTTAACAGACAACTGTTCGAAATAAAACTGTTGTCGGAAAGAGCATTAAACAACATTTTAGGTGGAAAACCGTTGCGCAGTTGTACGTATATTTTCAAAAAGTTGTACGTTTTTTTGGGAAATTATTGTTTGACTTTTATTAAGAATTAAAATAGAAATATAATTTGGGAATAATCTGGATCATTAGATTTAACCAGATCTGCATCTCAGCCGTTCATTTGATTTTTCATTTCCCCCTCTTTTTCCCCTCTCTTTTTTTCAGTCTCCCCCTCTTTTTTCAAACAAAAAAAACAAACACTTTAATTCACCGGTGAACAAACAAACACTAAAAAATAAACGCTTCGCTCTTCTTTAAAACACTTCTCCCTTTTCTCTCTCAAACAAACGCTTCTCTCTTCTCTCTCACCGGCGATTCACCGGCGATTGTCATCTCTCTCACTGTCAAACTGAACCGTACTGGTACGTTGTTGATTTGGGGGTTTTTTATTTTCATTTTATGAAACCCATTTTTATGAAACCCTAATCAGATTTGGGTGTTTTTGATTTTCATTTTATGAAACCCTAATCAGATTTGGGGGGTTTTTATTTACATTTTATGAAACCCTAATCAGATTTGGGGGTTTTTGATTTGGGGGCTTTTTTGGTGATGTTTACAAAACCCCATATTGTTTATATGTTTGGCGATGTTTGTTGAGTGTTTATTCGATTACATGCGTTTAGTTTTGCATCTTTTTATGCAGTTTTGGTTATAAGATTTTGCATGCAAGTTGTGGCTAGTTCCTCTTCTATTTTTTGAGTGTTAATTACTTCTCCATGTGTTCTGTTTCGAGTGTTTTCGTATGTTTTTTTAGTGTTAATTACTTCTCCATGTGTTCAGTTTACATATTTTCTTTTGTTTTGCATGCAAAGTGTAAGTTTTAGTGATGATATGCCTTCTTTTAATTCTGAGTTTTAATTTTTTGATTGAAAATGTTAATTGGAATTGTTGATGCTGATTAAAACTGATATGTACTTATTCATTGTTTGTGTGTTGTATAGATTATGGCTAGTCCGAAAAAGAAAACCGAGTCTAAGAAGAAAGCGTCGCAGAGGACAGTGATGAAGAAGAAAGAGTTCAAGAAGACCAAACCATCTTCATCCCATCCATGTACCTTGAATGTGATTAAGGCCTTATGAAAGACGAGGTCTTTAAACAACCAGACCCCCATTCCGACCCCGACACCGTCGTGTTCTTCCCCAATATCTGTGAAGAAGAAGCCCGTATCTGATAAATTACAAAAACAGATTTCGAAGAAAAGGAAACGAGGAAAAGAGGTTACCACGCCGAACAATACTCAAGGACTAAAACTACTTAAGCGAGGCTGTGTAACAATGCATCGAATTTTGAGACGCAAGATCATGGGGACCAAACTGACTGTGACTTTTAATGAAAAAGGAGAGCCATTTGGTGATGAAGCGACAGAGATGCAGTCCTATATTGGAGTTTTGGGAAGAACCAAACCACCAATCTGGCATGATAATTGGAAATGTGTTCCTGAGGAGATAAAGACGAAGATTTGGGACTGTGTTCTGGTAAATTGAATTTGCAAAGTTCTATTTTTTTGTACTATCTATTCATTTTATTACTTACATCTCTTTACTTTTGTTTTCCTGTTTATGTATGTAGATGGCTTTTGTTTTACCTCCGTCCGCTAAGAAGATGGTTATACAAGCAGCCGGTCGTAGATGGAGGGAGTTTAAAAGTTGGCTGACCAGAAATTACATTCTTCCTTATCGGGATCAACCTGAAATGTTGGCCCACCCTCCTGCTGATTTTTCTTTCATAGAAAAATCGCATTGGGACATATTTGTTGCTGATCGCATCTCGCCTGAGTTCTTGGTATGTTTCCAGTTAGCTTTATTCATATACAATATTTACTTATATGTTATAACCTTACTGGTGCTTTTTATGAAGGAATGTCATGTTGAACAAGTAAGAAGAAGCAAGTTGAGTATATTTCCACATCGCATGTCTCGAAGAGGTTATGCTAACCTCGAGTATGAATGGGTGAGTAATAATGAAACAACATACTTATTTGTGGATACATACTAATTTTCCAAACATGTTTATACTGTTACTAAGGTGATCATCTACATATGAATGCAGTCTCAAGAGCATCCGGATGAAGAGGAATTAGTAGATCGATCGGAGAGCTGGATCCTAGCAAGGATGGACGAAGAGGGTAATTTTTTAAATGATGCTGTTGCAGAAAAAGCTAAGGAAATTGTAAGTTATTAATTTGTATCTTAATTCAAATTATTCATTAACTCATGCTTTGAACCTTTTTTTCTAAACCATTAGCAAACTTTGAATATATGGTACTCTTAATTCTGTAGGCAAAGTTGAAGGAAGAGGTTAAGGAAGGGAAACTAAAAGTGGACGGTCTTAACGATGTTTTGACAATGGCGCTTGGTAAGCCTGAGCATCCAGGAAGAGTACGGGGCCAAGGAAGTACTGTGAAGCAGTCAGTTTACTTTCATCTTCCAAGGCAAAAGAAAGCCAAGACCATGGATGAAAAGATACAGGAGAGAGTTAAGAAGTACATGGCAGAGGAGACTGCAAAGGTTATTAAAGAGAGAGATGCAATTTGGGCTGATGTAGTGGGAAAGCTCAAAGCAGAGTTAATATTGACAAAGACCGCGGGACAAGATGGTAGTCTGAAACAGGCTTCTCAACAAGCAAGTTGTCACTCTAACGATGGGATTGATGACGTAGTTGTAAAGAATCTTCATACACCTGAAAGTGGAAGAAAGATTTTTCATGTTCAAGAAGATAAAGATGTTCAAAAAGTGAAAATGATTGACACTATATTTGTTGATTTTGGTGACATTAAGGATGATAACAAGGTGGCTGGTGAGGATGGCAATTGTAAGGTGGCTGGTGAGGATGGAAATTGTAAGGTGGATGGTGAGGATGAAGATTGTAAGGTGGATGGTGAGGATGAAGATTTTAAGGTGGATGGTGAAAAGAAGATAGGTGAGGAAGTCAAAGTGAATGCACCTGGTAGTTCTAAGTGCAAATTGGCTGTTGGATCACTGAGCAACTTTGGAGCTTATGCAGAGATTCATGAAGTACTCGTTCTTGAAGGACGTGAGCAGACCATCCATGGAGTAAGACTTGGAGAAGAGAATGCAAGAGTTTCAATCACTCGAGTCATTCAGTGCGGTGCTAAGATTCCCTTCCCTATCGGTGATGACATTGTGACTGTGGAACAAGCCATAGGAACTTTTATTGCATGGCCGAGAAACCTGATAGCAATAGGAAACAATAGCACTTCCAATGGTTTCTCAGGTCCAAAGGTCAGATCATTTTTCTATTAGTTTGATTAATATATCTAGTATGTTTTGATTTAGTCTGTTTCTTCTTACTATTTTCACGTGCATCTTTTCAGAAAAAGAAGAAAGGTCAATCCAAGAAAACGAATAAGAAGTATAAAGTAGTTGAAGATGTTCGAGCAGAGCTTTTTGTTGAGATGGATGCAAAATATCCATCTGCATTGAAGCGTTTATGGACATGGGCAAAGGATGCCTTGGCTGATGAACGGACAATGTCTTTTGAGCTAAGCAAAGAAGCCTTTGGCTCTAAAAAGAGGCAAGTCATTTTCTTATCAGATATACATGCACTGTGTTGTGGAGGTGAAATGGCAGCGTCTCTCATTTGCCTTTTTATTCAGTAAGTTTCTCTGTAATTTCTTTTATTTTTCGTAGATAGTCCCGCAATAAAACTGAGAATCTGTACTCACTACTACTTAATTTTATATGTAGCCTCTTAAATGAATATGTGAAAAAGCATAAGATGACCAACATGATAAGCTTCGTAGATCCTAGCACGATTGGTGCGATTGGATGTGGTAATGCAGGGCAGAGGTCGCGTGCACTCGCTGCACGATTTAAGAATGCTAAGAAAGATCAATACTTTCTCATGCCTTACAATGATGTGTAAGTGTTCATACCATAACTAGCTACTTAGACATTCTCAGATAATACTATGAGCTTTAATTTTAAACTTGCACCATGGTTCATGTTTGCGTAGGAACCACTGGACTTTGACTGTTGCAAATCCTGAGGCAGAGATTGTCTACTACATGGACCCTCTAAAACGTCGAATTGCAAATGAGGAATGGGTGGATGTTGTGGACAAGTAAGTTCAACTTCTTAAGTTTGTGTATTGACTCCTGAACCTTAATAGACCATATCTTTCTGTGCTTTTATTTTTTGTTGATAAATATTATTTTTGTTACAGCGCCATTAAAATGTACAAGGAGGATATGAACAACGTTACAAAGAAGAAAATATTATGGGAGAACATGGCGGTATTAATTCGTTCTCATCATATTTTATTTATGTCATCGAAGGAGATTGTATTTAAATTTTTATTTGGTACTTCAGGGAGTTCCACTGCAGACAGGGAGCAAGGACTGTGGCATGTTCGTGATGAGGTGCATGAAGGAAATCGTTGAGGACAAAGAGCTTCAATTTGCTGCTAAGGTGAGAATTTCATTTTTTTTGGGTTTTCTGATCAACTTTAGAGATACTTGATTCTTTAGGATACTAGTAAAAATATGCGACTTACAAAAACCTTTGTGGTTATTTTTCAGTGGATGCGCAGGTCGAACTTGGTTTATACTAATGAGGACATTAACGAGATCAGGATTGACATTGCGAAATATTTTATGAAACGCCATGCCTGTTAGGTTCTACAATCGGTTTCTTTCTTTTGTTATGAACTAGTAGTGAAGTGGAAGCTTTTATGTATAGTTGGTGATGGTAAATTAAACTTGGAATGATGTATTTGGTGTCTGGTGAACTCTATTTGCTTGTTTTGTGTTTTTGGTGGATTGATCGGTCGTTAATTTGGTATATATTTCGTGGTTTTCTTTTGTGTTTGGTATCGTTTTGTTTTATAATGTATTTGGTCATTTGGTATGTCACGTGGTTTGCATAAAATGTGAATTTGATTTCCAAAAGTCTACACTTAAACAGATTACGGTGTTTTAAATCAAAAATACCCACTGTACGAACATAATTGGGACAACGGTATAGCATTGTTATAACAGTTTTTGGAAGTAGATAAACAAATGTGTAAAACTTGTAAACCATTGTGTCTACAATATTTCCATAACAAGAGGAATTATATGGCGTTGTCTGAAAGCTTAAACTACAATATGAGTTACACTTAAAATGTTGTCTAAAGAGTTATGGGATAACGGTGAACAACAATTCAATATTAAAACACAATAGTTAATGCTTTAAACAAACGGTTGTCTAACACCAAAACGACTACATGTGTGTTTGTTTACACCGTTGTCTAGCACTGACTAAGATGACAGTGTTTCTATAAAACTGTTATGGTTTGCTTTTCACACAACGGAAGTTTACAGCAACTGTTGTTTGAATATCTACTCTGGCAAAATTGAGAACTCTTGCATAACATCTATTACATGTTGTCTGTTAGTTACAAAACCATTGCATTATGGTGTTTCCAGTAACGGTTCTTATTAAACAGCTGTTGTGTTACGTAAATTTTAACAACTATTTAAAACTGTTGCGTTACCTTCTTCTATACATCGGGTAGAAAACTGTTGTCTGACTTTAAACAGACAACTGCCGGATAGACAACGAAAAAAAAGGCACTCAGGCAACGGTGAAAAACTGTTGTTGGGATGAGTTTTTCTTGTAGTGTTTATCCTTAAAGGATCTCCCTCCATATTTACCCTTGATATTATTATGCATGTCCTAACACAATATCTGTGTTTTGTTGCAGGCGATATACCAGATGGTGGCGGCAACGGCGACGACGGTGGTGAAACTTTACAACCTCTTCTCGGTGTGTTCGAAATAAGAATGCAAGCTTTGATATGGGAAATTTTGGTTCTCTTTTACTAGGGTTTTAAGTTTGATAATGAATAGATTAGGGGTTTATTTGTTTGTTAAGAACTATTTTTACTTATATAACATTACAAAGCTTTAGAAAAGTCTATTTTACCCCTCAGCCGATTTAAACAAATTTGAATTTTGACGAAAAAAGTGTCGGGATGTACATCAGACATACATCAGGGGTACGAAGGTACGTTTTTTTTTAACTTTAAGGGTTTATGTGTATATTCGATCAAACTTTAAGTTCAATGTCTTACTAACCCATAAATTATTGGTAAGAAAACAATTTTATATAATGTAAAATGTATAAAAAAAAAAGGTAACATCTTTTAGCTGAAAAAAAGTTAATTAGTTAAATATTACTAATTACAATATTATTTTTTATTTAATAAAATAAAATGAAATAAAGAAATCAAAAATATAATTCCTACCCTTTATAATAAAATGTAGGAATTATAAAAAAACATGAACAGTAGAGAAGATAATAATTATAAAAATGTATGAATTATAGGTAATGTGGAAATTGTATATGAAAAATAGAATGCAAATTAAAAATGTAACTCTTACCTTTATTATAAAAGGTAAAAATTATAAAAAGATATGAAATATAGAGGATAATATTATAAAAAGGTAAGAATTATAAAAAGATATGAATTATAGGTAAAAAAAAGAAATTTGTTATAATTTTTATTTCATATGATTATTAAATAAATAGAATAAAAGACCGAAAACTAAAACCAGACAGACTAAAGTATATCAATTTTTATATATTAGTGTATATATATATATATATAATTAGCGTAAGGACTTTAGATGATTTGATCGTCACATTTCTTACGCTACAAAATATGTAAAAGAGAGTTACATAACATGAATTAGAATTACAAAGAGAGTGAGCCAACCACATGACATGAATTAGGGTTACTATAATTATAGAAAAATTTAAAAATATAATATACAAATATGTTTAATAAAAATATAAGTAATAAGTTTAAAATTAAAATACATATTAAAATACATAATAAAATATTAAAGAAATTTACAATATAAAATATAAATAGAAAAAATATATTAGAAAACAAAACATTCAAATGTAAATAAACAAAATTAAACAGAAATATATTTAATATAAAAATTTATTAATTATGTAATATAAATATATAATAAAAATGTAATTTAATAAATTGTTACATAATAATATATTCACACGATATTAAATAAAATTAAAAGATTGTGTAAAATATTAAAAAATAAAATTACAATCCTCTTATTAATATTTCGATAAAGAAAAATTTAATAATTATGTAATATAAATGTAGGACAAAAATAGAATATTAATTTTATGAAATAAGCATGTCATCAACATGAGCAGGAGTAATCGGAACTAGTATCTCATACTGACAAATCATTTGAAGATGTATGTGGAATCTCTGTCATAAAGCTAGTAGTGACTACTGACTGGTGTAGAGTAAAACTAATCAAGTATCTTAGAAATATCATTGAACGTTCCCATAGGTGCTAATACAGAAATGGGAAATAAAGTAGTAACAACATCAGGTGAAATAACAATTGGAGCAGAAACACGAGTACCCTCTCACATGACATCATCTCTAAGTGTAGTCACTATATCCACTACGTGTATAGGTGGATCTGGTACCTCAAAAACCATGGGTGAATCAGTCAAATCTATCACCTGCGGAGGTGTAGACACTATGGGGTATTTGGATGAACTTTTTTCAGAATAAGTCAACTTATTTTAAGACAAAGTTACAGATTCCTAACTTTCCAACTTATTTTTGCAACTTATTAAATCTCAAACATACATTAAATATTTGTTTAAAAACAAAAATTCAAAATATAAAATTTTTACCCGAAAATAAGTCCATAAATCCTTAATATAAGCTTTGCCAAACATGCACTATAATTTGTACAGTCGAGCAGTCTGTACTGCTCTCTATCTCTAATGAGTCCTTAGAAGGGTCACTATCAGGTCCAGAACTCTCATAAAGCATATCCAAATATCCCCCGATAGAAGAAGAAGATCTAGATGCACTGAAGGTTGACATCTACAATATCCACAAACAATAACAATATAAAGGTTAGTAATACTATCTTATATTCTATGTATATCTAATAAAAGTACTGTCTACAGTCTACTTATCAATACCCATAAGTCTTTCAATCTCTCAGTTATAGTCCTAAGGATATTTATATCCTAATAGTATAACTATAGCCCTGATACCACTCTGTGACACCCTCAAATTCACCAAGGTGAATTCAAGCGGTCAAAAAACTCAAATTACATGATATAACAAATCCTTACAAGCATAGTACAATCATAAACCTGGAAATTCTCAAATTACTCCTCCACAAGGGTTTTCATATAATGATATAAATAAATGTCTCAAAAGTGCATAACATATGAGCCACGACACTTAGGGATGACAGAAAAATCTGATCCGACGGATACCCGATCCAAAACATGAAAATTTTGATTTACGAACCCGATTTTTTGGATTTGGATTTGATTTTTAGACCCGAAAAATTTTGGATTTGGATTTGGATATGAGGTATACTGATCTGAAACCCGATCCGAAATCTGAAACCCGAAAAAACTCCGAATATATATATAATACTAATTATATCCCGTGTATAAATAATGTAATTTTAATACAAATTCTTACCTTTGTAGTATTTTTTTTTTTTCTAAATACCTTTGTAGTATTTTTATAAATAATAGTATAATTTTTCATTTAAATCGTAAGTCTTTGTATTGTATTCTTATAACTAATATCGTAAATATTATGAAATAATACTCATTAATATGTTATTGGCAATATTCAAAATATATATACATTATATTATACGTTTCTACTATTTAGTTATAAATAATATGTAATATTAATTTTCATTTAAATTCATAATATGTTTTTAATTTTCAAAAATAAGAAATTAGAAATGTAGACAACAAAAAAGGGCAGAAAGTTTAGGCCCTTTATACATTAGGCTTAGTAACACTACACACGGTTTACACTTAACACAAACGAATAGCCGATTACCCGCAAACACTGGACTCAACTGAACTCTAAATCTCAGTTTTCGAAGACATAGGAGGCTATGCTTAGTAAACTACTGTGAGTCTAAGATGTTTATGTGTTAATGGTATGCAATATCTGCAGAGTTTTTCTGGAAAATTTTGGATTGAAATTTTCGGGTTTCGGGTTTTGGGTTTCGGGCAACCAGATCCAAATCCAGTCCAAAATATTTTCGTGTTTCGGGTATACCCGCACCCGATCCGAATTTCGGGTATTTTTTGGGTTCGGGTCGGGTTCGGGTTTTGATAAAAATTTCAGGTTTGGATTTGGATTTTATCAAACCCAACCCGATTGCCATCCCTAACAGCCCTATAGTCAGGTGATTGGATGAGATGTTGGGTTTCAACCCAATATGGTATGGGTTTTGGTGATCCAAAACATATATGGATTGGGTAATAATTATATGTTTAGATAATTATTATAGATGGTATATTTAGATACCAAGTATGATAAGGATTGTAATTGGAAACCAAGTATGAAAAGGATATTTTGGTGGCTAAGTTTGTGATGGCTATATATACATAGTCATATTATATTTGTCTGTGGGGAGGTGAAAGCTTAAGAGATGTAGTCTTAAGTATTGTTTGGGAATGCTTGAGCATTGTTGGCTCAAGTATCGGGTTGGGACACCTTTAAGGTGTTATTGTTTTGATGTATTATTGATAATTGTTTGGATTAATAATACAAGTTTGGGACGTGGGTGTTTCCACGTCAAGTATTTGTGTGTTCTTATTTTGTGCTTTGGTAGATCTTGTCAACTTATCGATTAATTATGTGTGTGCTCTGTTTTGGTGATTGTGTATCTCGGATTGTGTAAGTCCCTTAACCTAACATGAGATTGTGTGTGGGAGGGTGCATTTTAGTTGTGTGTGGTGTCTTAAGGGGGCATTAGATTGATTAATCTAATGGCTTAGAATAGTTCCTAGTTTCAATTTTCATTTTGGTTTCTATTTGATCACCAGTCTATATAATTATAAGTTGTTCGTGTTATTTTTTGGATATAGAGATAATTTTAGTTGGAAAAAAATAGAAAAGATAATTTGTAAAACAATAGAAAGGATAAATTGTTTTAACTAAAAAAGGCGATTGTTTAGTTATTATTAATAATAATATTATTTCAAAATTAATAAGCCCGTAAACTGGTTCGATATCGACTAATAATCAACCAAGACTTTTAATTTAATTTCTTTTGAATAGTTTTTTTATATTATATTCATTTTTCTTGTTGATATTTTATTATTTAAACTTCGAAAGAATCTTGCATGTTGTTATTAGATAAATTTTTTTTACGAATATTGCACTCCCTCCGTCCCTAATTAATTGTCCTGTTTAACTTTTAACTTGTTAAATTGATCAAAGTTTAACTGAAATTTACGCATATTATATAATTGAAAACTATATAAAAAACACATCATTGTAGAGTATATATAATCTATTTTGGAATGTAATTTTCAGTTTTTCAAAAAAAACAAAAATATAATTTATAATTTTCAAAAAAAAATTAATTAATTTGACATTTGAAAATCAAAGCAGGATAACGATGATCACGGGACTAGTAGGTGTATACAGTAAAACCTCGATAAATTAATAATGTTGGAACCATGAAAATTTATTATTTAATCGAAATATTGATTAATCAATAAATTAATAATTTATTAATTAATCGATAATTTTAATACCTAAAAATTCTATAAAGTGAAATTGTAATTTTAATTATTGAATATTGCTGAAATTATTGATAATCCTCGAAAATATGAAGTTGTGATAAAATTATTAATTGATAAAAATATCTTTAATAATATTACGTGAAATTAAAAAGAAGATATAGATGATAATTATGATTGATAGTATTGAGTCGGTCCGTGAAAACGTACTACTTAGTGATCTCTTTCAACATGAAAATGAAAATAAGATGTCTGAAATCCATAATGCATTACGAAAAATTTAAACTAATATAAAAAAAGATATTAATTTGAAGAAGAACCAAATTACACTGCATTCATATTATACAAATACTTCTTTATAAATATATAATTCTAATCTAATGTAGAATTATTAATTTATATATCATATGAGACCTATATACTTTAACAAAAATATATTATCTTATAAATTTAGTAAATTATTAATTTAGCATAAATAGCCCAACTCGAGACTACAAAATTTTATAATTTTATCGACGTTATTAATTTATCGAATGTTAATTTATTAAGGTTTTACCGTACCAATCTTTTAAGTATAAGTATATTTTGGAAAAGATAATAATAATAACAATAATAATAATAATAATAATAATAATAATAATAATAATAATAATAATAATAAAAGAGAATAAATTCCATCAAACGGGTCGGGCCAATATCCAATCCAGTACATTTTATGATGATCCGAGGAAGGATAACAAAACGGCGCGAATATCAACAAATATACAAAACCCCTAATATCATAAACCCCTGTTAAAATCTCTCATTTCTCCCCTAATTTAATGGGAAAAATATCAAAGTCCTCATTTTCTACTTAACAATGTATCAATGTCATCATCAAAGAAATTCTTGACTCACTTAAGTCACTAACTACTTAAAAAAGTACACGCCGTCAGAGTCAAAGCCATTTGTAGTCAAACTAAACGTTTTCTGTCAAGAAGTCCGTTAATTGCTGACTAGAATCCACGTTGGTTGTTGACAGGGCATGCCAATTAGGATGACCTAACATATTACATATTACATACAATAACATAACATAATCAAACACAAATAACCCCATGTTAGGTGACTACATAACCACCTTAAAATTTTCATGATCCAGTCTCTTGTACTATGTCAGCCACCTTCGACAAGATCTTCCGAAGCCGGGAGACCTCATTCTCAGTCATCTCAAGTTTGTTTTTAAGTGAACGGATCTCTTCATCACGCTTGTGAACATCCTTTCTCAGTATGTTTAACGGAACTCATGTAGCTATTAATAAAAAAGTATTCTAATACCTGGTCTCCCTGTACGTCCAGATATGTCCATCATTAATGTCCCCTGTACTTAATTCGAAGTCGGACTTTGACTTTCATCAGTTGACACTTCAAATAAATCCTCAACATGATCTTCTGCTGGTGTCACATTATCATAATCGACATTTGTAGGATTACCGGCTTCCCTCTTACTTGATCTAGGATAACGGAGCCGCATCACCAAATAAAGGTTAGACCCCTCACAGATATTGTAGTATGCTAGAGTACGATCATTCTCAAGCTCATTGCCAGCATATAGCAGCCTTTGGCAGTACGGTATCAAGCCTTCTTTGTACTTGATCATTGCTTTTACATTACCAATTGTGTCCCAGTCATTCACAGTCAAAGTGATAGTCTTTCCTATCAAGGTTTGAACATATATAGCCCCGGGTACAAATGAAGAGTGGACTCTTTCTGAATATTGTAAAACTCTAAAGTTCTTTCCCCCTCCAAGTTCTTACCAGCGAATATGAACCTCAAACTTTCAGGACAAATACCCACCTTGTCCTGAAATTTTTCCTTCACATTGTCTACGGTATGGAAACTCTCAACTTCCAAAGTTATTGTCTTCCCAGTGTAAGGCGTGACAAAAATTTGCATGCCACCACGTAGGTGGAGCACCAAGTGAAGGGTTGATTCCTTCTGGATGTTATAGTCTGCAAGCTTACGACCATCCTCAAGTTGCTTGCCAGCGAAAATGAGTCTCTGCTGGTCTGGACGAATACCTTCCCTGTCCATAATGTTAGCTTTGACATTATCAATGGTGTCGGAGCTTTTTACTTCGAGGGTGATGGTCTTGCCAGTAAGGGTCTTTACAAAGATTTGCATGCCACCACGTGGAATACGAACCAAATGATGCTGCAATCCGCTAGGGTCGGGCCATCCTGGAGCGTTGTACCAACAAAAACTAGCCTTTGCTGATCTTGGGGGCTGGCTTCTTTGTCCTGAATCTTCGCTTTGACATCATCAACGGTGTCCAAGCTTTCAACCTCAAGAGTGAACTACTGTATAAACAACATCGATTCTGTACTATCTTTAAAAAAAAAAAAAAGAACTACTGTATACCTTGACAATTAAAAGGAGATAGCCTTTTAAATGGAAGATAGCCAGGTCACAGTCCAGGTGTGCAAGCTAGCCGTTGACTGTTAAATGGATTATTGACTCTGACGGCGTGTACTTTTTTAAGTAGTTAGTGACTTAAGTGAGTCAAGAATTTCTTTGATGCTGACATTGATACATTGTTAAGTAGAAAATGAGGACTTTGATATTTTTCCCCTAATTTAATTCCTCTCAAAACCCTAATCAATGGCGTCTAGAAGCTCCGACGTACCCGATGGCAAAGTTGTCGATTGCTTAAACAAACGCCTCCGTGCACTGAATAAAAAGCTCAGGAGTATCTCCAGAATGGAAGATTCAATTGCTAATAATGAGACCCTGAACAAAGATCAAGAAGTGGTCTACAAATCCAAACCCTTTGTACTTTTCGCTA
This sequence comes from Saposhnikovia divaricata, assembly GCA_036435485.1. Taxonomy (NCBI): domain Eukaryota; kingdom Viridiplantae; phylum Streptophyta; class Magnoliopsida; order Apiales; family Apiaceae; genus Saposhnikovia; species Saposhnikovia divaricata. Next base: position 60,380,470 of record CM071598.1, read on the forward strand.
TTGAAGAGCTCGAAAAGTTCAGGAAACCCCTGGAAGCTGCTGTGGCTGAGGAAATGAATCTCGGGACATGGGTCAAGAAACCGGAGGAAGTTGGGGAGATTTTGAAGTTGGTTTACTTTGGGAGTCTGTTTGATGCGAGTCACGAGAGACAGTGTTGTTTGAGTTATGTTGATGTTTCGGATGTTGGGAATGTTTTGCTTGGGGAGAACCATTTGGATTTGATTTCAAAAGTTAAGAGTTTGGTTGTTTCGAGACTGCTTGATACGGGTTTATCCCATAAAGATGCATTGGACAAGTGTGTTGAGCATGTGCTAAGCTTTGACTTTCATGGTCTAATCAGCCTATAGAGGCGGGTTCCAATGTCACATGTATGGTTCTTTCTTTTATTATAGTTTCTCTTATCTCTTAATAAAGAATGATTTGCCTGTGTTTCGTGTTTTGAAATGAATTGTTTCTGATGTTGTCGTGTTTTGAAATAAATTGTTTCTGATGTTGTTACAGATGGATTGTTGAAAGAAAAGCTTGTCAGGATCATGGCTTCTCCATATGTGACAACAATGTCAGCTCAACAGTTTGATGTGTCAGATCAACAGAAGGTGAAATTTCTCGATGACCCAGTTCTCAATTTAATCAACAAACGCCTCCGTGCACTGAATAAGAAGCTCAGGAGTATCTCCAGAATGGAAGATTCAATTGCTAATAATGAGACCCTGAACAAAGATCAAGAAGTGGTCTACAAATCCAAACCCTCTGTACTTTTCGCTATTGAAGAGCTCAAAAAGCTCAGGAAACTCCTGGAAGCTGCTGTGGCTGAGGAAATGAATCTCGGGACACCGGTCAAGAAATCGGAGGAAGTTGGGGAGATTTTGAAGTTGGTTTACTTTGGGAGTCTGTTTGATGCGAGTCACGAGAGACAGTGTTGTTTGAGTTATGTTGATGTTTCGGATGTTGGGAATGATTTGCTTGGGGAGAACCATTTGGATTTGATTTCAAAAGTTAAGAGTTTGGTTGTTTCGAGACTGCTTGACCGGTGTCCCGAGATTCATTTCCTCAGCCACAGCAGCTTCCAGGGGTTTCCTGAGCTTTTTGAGCTCTTCAATAGCGAAAAGTACAGAGGGTTTGGATTTGTAGACCACTTCTTGATCTTTGTTCAGGGTCTCATTATTAGCAATTGAATCTTCCATTCTGGAGATACTCCTGAGCTTCTTATTCAGTGCACGGAGGCGTTTGTTGATTAAATTGAGAACTGGGTCATCGTTTCACCTTCTGTTGATCCGACACATCAAACTGTTGAGCTGACATTGTTGTCACGTATGGAGAAGCCATGATCCTGACAAGCTTTTCTTTCAACAATCCATCTGTAACAACATCAGAAACAATTTATTTCAAAACACGACAACATCAGAAAAAATTTATTTCAAAACACGAAACACAGGCAAATCATTCTTTATTAAGAGATAAGAGAAACTATAATAAAAGAAAGAACCATACATGTGACATTTGGAACCCGCCTCTATAGGCTGATTAGACCCTGAAAGCCAAAGCTTAGCACATGCTCAACACACTTGTCCAATGCATTTTTACAGCAGTAACTTACCTCACAATGAACCTGTAGGTACTATATCGTTTTTTGGAGTTCTTCAGTAAATTTGACTGGGAGCCATTCTGTGTTAGTCTTTGGGGTCCAGTACCAATTGTTTCACTTCCTGAAGTATTAGGTAAAGTTGTTACTTTAATATGATATTCATCGTGTAACTGTTTGATTACGGGTACATTCTACATGTTTAAGAATATAGTTGCCTCTGGTGTTTTCTTTTTGTGAACTTACGCTGATCCTCCTCGAAAAGATGGTGGAGATTTATTACTCAGCAAAGTATTTCTCCGTGCTTGTAGCACTGTATACTCTGTTTTTCCTGGAGGTCAAGAGAACAATGAGCTACCGTTCATGACTATTCCTCTTTCGCAATTGCATTCAATCTGTGAATTGCATTTGTTAATACTCTAGTTAAATCGTGATTACGTTGAAACAGTGTAAAAGATAAGTTGAAAAGTTATGCTTCAGCTTTTTGATACTCCTGCTATGTTTTTAGTAGTAACTATGATCATCTCTCTCTCTCTCTCTCTCTCTCTCTCTCTCTCTCTCTCTCTCTCTCTCTCTCTCTCTCTCTCTCTCCCTCCCTCTCCCTCTCCCTCCGCAGGCTGGACGCGATTTGAAATTTATTAGTATGTCGATGAGTGGGATTTTTTCGTTGGGGGCTCTTGTCTTGCTGGTAGGAATTTATTTTGAGAAGCTATTTCTATATTTTGAAATGAGTTTGTATTTTTATGTACTCCTATAAGTTTTTAGGAAAATTCTAGGGACCCCAAATTGTTTCCCAAAATTTTCCCAAATGCCACGTGTTTCCTTCTAATTGGCTAAGAAAATAATAAATGAGGTGGACCCTCCTGTATTCGCACCAATTAAAACTTCTCATTCTGCCACGTTAGCATTGCCATATCATTTGGGAACTTTTTTGGTACCCAATTTGAGGTCTCTAGCACTACCAAGTATTTATCTGAATCAACAAGGATCTGGTTAGAAGGGTAAGTCCTTGTGCATCACAGGATAACTTCCCAGCACTAGAGAAAATTTAAGTGATATCCGTTGATGTTCTATTCTATTTGTTCTATTAATGATCTCTCTCTTTTTTTGAATAATTTTTAGTATTAGTCTTGTTTCTGCTAAAACATATTCTTGTTGCAGTTGTTGACTGGGAGAGGATATGGTTTGGCGGGTTGCTGGTGGGCACTAGCAGCATTCCAATGGGTAAAATGGCATTCCTAAACATTGACACGGTTACACATTGTTTATCTATCCGTTGCATGAACTTTTATAATTTATTGTCTGTCTCCTTCAGTCTCGATTTGGTATAGCACTGAGACGGCTCACCCTACGGGATGGAATACTGTATTCTGATGACTCGACGTGTTACAAGTTTGGAGTGCAGAAAACTGCATAGTCTTGAGGCATATTGTCTCAAGAAATAGTTAGTACCAATTGGCATTGGAAATATGTAGCAAAATCTCTGAAGCCACATGTTCGACTTGGAACAACTGCACTCTTGTAATTTTTATAAGAGAAGAAAAAAATGTGAGAAGGAAAGGGCAATTCAATGTGCGCTCCAAATCTCCATTTTGATTCATATGCAGGCTCGTGCTGAGATGCAATTTATTCATTATAGAACTCCAGTCCTGTACATGTTGAATCAATCATCATTTAAAGGGCACAACCAGTCAGAAAAGTTATCTTCCTATAAAATTTATACATTTTTCTCTCCAAAATGCTCATTCTTAGGTTATGGTATAGCTGGAGCAGCATGGGCAACAATTGCATCGCAAGTATGCTCAGGAAAGCTCTATTTTGTGTTCAACCTCTTTCTAAATAGTAAAATTCGTTGCTACATGTAAAACTCAATGAGTATACTTTTTCCCCTTATATTTGTCATTTGGTGGAATGTGTCAGGTCGTTGCAGCTTATATGATGGTTGAAGCTCTGAATAAGAAACTAAGAAAGGATATAATGGTTTCACTCTCTCTGTTCCATCATTCAGTGAATTGCAACATATATATAGTCTCGCCGCTCCGGTATTTATAACCATGACATCAAAGGTTTGTGACGTCCTAGTTCATCCTCTTGGTCTTGCTGCACTTCTCATAATTATCCTACTGACTAATTGATTTCTAGGTCGCTTTTTCCTCTCTGATCGTTTATTTTGCTACATCTATGGGCATACAAAGTGTTGCTTCTCATCAGGTCACTTGCATTTGGTTGTTATCTATTTATATTCAGTTTGTTCTTTGTGTATGCAAAACGCTTTAAAACATTTACCTTGCCAAATCGGAACTATTATAGGTCATTGTCCAGATTTACTGCTTGTGTACAGTATGGGGCGAGCCTCTATCTCAAACTGCTCAATCATTTATGCCTGAGCTGATGTATGGAGTTAATCGAAATCTATTGAGGGTTAGTAGATTCACTCTATATGGGCATTGACTGTTGAAGTTAGTTATCTTACCATTGCTTGTGAAAATTTTGAAGTTTTCAAAAGTAAATTGATTCACAAGGCTAAATCTTCTTTTTTTTTTAAAAGTTAATGGATTTGGTTGGAGGTGATTTTATTTTTTTCAAACAGACAGGGAAATTACTACTTCCAAAACATAATTTGCATTCTCTTAGTTCGCAAATGATTTCTGAAGTTCTTAAGGTTCCAAACAGGCACAAATGTTGTTGAAGTCTCTTGTTATTATCGGAGCATTGACTTGGCTAATATTAGGATGCGTTGGAACATCTGTTCCCTGGTTGTTTCCCCAAGCATTTTCACCTGATGCCGAGGTCATAAAGGAGGTGTGTTCTCATAAAACCTCATTTTTGTATTTGGAAAGGAAAATATACAAAGGAACCTAACACTGTCATCGGTTCTAAGTGTATAATTTCAGTTCTTTGGTCTGGTTCAAAACTTAAAAAAGGTTAGAGGGACCAATTGGTCCATTTATGTATCATAATGCGTAGAGATGGAGCCAATCATGACAATGTCGTGACTGTCATAGATTATGTAATAGGTTCATTTCTGCATCAAAAAGCGTACAGATGTAGCCTCAGGTATATTTCTCTGGAAAATCATGACAGTGCCGTACTGTCATGACTGTCATCAATAATCGTATATTTAAAATGAATTGTTTTGCATTGGTCAGCTCTAATGTAAGATAAGGAAACACAACAAGTATTTGTACTTGTATCATACCAAGAAGATTGTGTAAAGAATATGTTTCCTTGACATTATAGTTTTATTTGCTTTCTTCCAGATGCACAAGGTTCTAATTCCATATTTTATTGCGCTGAGTGTAACTCCGAGTACTCATAGTCTTGAAGGGACATTTCTGGTAAGTCCTGAAATTCAGTTTTCCTCTTTCGCAATTGCATTCAATCTGTGAATTGCATTTGTTAATACTCTAGTTAAATCGTGATTACGTTGAAACAGTGTAAAAGATAAGTTGAAAAGTTATGCTTCAGCTTTTTGATACTCCGGCTATGTTTTTCGTAGTAAGTATGATCATCTCTCTCTCCCCCTCTGCAGGCTGGACACGATTTGAAATTTATTAGTATGTCGATGAGTGGGATTTTTTCGTTGGGGGCTCTTGTCTTGCTGGTAGGAATTTATTTTGGAGAAGCTATTTGCTATATTTTGAAATGAGTTTGTATTTTTATGTACTCCTATAAGTTTTTAGGAAAATCCTAGGGACCCCAAATTGTTTCCCAAAATTTTCCCAAATGCCACGTGTTTCCTTCTAATTGGCTAAGAAAATAATAAATGAGGTGGACCCTCCTGTATTCGCACCAATTAAAACTTCCCATTCTGCCATGTCAGCATTGCCACATCATTTGGGAACTTTTTTGGTACCCAATTTGAGGTCTCTATCACTACCAAGTATTTATCTGAATCAACAAGGATCTGATTAGGAGGCTAAGTCCTTGTGCATGACAGGATAACTTCCCAGCACTAGAGAATATTTGAGCTTATTGTTGGCACATCAGCTTGATGACTGATCTTACATTAGCACATGCTGCATTTCATATTGCATTCCAAGGCCTACTTCTGAAAGAGAAATGTATGTCACTCTAATATTTGCTCGAATTTATTATGGTTGGTTCCCCAGTTTTATTTGCTTTTTGGGCAGCTTCAGGTTCATTTTGCTACAGATTTTTACAAGCTTTTTTCAACAAAAGGAAAAAATGCAAATAGTTGCTTTTTCTCATTGTTTATGCAGAATTTAACACTGATATCCTTTAGGTTTAGTTGGATTTCATATCTACAGAATCTGGAAACAAACATGTGTATTATTGGTCTTGCAATGTGATGATCTTGAGATATTGCATACAAACTTGAATGGGGCTATAAAAATGCCGAAAGTATGTTAGTAATACATGGTAATACCGGATAGGATAGAATAGGTAGTACATTGTGTTTTATTGGGTTTTATACAGTTTTTTGCTCGAGGAAATATGGCAATCACTGCCAAATTTTGAAACAGTAAATTTTTTTCAGTAAATTACTTTATTGTATTTCCGTTTTGTTCCTAGAACTTTGTTCATTATTAATTTTTGTTTATGAAGAATTGGCCAATGTGTGTTCTGATTTCTGAATAATTATAATAGGATAATATTAAAGCAATTGCAAATTTTATACATTTAGTTGGATAAACTATTTGCTATAGCCTATAAGTGCTAAGTTTTTATTGATCGTACATTTGTGTTTGCTATGTTTTCAAGTTACTCATGATATTTTAAGTAAGTGCGTAACTAATGTGGTAAATTATTTGGAACAGGGAGCAATAGCCAACATTGGAGTAAATGAAAATGGAAGAAATTTTACAAAAATACTCTCTGAATACCATCCTTGCCTCCATCATTATATCCGCAGTTCTAGGGCTTATAGACTTGGATTTGTACTGCTTATCTGGAAAATCGATAAATTTAATTTTGTTGCTTGCATGGGAGCATTTTTTGGCATAGTATTTGCTTCGGTTGAAGTTGGTCTTTTGATTGCAGTAACTAATTGAAATCATTTTGTCAGCAGATGTTTATTTGCTAAAAAATAAATAAATTTGGTATATGGTTTTAAAATGTCCTCGGGTTATATTACAGGTATCTACAGTTTTTGCCAGAATGACCAGGCCACGGATAGCAGCACTTGGGAGGATTACAAGACAAACTGTTTAACAAGACCGCATCAGTTGCCTCTTTCGATGGTGCCAAAGCCCCTGTGATTTCTAAGCTACCTATTTCTACTGTGCCAAAACCTTCACTGGTGATTGCTAAGCAGATTGCTAAAGCATCAAGAAAACCGCCTCATCCTGATATGAAGTACCTAAGCAAAATACTTTCAGTTCCTCAAATGGATGGCTGGTCTCAGGTTAATGACCGGGTGTGATTGTTCAGTAAGAAGGATTCTTTATTGAACAAGCCTGAGTAGTTCCTTACAGGTTAACCAAGGACAACAGGTATGAGCTAAAACTTTAACGATAGAGTCACCTGATGTTTTGTTTTTGTTCTGCCATATGTAATACCTTAATGAGTGGTACTCAAATCGGCACATCTTATCACTGATTTTCTTGCAAAGATCCTTCTCACTCTACTCGCTGATGCATTATGTGGATTTTTAAATTGTCAAATAATTATAGTATAATAATAATTTTTAGACAATTTTAATAATTTAACTTTGATAAATCAAATTAAAACAATTTGGGAGGAAAGTTTCATTGCCGCAACTTAAGCGTTCTGACTAATTGTTTTTTGTTAAGAAATCTTATAAATTGCCACGACTCTCCAACAGCTAAGCCTTGGAAGGATTAATGGTACTTAACTTGACGTGAAATATTATAATTAGACTCACCCAAATTTATAATAATTACAATCGAATGAACTGTAATCTGAATGAAAAATAATAACAATCCAATGCTTATGTATTTCTTTATTAGAGTATCTCAATTTGCTGGAGGCAAGATGACTCAAGAAAGTACAGCGTTCTGACAAATTACTTTTTGTGAAGAAATCTTATAAATTTCCATGATTTTCCAAAAACTAAGCCTTGGAAGGATTAGTGGTACTTAACTTGAATGGAATTATTAGTTTTTTATGATTAAAACCAAAATAGAAGCTTATTATGTGCTTAAATAGCATGAATTTTCGAGAACTCCATGCTTTTAAAAGATGGAAATAGACTTTTAATGACTTGGAGGAATAGTTATCTTGGACGTAAATATTAGTATAAAAACACATTCTTTAAGTTAGTCTAAGGTGAAGTTCATCTACAATCAAAATGGTGTATTAGTCTGAGTTGTTTGGATTCAAGAACATATATTTCTACATACAATATATAATATTAGCTTGCCCCTAACTAACCTTCCCTGTGATTTATACAAGCCTTTTCGGCATTAATAGTTTCATTTCCGCAACTTAAGCATTCGGACTAATTACTTTTTGTTAAGAAATCTTATCAATTGTCATGACTCTCCAACAGCTAAGCCTTGGAAGGATTAGTGGTACTTAACTTGAAGTGAAATATTAGTGTTTTATGATTAAAACTAAAATAGAAGCTTATTGTCTTAAATAGGCAGGAATTTTCCAGAACTCAATGCTTTTAAAAGATGAAAATAGACTTTTAATGACTTGGAGGAATAGTTATCTAGGAGAGAAAGATTAGTATAAATACACATTCTTTAAGTTAGTCTAAGGTGAAGTTCATCTACTTTCAAAATGGTGAATGGTGTATTAGTCTGAGTTGTTTAGATTAAAGAACAGATATTTCTACATATGATATATAATATCAGTCGGCCGCCTGATTGCCTTAGAACAAAGCCTCCTTTGTAATTTATACAAGCATTTTTGGCATTAATAGTTTCATTGCCGCAACTTAATTGTCTCTATTGATTAGTGTATATTTATGTTAAGACCAATAGGTAGACATTTAGCTTACTATCAGATTTTGAATTTGACCATGCTTTTACTCTAATGTGCTTGGCGACATGTCTCTTTTCTTTTTCTTTTTTGAATTTTGAAATAGAGTACATTCCGTTCTTTGTCAGTTTATTCATCTTATTAATTGTTTGTCATTCATATATTAATGTATATGTATTGTTTAATATCCAAAATTAGCCATTTAGCTGATTCTTTGATCCTGAATCTGAGGCAATGCATATACTTTAATGTGTTTGGCAACAACTCTATTTCATATGCTGTAAAGAAAAATTAGATTTGCGGCATCATCTTATAATGAAAGTTTTGGGAGGCCTTGAGTTCTGCTGCTACCTATGACTGCGCCCGTGAAAACCAATACGATTATAAGGAAATTCGTATAATTCACATAAGTAACAGTATTGACGATGTAGTACTTGGAAGTATATGTTTGTATGTCACTTGGTTGTCAGAATACAAATTTTAATTCTTATTAGTTGAGTTCTTAAGGAATGGTTAATTTTAAATTTTATGCTCTTTTTCCTTTTCTTGTTTTCATATGACTTGGTCGCTATCCTAATACGAAATTATTCTAGACGTCGAAAAGAGGCACGATATATATCACTAATGATCCGCCAAAAGATTTTTGACCTGAGCACATTCCTGTTGTTGATTCTCTCTGCTTTGGTTCTTTATGTCACTGGACTAAGTGAACAAACAACACAATCTGTCGCAATTTGTTTTATCTCTCAATCTTATTCTTAAAGGTATTTAATTTCAAATTTTTTGAAATATATGAGTTGAACTAGGCTGTATATGGTAATATTTAATATTTTTGGGTTGTAATATTTGAATTTAGTTAATAGGTGAGGTCCTTAAAAAACCTAATGCTTTTGCATGTGGACTTGGTTTTTGCATGTATTGTAGAGGTTCTAATATTTTTTGATTTCATGCTTGATGGAAGTTACTGATAAATTATTACGATTTTGATTTGTATTCTCATTCATCTATTGTTGGCCCCAATTTTGTTTTAGTACCATTTTCTATTTCAGCTTTTAGATTTTGTAGTAGTAAATAGATGATCAATTAAAGACGATTAGTGCTACAATTTATAACAAAAAGAGACCGTTTTACCTCAAATTGTCATATTGGATGCTTATTATTTTATTATATTTTAAATAGATCATTATATTAGAAATAGGAAGGCAGTACGTCAGGAGGGATCTAGCATTACAGGAGAGAATTGCTGGATACCAAACGAATGGAAAACCTGGACACTAGAAACTAACTTAGAACAGACCATTAGAAGAAAACAACATAACCACCATCTTAACAAAATGCATTAGACTTATATAGCCAACACAATAATGCGACACAGACATAACAAGACATATAAGATTATACGAAACAAGTCAAACTACTTATATATAAAACCATCTGCTTCCATGGCTTCCTTATAAGCTGCCATTGCCAATAAGACTTCTTTGATGCTCGTTAGACATTAAATAGGCTCTAGAGGTGAAATGGCTTCAATGACAAAAAAAATTGGGTTCATGTATTTTGATCCCAACATTACTCTTAGATGGGGTTAAAGGAAATTTAGCTATGATTTCATGAATCGATCCTTTTGCAGCACTGTTCAAAATATCTTTTAGACTTTTACTATGAATCTTTAAGAACTTTCTCAACCATATCGATCATGGTCTTATCAACATGAAATTCAGATCTTCGTTATTCCATCTTTTCTGAAGGTATACCTGGTCAGGACCTTTTATTTTCTTCGTTAAAATTTTCTCATCAAAGTCATTCCGTTAAAATTCGTTAAACGTCCGTTAACTTTTGCTGACATGGCATCATACTATTAGGCATTTCTCATGTAAGTCCCTAAACTATTAGGCATTTCTTATGTAAGTCCTGAACTGAAAATTTAAATTTAAATCTCAATTTTATATTAAAAATCATATTTATTACTCTTTAAAATTAAAATGAATAATGTTAAATGAACTATAAAAATACATTGACTAATATATAAAAAAATCAAGTGGTTTTAAATTTTATTTATTTTTTTAGAAAACAAAAAATTATAATATTATATATTCTAATTTATTGAAATTATATAAAAAAATCATTCGCCAAAGTGTGATATACATCTAAAATTTACATGTCAGGAATAAATATAAAACAATTTTTTATATTGTATTCACCAACTTTATAAAAATTACTAGAAATATAAATATAAACAAAGTTAACATGAAATCATTGTACATATATATTAATTTTTTAATGTTTTACAGAACACAAATATATGCAAAGTTAAAAAAAGAAAATAAATAAAATTGGGATTTAAATTTAAATTTTTAGTTCAGGGACTTACATAATAAATGCCTAATAATTTAGGAACTTACATAAGAACCTAATAGTACACGTCAGCAAAAGTTAACGGACGTTTAATGAATTTTAACGGAAGAACTTTGATGAGAAAAATTTAAAAATTCAATTACCTATCAATTTACATTTTTAGTTTAATAAAAAATGACTAATAATTCAGGAACTTCAGAATTAATTTTCCCTTTAAACAACTCCAGTAAATGTGAATATCAGAACCTGCTAATCGGATTGCTTGAAAAAAATACAAGTTTTATTAGCACCAAGGATTCAAGTCACTTTATCCTGTACACGATTGTTAAAATTTGTTTTGCTATTAAATCCACTCCCACTAATATCATTCCTATATATTTTATTAATAATTTCCCTTGGGGAAATGAAATGATTCTTGAAAGAGATTAATATATAAATTTGTAGTAGATGTGCAACCTCATGACATTTGATGATGCAACTAAAGACTACATGTTATATTTATGCTTTTGTATATCTCTTTGTTCATGAAATTCTTCGATCTTTTAATATCAATTTATCTCCATATATTTGGTTAAATCTTTTACAAGAAAAAATTGTTATTCGATCAATATAGATGTTAAGAATTTTATAATAATCTTCAGCTAATAATTTGGATCTTTCCAAAAAATCATTGTCACAAAGTTGCAATAATGTACTCACAACATCCATTACAAACCATTAGGATAGAGAATAGTTGTCAGTAAAAACATAACTAAAGGAAAGTGGCGGTGCAGAGTAACAACGCATTATAACAAATACGAATTCTCTGGTGTGTGTTTAAGGGTACATGCTAAGAATCCGTGTTAGTTTAGTTGTCAAATTTTAATTGGTGGAGATTTTATTAATAATGATGGGTCTCCCTGCATTCACATAAATATCCACCTATCAAAATGACAACTCATCAAGCACGGATTCTTAGCATGTGCCCTTGGGCACACACAAATCCTAACAAATATGCTACTAATGAACTTAGGTTATTGAAAATGGGTTAAGGCCCTGTTTGGCAATTAGCTGTTAGCGGATTCATTAGCTGTTTTGATTAGCAGATTTAATTAGTTGTTTTGACTAGCAGATTTAATTAGCTGTTTTGACTAGCAGATTCAAATTAGCTGTTCTATATAAATCTGTTTGATAATTAGCGGTTGGAACTAGCTGTTTGCATTTTTCTAGACACAATCACAAACCTCTAATCCAAAAAGCTCCTAAAAGTAGTTTTTTGAAAATTAGCTTATTGACCTCAAACTGCTAACTACCAAATATCCAAATTAGATGATTCATTTGGTCAAACCTCTAATTTGACCCAAACCTCTAATTTTTGCCCAAACCTTTAACTTCCAAACAGGGCGCTGTGTTTTTGGGTGTTGGCAGTGGCGTCTTTATAAGTGTTAAATTATTAGTTTCTGTAAATCTAAGATCAATAGATATGAATTTGAAATCGAACACAAGAGTTCGACATGTAACTACAAAATAAGTGAAACAAATATATTAAACTAAAAATTATCAGGCTAAATTTAAAATTTAAATTAAATAAAATAACAATATAAATATAATACATATCGGCTCGTGCTTCGCACGGGTTATAAGCTAGTAGTTATAGTAAGAGAATTAAACTAAAAATTTTGGTTAGGTTTAGTACTGATCAAAAAATCAAAATATATAATTTTCTTCGAATTAATTTTTATGATTAATATTTTTACTTCAAATTGTAGCAAATTGTGTTAACTACTTGGTAAAAACTACAAAAGCAACATATCAGGAAAAAAACGACTCCTAATATATTATTAGGAAAATTGATGAATAGATAATAAGGAATTTGGCTTAAAAATAGATAATATGGAATTTGGGTTTAACGGAGACCCATCTAAAAGATCATATCTACTATTACGGATGTCAAAAAATCTGATCCGATGGATATCCGATCCATTTTGACTCGAATGAATTTTACTGAACCCGATATTTTGGATTTGGATTCATTTTTTAAACCCGAAAGTGTTTGGATTTGAATTTGGATATCAAGTATTTCGAACCGAAACCCGACCCGAAAAACAAATCCAATCCAAACCCGAAATCCAAAAAGAAAATCAATTTAATATCCATATATTTGTTTTATATAAAAAAATATACTTTCATAATTTTAATTATATTTAACTTTGTCTTTAATATATACATATATGCATGCATGTATATATTCTTCGGTGATGGTGTCCTTTTTGTTGAATTAATGAATTTACATAAAAAATTAAGATTATAAAATGAAAATTTATATTTTATAAATTATTAACTACAGTTCAATATTTTCTTATATGCAATGCTATATTATAATTGTTCTTTAAATTTTAAATTTAATGAAATTTAAGTTCGAACAAATCATAAATAATACTACTACAATACTTTTTACTTTTTGAAATTTGAATTTTGGATAAACTCGAACCCGATACGAAACCCGTGAATTTGAATTTGGATTCAGATATTTGAACCCAAATAGATTTGGATTGAATTTGAATTTGATAAAATGATTTGGATTTGAATATCTTAGAAATCCAATCCGATCAGACCCGTTGACATCCCTATCAACTATGGATAGATTGAACATAATCACATGCTTCATATTTAATTCTAGTTAATTATACAATTAGTACAAATACAATTACATATGGTTATATGCAAATTTCATTTCCGACCGTTCTTTATTTTTTGTAATCTCCGTCCTGACAATATATATGCCATATATCACACCATTCTATTAGAATTATAATATAAGATCCTGGAAAGTGCCTCCCTCTAACGTCTTAAGGTTTTAGATGAGTTGGTTACTTAACATGGTATCAGAGCTCAGACACGCAGAGGTTTCAGGTTCGACTCTCTGCGACCCCCAATATTCTCACAATTTATTCTGGACACGAAGGCAAATTATTGCCCCAAAGATGGGCGCCCGTGATCCACTCTTCGACCTAAAAATGGGCTTTCGAGTGGGGAGGAGTATTAGAATTATAATATAAGATCCTGGAAAGTGCCTCCCTCTAACACCTTAAAGTTTTAGATGAGTGGGTTACTTAACACATTCCTCGCGTCCTCTTCCTTTTTTTTTGAATTGTTTTATCAATTATAGTTTTTTTTTTTTGAAGACGACTTCCATACATTCAAGATCAATATCACGATATAACCGAATTTTAATAGCAAGGTATTGCTTGTCCTGCATGTTTTTACGTAAAATAAATCAGTATCCTACAAATGAAATAATAATGTATTCTGCAAACACAACATGGTGCATAATTATATTTTCATTGAATAAGATTGTCAAAAGAATATAACTCCAAATGATAAGCATTGAAAATTTATACTCAATAGTGGAAAGAAAAGATAATTATTGTGCCTTGAATAAGGAAATGCAATGAAATATTTTATGATTTTTAGTTAAAATAAATGAAATGATCTTGATTGTCTATTTTATTTCGATCTAATGGCTGAGATGTAGTCTCTGAGTCTCCATTATAAAATGGTCTTCACTAAAAAAAAAAATCCATCTAAATATTTATCTAAAGTATCGTGCATGATCGTAAACGTTCTCAAAATACCTCTTCAAACGAGGACTACACATGTTTTCCTGAATCGATAAATTGTACGAGATAGGGTTTGGTTTAAGGTTGAACCGGATCATATAACTAATCAAATTTCAGGTTCATAAAATCAAAAAAAGTCTGACTTTTGATCCATTTTGAAAAAGCTCGGACTAGACCGAATCTATTTTATATTATTTTACCCATCGAATTATTTAATTTAGTTATTAGATATAAAGAAATATCATATTTTAATGATTCAAACTTATAATTAACAAATTGATGAAAAGATAAGTATAAACATTACAATACAATTATTAAATTTTGTACTATTTATAATATATAATTAATGTTCGAACTGTCATACGTTCACGAATCAATGTTATTTTATAAATAATAAAGTATTTACTTATTTTAAAACTGACAAGATAATTTAAATATCTTGGAGAAACAAAATTAAATATTATATAAAAATTACCTAATCGATCCAAATCTATTTTGTTCTAGTCTGGTTCGGGTTTTTTTGTCCAGCCCCATGATCAAATATAATTGATCCATTATCGGCCCAGTACTATTAATGGTTCAGGTCTAATTTTGGACCTCTGTGCACAGCTTAAAGGTATTATACATGAAAAGATATATGTGTCAATCATATATCCAAACAAAAAATTTAGTATCACTCTAATAGGTGTCATGTTCAAGTTCAAGGAGTTTCGTGCGAGCCATGCATCTTTTTGTTTTTCTAAATTATTTATTTATTATTAAAATAAAAAATTGAGTTTGGAAAGTCTTTTAAGTTTTTTTTTTGAAGATAGGTTTGCTTATTGTATTCTTCAAACATGGGCTGCACAAGTTTTCCTGAATCGGTAAATTGTACGGGATAGGGTTTGGTTTAAGGTTGAACCGGATCTTATATAACTGATCCAATTTCAGGTCCATAAAATCAAAAATTAATTAATTTGACATTTGAGAATCAAAACACGATAACAAGGAGCACTTCCCCGTCCCTAATTAATTGTCATATTTAATTTTTAACTTGTTAATTTAATCAAAGTTTAACTGAAATTTACGCATATTATATAATTAAAAACTATATAAAAAAATATCATTGTAGAGTATATCTAATACATTCTGAAATGTATTTTCAAGTTTTTAAAAATAACATAAATATAATTTATAATTTTCAATCAAAAATTAATTAATTTGACATTTGAAAATCAAAACAGGATAACAAGGAGCACGGGACTAGTAGGTCTTTACAGTAAAACCTCGATAAATTAATAATGTTGGGACCATGAAAATTTATTATTTAATCAAAATATTAATTAATTGATAAATTAATAATTTATTAATTAATCGAAAATTTTAATACCTGAAAATTCTAAAAAGTGAAATTGTAATTTTAATTATTGAATGTCGCTGAAATTATTGATAATCCTCGAAAATATGAAGTTGTGATAAAATAAGTAATTGATAAAAATATCGTTAATAATATTACGAGAAATTAAAAAGAAGATATAGATGATGATTGATAGTATTGAGCTGCTCTATGAAAGCATACTACTTAGTGATCTCTTTTAACATGAAAACGAAAACAAGAGGTGTGAAATCAATAAATCATTATGTAAAATTTAAACTAATATACAAAAAGATATTAATTTGAAGAAGAACCAAATTACATTGCATTTATATTATACAAATACTTCTTTATAAATATATAATTCTAATCTAATATAGAATTATTAATTTATAAATCATATGAGACCTATATACTTTAACAAAAATATATCATTGTTGTTGGGAGAATTTCGTAAGAACACGAAATCGGAGGTTTGCTGGAATCGCGGAGCAAAATACGGATATTTCACTAAGAACACGAAGAACACGGAAGGAGATTTGTGATTGTTTGTGGTTGATCTTGTTTGTTGATATTTCAGTGGTGAACTGTCAATCATCCATAACAAGGTGCTTACGTACCCTATTTATAGGGATCAAGCCAGACGTAGTTCTTGGAGAAGAAGTTACCCAGACGGGCTAGGGTTTCTTTGGGCTCGTCTTGGCCCAAATCCACTAGACGTCTATGGGCTGATGGTAATATTTCACTGGCCCAAGTCCACTCACTTTTGGGCTGATGCTAATAGTCCATTAATTCTGCTCATGACTCATGGCCCAATAAAGGTTACCTATGGCTAACATGATGCTAGAATCACAAGGCCTCACTGGCGAGGCTAATGGAGAGCTTACGAGGGTCTCACATGCGTACCCTCTAGGCTTAGTCATGCGAGGCAGACCCAAGTATGTTGATATGCACACTCATGCGTACCTCACTGGGCTTAGCTATGAGCTTTTCATATCTACTCATGCGACCTCGCTGGGCTTAGCTATGAGCCTTTCATATCTACTCATGCGACCTCGCTGGACTTAACTATGAGCCTTCATAATAAGAATACGTTAGGCCACACTGGACCTTGTAGAGAGATGAGGCAGGTGAGATCCCACACTGGGGACTGCTTAGCGAACTCGACCTGTAGCTCGTGGTCGCAGACTTCATAAAAAATATTGTTTTGGTAGAATGTTGAACTATATCTTGGTGGTGGGCTTTGGTGACCCAATCTTCATCTTTAGGCCCATTATAAGTTGTGGACCACTATCTCAGCCCATTAGGCCTGCTTAGGGCTTATGCCAAGATTTGGGCATAAAAACTACCCCCCGAGTCCATATTGTCATTGAAAATGAAATGTGGAATCAAAAACTGATTTGTCAAATCTGCGATGCAAGGCCTGTGCCCGCTATAGATTACTGTAGATGAGAGCATAACTATCATAAGTGCCTTGGGATCGCATCGCGACCCCTATGAATTTGACTGGTTTCGGACAACTGTCGTGTCTCGAGATCTTTTCCCAGCCACTAAGATGATGACGTATGTTGTGTGTCTTTCAATTAATGCGAAGCCATGTATAATTGAGTGCTGGTGACCTCGAAGGGTCCTTCCAAGCGCAATGTGGTCCTGCAGGGACCTTGAGAGGCGACCCCATAGGGGCCTTGCAGTCATAAATTGTTATAATTATATCTTCTGTCCAGCTGATCTGTGAGCTCAGGCTTTCACCTATATCTTCAGGTGTTCTTAAAGTATGATGAGAGAACTCTCCTCATAAGTTGAGAGGACTCCTTACAGCCTCATATGTTGAGAGGACTCCTTACAGCTTTATATGTTGCGAGGCCTCCTTACAGCCTCATATGTTGCGAGGCCTCCTTGCAGCCTCATATGTTGCGAGGCCTCCTTGCAGCCTCATATGTTGCGAGGCCTCCTTGCAGCCTCATATGTTGCGAGGCCTCCTTGCAGCCTCATATGTTACGAGGCCTCCTTGCAGGCTCATTTGTTGCGAGGCCTCCTTGCAGCCTCATTTGTTGCAAGGCCTCCTTGCAGGCTCATATGTTGCGAGGCCTCCTTGCAGCCTCTTAGCGGTACATGGTCCTGGTCAACATATCTGTATGAGATCTATACTCAATTTTCGAGCATAACAACTACCCCCAGTTCTTTGGTGCATGCAGCTGTAGCAAAATCCACACTTGCACAGGCTCAGGCTGATGTCGAGGACGCAAAGAATAGTTGGAGGAAAGAATTTGAAGGCACGATTGAGAAGCTTAAGAGAGAGCTTCATGAGGAGAAGTCAGCTAAAAAGAACCTTAAACTGGATCATGCTGTTGAGAAAGAGCAGCCAGACTCCCAAATCAAGGAGCTTACAGACCGCGTCGCTGAGCTAGAGAAGGAAGCTAAAGATGCTGCTGATGCTCTCCCCACTATCATTGAGGAGGATGAGAACAAAGGATCTGTTGACTTCATGAAAAAGTTCCTTGAGAAGGTTGACGACTTTGATTGGTACCGGTTGGGTGAAGAAACTGGGAAGTTTGCTGATAACCTTAAGATGGAGATGAATGAGGAAGCGGCAAATGGATCCCCATGATTTCCTTTTTATGTCTTTTAAACTTTATCTGCTAGACTCAGTGGAGATGCGGGTACTCCCTTTATTTGCCTCGCACTTGTAGACTTAATTTCTTTTACTTATTTGGATGCTCCTTGAACCTTGATTGGCTTGCTTTATTGATGCTCCTTTATTTGATGTTTATAATATTGCAGAGTACCATAGGCCTCTCATCCGCTTGCACAAGGGTCTTCAAATGATCCGATCATCGCCTATGGGGCCGAGAAGCCTCACATCGTATGATGTTGGGTTTGCGGCCTCGCCTTTCCATAAGCTGGCCTTGCAATTTTTTTTAAATGTCTTGCTAGAAGAGGTGTTTATGTAATGCCACTACCCCCCGATTCCTCATTATCATTGTTGATGTGATGAGGAATCAAAGTGCTTCAGCAATCTTCTTGTATTTATTTGGAGTTAACACCATTTGTAAATGAAGATAATTTTGATGTGATCCCGCTATAAGTTCTCCTTCAGATTGGGACAATGTATGCTGATATTAGTGAAGTCCATACCGAGCAGGGGCATGTTTGATTGATGATCACTGTGGCGCCCTCAAATCCGGGGTGAGATTTTGGCCCACTACAATACTAGTTTAAAATAACCTGCGTATATATATACAGTTTTGAAAACAAACCCCGAAACATACCAGGATCACAACAGGTTACAGTATGAAACAGGAACTAACCCAAAAGATAAATTATTACAATTTACTAATATCGTTGGGTTGACCCGATAAGGGACCCACACCAACGACCAAATGTCTAAGTTATTACATCTAATACAATTTTAACCCATTACAATATTACACTGCTCAAAAGCCTATCCAACAACTATAACAAAACCTCAGAGGGAATCTGAATCTCGACTGTCTGCTCGAATCCTGGAAACCCTATGATCATAGTCTTAGGCGATGTCATCTTCTGATTTCATTGAAAGGTTAGATATAACACAAGGGTGAGCAACAAATTTGCTCAGCAAGTATATATATATATATATATCAACTGTAAAACAATGATAAAACAAATCAATAATGATACTCAGAGCTCAGGGTCAAATGATAACATTCGTTATCAACTGGATATATCAAAATGGAAAAAAATATGATACAACAAATCAATAATGATACTCGGATCTCAAGGTCAAATGATAACAGTTGTTGTCAACTGGATAATCAATTTATAGATTAGAATTGGATTTTCATTTTGACGCAGCGAGTTAAAGTGGATGATCAGTCACACTAAAACTCCGGATATACTCTCTTGGTATATCCATATACTTAACTGGATCCATGGCCCATTTTGGCCCAAAACATAATACTCATGTACTGACTGGCGTCCTCAGTCCTGAAAACATTTTCTTTATTTAATAAAACTTCCAATTCTATCTTTAATACTCAGGCCAGGGGTCGGGACAATCGACTACCCTGTTTAATTAGAGTCAAGGTATAATTCAATAATTCAGACAAGAGATCAGGTATATAGCATTTTATTTATTTTCAATGAGGAGTAATATTTCAGGTTCAGCATACATGGAATCAAGTGAATATGATCAAGTAATTATGATTCAGCATTAATGAATTGAATTGATATCAAAGGGGAAAGTAAATCAACACAACATGATGTATCTACAGAAGTAGGGTTGTATAATCAAGTACCAATGAAACAATATTCGATATAATTGAAGGAACAAGTTAAGGTTACTTGCCTTAATCAAGAACTAACTGATTATTCTGCTTTGCCTTTGCCCTTGTCACTGGGACCTACTTCCTTCGAATCTACACATAAAAAAAATACTACTTCAGTACTCTATTTAATATTCGACGTACTACTATGCCAATTCTACCCATTCGTTAATCCCTTAATATAATATAAAAACGTATCAAAGTAAAAGTAACAATACACTGGTACATAAACATTTTAAACCTTACTAAACAACAATTAACAATTAGTCGATTAGGGTTCAAATACAATCCAATTACCACATTTATATAATTAACTTGTAATTCGTATAATTAAGATTTTAGAAAAAAAATTGACGGGATCATTTTATTTAACGAACTACCCGTCGGAATACAACCGACCCAAACAAACCAATTACTAATATAAATACAATCCCAACCAACAATTCAAATTATAACTGATTCAAATGCGAATATTCATATTACTAATTATACCAAACGGACATACAATTCTCGGAAATTTAAATACGAAACAATTAGTATGATTTATAAGATTCATCTCGGCTCAGGTATACTTCATCGCCTATTTTTACCCCCGACTCAAATTAAATCACCGTCGAGGGGGCAAAATCCCGAGGGTACCCTAATTTGGGTTTCCGACTCGAAACTCTGCACAAAATAATTATAAGAACAATTAACAAATTATTCTCGAAATTCATCATACAGTATAAAGTAATCAGCTTTTAACCAAATAAAATCATGGAATAATCGAACACAGCACGGACTAGTAACATCAGAAATCGAAGTACAACAGCAACAACATTCACTGGACATCAGTAATTCCCAATTCGCATAACAGCAACACTTTATGGCTTGACACACAGCCATACTCACGGCCACAATAACATACGCACACACACAAGGGACACACGCACACACACCCTATCTGGTTGAAGGGAAACAGGGGAGGGGAAAGCCACGAACACTTGACAACAAACCCACACACGTTCAATTCACACAACACAATAAACACAGCCACCACATACACGAGAAGAACAACAGCTGAAATCAAGGGATAACAGATACATATTTGTATATATTTCGAATAGAGGGAAGAGGAATATGATGGCTTTACCCGCTAGAAGTAGAACTGTGGTCAAAGAATCAGATGGTAACTACGAAAGAGAGAGAAAAACAGTTGAGGATATAATCGAGAGAATTCGAGAGATTGTTTAGAACTGCTGCTGGGTTTCTAATTTGGGAAAAAATTAGGGATTTAGGTTATAAAGGATTTGGGGGAAAATGGAAAATAAAAAGATTTAATAATTATACATTTTTGAAAATAAATAAAACCACTCCTAAAATCGAAATCAAATATAAAAATGGGTTGGACATTAAATTTAAATTTTAAAATGAAGAGTATAAAATTACGATCACCCACATATTTTTAAAATGTTTTTAGGATCAAAAACAAATTAAATATGGATTTTACAAGATTAAATCCATAGAATGGAAAAATAATTCATAAAATCATTTTAAAATCCTTACAAATCACAATAAATCCGCCGATTATTTTTAGTACTCAACTAAATTGATAAAATTAATATTGCAAAAGATTTCAGGATTTCTGGAGATCCCGATAATTTTATAAAATTCACAAAGGGTAAATATATAACACAATTAATAGAAATAAATCCCCAAGAATATAATTAAAAAATACTCGGGCTTACACATCATATATAAATCATCAACTAAGCCCACAAATGATATCACACATATTTTACCTCCTAAAAAATATTCACGTAATATAATACACAATTTAAAAATAAACAAATAATATAATATAAAAATACTAAAATTTCTGAGACGTTATATCCTTCCCCCCTTAATAGGATTCTGTCCCCAGAATCTCACCTAAATAAATAGATGAGGATACTTTTCGAGCATCTCGCTCTCAAGTTCCCAAGTTGATTCTTCAACTTAGGATTCCTCCACAAAACTTTTACCAACTTAACTCTCTTATTCCTTAACTTCCTATCCTTTCGATCCTGAATCGCTACAGGCTATTCTATAAAAGTTAGATCCGATTGAATCTCAATAGGCTCATACTCGATTATATGACTTAAATCCGGATGATATCTCTTGAGCATCGACACATGGAAAACGTTGTGAATATGGTTCATGTGAGGCGGTAAGGCTAACTCATACGCTACTTTTCCAACTCGCCTGAGGATTTCAAAAGGCCCAACATATCTCGGACTGAGTTTTCCCTTCTTGCCAAATCTTGTAACTCCCTTCCAAGGTGAGACTTTCAGTAATACTTGCTCTCCTTCCTCGTAATTCATATCCTTTCTATCTCGATCCGCATACTTATTTTGTCTGTTATGGGCAGCAATCAACCTTTTCTGAATGATTTCAACCTTTTCCTTTGTTTGCTGTAGTAGCTCTGGTCCTAACATTTTGCGTTCTCCAACTTCGTCCCAATATACCGGAGATCTACATTTCCTTCCATATAAGGCTTCGTATGGCGGCATTCCAATACTCGCATGATAGCTGTTATTGTAAGAGAATTCCACTAAGGGTAAATGCTCATCCCAACTTCCCTTGAAATCTAGTGCGCATGTCCTAAGCATGTCTTCAATAGTTTGGATCGTGCGTTCACTCTGTCCATCGGTCTGCGGATGATAGGCTGTACTCATTTTAAGCTTGGTGCCCAAACATTATTGAAACTGTTTCCAAAATCTGGAGTTGAAACGTTGATCTCGATCTGACACGATAGTTACTGGCACTCCGTGACGCATAACCACTTCCTTTAGATACAGCTGTACCAACTTGGCAAGTGAAAATCTCTCGTTGATTGGTAGAAAGTGTGCCGATTTAGTCAAACGATCTATGATCACCCAAATCGCACCATGATTGGCTTTTGTTCTTGGTAGTCCGACTACAAAGTCCATAGCTAGGTGTTCCCATTTCCACTCAGGAATATCCAACGGTTGCAATAATCCACTGGGTCTCTAATGCTCGGCTTTAACTCTCTGGCATGTATAACACTTACTAACCCATTCTGCAATTTCTCACTTCATATCTGGCCACCAAAAATTTCGTTTTAAGTCCCGATACATCTTGGTGCTTCCTGGATGGATAGACAATCTTGAATTATGTGCTTCACGTAAAATATCGTGCCTTAGCTCTGCCACGTTAGGTACCCAAATTCTCGAAGAAACACGTAGGATTCCTTTATCATCCTTCTGACTACATATCTCTTCTCCTGTTAACTCTCCTATATCATGGTTCATTACTTCTTCTTGACACCTCTTTATCTTTTCCAATAATTCTGGCTGAAAAGTCATCTCATAAATTATTTCTGTAGTAGGAACTGGAATACTCACCTCTATTTCCAATTTATCAAATTCCTTATGTTGCTCTGCTGCCGTCGTCAACATGTTCAGTCTCTCTTTTCTGCTCAACGCATCTGACGACAATGGGACCGTTCATGATCTCGATGAGGAGAAGGGGGTTTGTCGTGACGACAATGGGACCGCTCACGATCTCGACGAGGAGAAGGGGGTCACTTATTCTTGGATTCACTAGACTCCTCTTGATCCCCCTTGCGATCTTCCTTTTGTGCAATCCCAGGGGTCGGGTTCGTACTTATGGGACCGCTCACGCTCTCGACAAGGGGAGGGGGGTCGTTCATCACGATGATGGGACCGCTCACACACTCTACGTAGAGAGGGGGGTCTGTTTTCACGACGATAGGACCTCTCACGCTCTCTACGAGGAGAGGGGGTCTGTTTTCGCGACGATAGGACCACTCACGCTCTCTACGAGGAGAGGGGGTCGTTCATCACGATGATGGGACTGCTCGCACTCTCTACGTAGAGATGGGGGGTCTGTCTTCACGACGATAGGACCGTTCACGCTCTCTACGAGGAGAGGGGGGTCGTTCGTCACGATGATGGGACAGCTCGCACTCTCTACGTAGAGATGGGGGTCATTTCGAACCTTGGCCCCTACTTTGGCCTCGCTCATGGGGGTTATTTCTAGGGGCATCACCTTTGGGTGTCTTGTGAGACCCCGGGGTCTCCCCGTTGTTGTTCCCTCCGTTCTTCTTGTTCGACTTAGTCATCCTTCTCCCAATATGATGACTTGCCCTCCTTCTAGCGCCAAATGTTGTTGGGAGAATTTCGTAACAACACGAAATCGGAGGTTTGCTGGAATTGCGGAGCAAAATACGGATATTTTGCTAAGAACACGGAAGGAGATTTGTGAATGTTTGTGGCTGATCTTGTTTGTTGATATTTCAGTGGTGAACTGTCAATCATCCATAACATGGTGCCTACGTACCCTATTTATAAGGATCAAGCCAGACGTAGTTCTTGGAGAAGAAGTTACCCAGACGGGCTAGGGTTTCTATGGGCTCGTCTTGGCCCAAATCCACTAGACGTCTATAGGCTGATGCTAATATTTCACTGGCCCAAGTCCACTCACTTTTGGGCTGATGCTAATAGTCCATTAATTCTGCTCATGACTCATGGCCCAATAAAGGTTACCTATGGCTAACATGATGCTAGAATCACAAGGCCTCACTGGCGAGGCTAATGGAGAGCTTACGGGGGTCTCACATGCGTACCCTACTAGGTTAGTCATGCGAGGCAGACCCAAGTATGTTGATATGCACACTCATGCGTACCTCACTGGGCTTAGCTATGAGCTTTTCATATCTACTCATACGACCTCGATGGGCTTAGCTATGAGCCTTTCATATCTACTCATGCGACCTCGCTGGGTTTAGCTATGAACCTTCATAATAAGAATACGATAGGCCACACTGGACCTTGTAGAGAGATGAGGCAGGTGAGATCCCACACTGGGGACTGCTTAGCGAACTCGACCTATAGCTCGTGGTCGCAGACTTTCATAAAAAATATTGTGTTGGTAGAATGTTGAACTAGATCTTGGTGGTGAGCTTTGGTGACCCAATCTTCATCTTTAGGCCCATTATAAGTTGTGGACCACTATCTCAGCCCATTAGGCCTGCTTAGGGCTTATGCCAAGATTTGGGCATAACAATCATCTTATAAATTTAGCGAATTATTAATTTAGCATAAATAGCCCGACTTGAGACTACAAAATTTTATTATTTTATCGAGGTTATTAATTTATTGAGGTTTTACGGTACCAATCTTTTAAGTACAAGTATATTTTGAAAAAAAAAATAAAAATAATAATAAAAATAAAAATAATAATAATAATAATAATAATAATAATAATAATAATAATAATAATAATAATAATAATAATAATAATAATAAAAGAATAAATTCCATCAAACGGGCCGGGCCAAACAAGTATCCAATACATTACATTGTGACGATCAACAAAGATATAACGATATAAGAGCATCTCCAAGTGAGCTCTCCCCATAGCAATATAATACACCTGGCAGCTGAATAGTACGAAGAATAGCCAATCTCTCAAAATAACATAACTCCAACCGAGTGAACCCCTTGTTTAAAAAGATAGCCACTCACGCCACAATGTCTATATATAGTTAAGCACTACAGATCTGTAGGGATTGTCCAACTCATCCAGAGCTTCTTCTTTCCCTCCTACCAACACCGAGATATTCTAATTAAATTCTTAAAGTCTATCTCAAAATTGAAAAATATTAGTGTATTAAAAATCATTAAAGTTTTAATTTACAATTTTAAAAAAATTTGGTCTATCTTTAGCATAATATTAATATATTGAAATTTAATAGAATTTTAAGAATATATGATCAAAATTTTAGATTATTTAGCATTAATATTAATTTATTAAAATTTATTTTTTATTAATTTTTTTTTTGAAATTATAATATATTATTTTCAAAATATAGCCAACCATTATTGTTGAGTATTGAATACGACTAAAGAATACAGGGGGGTGAATGGATTCTTAAACTTCTTTGTTCTTGAATCAGTGTAGCACAATATGTGTTTGTGTGTGTAGATTTGTAAATGCAGATTAAGAACAACACAAGACACAATATCACTTTAATCTAATATTTTATTAGATAAAGATTTTGCTACAATCTGTGAATACAAATTTTAGTATTCTCAGCTTCGTTTTTCTCAGAGAGATGTTTTCTTTTTGTTTATGAAAAACTTAACTTCTAAGGAAGTGAGGCTGTATCCTTATAGAGCATGAATACAACCTACTTACTACAAATAAGGTAGCTAAACAACTTTACTTTCTAGTGTGTCTATCCTTTTTGAGTAAGCATCCAAACGGCTACAGGTTTGACTTTGCAAAGCTCTGTTCAGATCCACTTCTTTAGCTCTTTGTCTCTTGTACATCTCTCCAAGCTTCTTTGTAGGCTTTTCCAAAGTACATTACAGATTGTGGTCCATAAAGTGCTTTAGCTTGTTGCATGTTTCTGACTTGTACAATTCTTCAGTATTTTGTCTCCAAGATTGTATTCGAGAAGTAACTCTGTTGGTGATTCGAGAACTAGAATTGACTTGATCGATAACTCTGAGTTCTCGAATACTGTTAAACTATCATATCGAATGACTTCTCGAATAAGTCTTTTCTTCAGGAATCCTTGAGATATCGAATAGAGCATTTTACTTATCGAATCCCTGAGATATCGAATAGCTTCTTTAGTCCTTGAGATATCGAAGAGAGCATTGACTTGTTGACTCTTAGAGAACTCGAATGATGCTTTGACTTGTTGACTCCATGAGTTCTAGAATAGAGTATTTAGACATGTCGAATCTCTGAGTTCTCGAATAAGGCTTTGACTAGTTGACCTTCAGAGATATCGAACAATGTCTTTTGAGATATCGAATCCCTGACTTCTCGAATGCTAGACTTCTCGAATAGACAAAAGTACTTCTCGAATTGGTACTTAGGCAAATTCTTCATTTCTTCAAATCCCAAATGTGATTATTTGGAAGTCTTTATCTCCTTGCTTGAGGCATGAACCTTGGAACTTCTTTCAAGCATTATCTTGACTTTATAAGTACAGTTACACAACTAGGATTTGATGCCTATTACAAGTATAAAACAAATAGAAACTCTAAAACTAGAGGTTCCCTCAGTTAAGAGGTCATGTAGGTAATGCATAGCATTACACATACTTAGGCTTGTTATTATATGAGTACAGGCATGTCTCTGTGACTAACAATCTCCCCCAAATTGTGAGTAAGACCCTTAGACACATTTTCAAGCCTGATAACAAGCCTAACATACATAAAGATAAAACTTTGAAAAGTACAGGTATGTAGATTTAAACTAAGAACATGAATAGAAATACAAGTGTGTAATCTTACAGACTATGATGAGATGCTAGCCTTTATCATTTGATTCCATCTCCATTTCCTTGGCTAGTAGATCATTATATGCCTTCTGTTTTCTTTCTTTTTCCTTCCTTGCATTCTCATCCATAGCTATTATAATTTCTGCCATTGCATCTAATTCTTCAAGCAAGATAGAGTTTTTGAAATCTTCAAGTACTGGTTTAAGAATGTTGGCAGGATAGTGATTGAGTAGGTTCATTCTTAGATTGACATTATCTCCATTTCTTCTCCTATACTTCACCACATAGGGATTGAATTGAACTCTACACAATCCCTTAGCCCTCAACACTTCTGCTTCAGCTTCCAGTTTATCAATTTCTTTTTCCCATTTCATCCACTTCTCAAGGCACCCCTTTCTTATCAGCTCTTCATGATCTCTTTTCATCTTCACAAAGTCAATCAGTTCCAGCTTCCATACTCTTTCCACTTTATCATTTGCATCCAACATGGCAATAATCCTTTCTATGTCATATAACTTGCCCGAATTTTGACACTGCCCTTGTCTAAATTTCTTCCGTCTTCCATCAGTATACTTGATCTCAAGGGAGTCATCAATGATTGAAACATGATAGATTCTTTGAGCTCTAAGGTATTCCAGTTGGTCTTCATTGTAGTCTTCATCTAGTGGTTGGAGTTTTAGGCCTGGATAGATTGTTAGGGATCTTGATTTGGAAAGCTTTGGTTTTCTTGCTGCTTGTTTGAATTTGATCCTTTTAGTGTGGTTGCCTGGCAGTAGTATGTGACCTTTGATGGTAGACCATTGTAGTATTCCATTAGCAGTTTGTTTTTTGAAACATACCGATGGTTTCTTGACTTGAATCTTCTTCTCTTCTTGAGGTGGTAAAACAGTTGCAGAAGCCATGGAATTAGATTTTGGTAGGTCATTACTAACAGCATTCACCCTAGACTTAGAGTCTTGTGTTGTGGTGAGATTACTGCTAGCAATGCCTAAGGCTTGCTGTTTTCCATTTTTCCTCTCATAGACTCTGCCTTGGTCATCATCTCCTTTCTTATCTTTGTTGTTCTTCTTCTTCTTATCCTCATCATCCTTATCACTCCTGTGATGTTTTCCCTTCCCATCACTCTTGTCCTCATCTTTGTCATCCTTATTCCTCCTTGGCTTGGCCATTTCTGGAATTACACCAGTTGCAATGAATGATCTTAGGATTTGTAGTGCTTCTATCTCCTCAGCTGTCCTCATCCCCTTTTTCTTTTGTAGTAGATCAATGATGGAAATAATGAGTCTGTGATTTCGAGAAGTGAGATCATTGGGAATGACCACTTGTTTAATCTCTTCAATTCTGGTGCCAGACTGATAGATGATTGTCCATGGCTTCTTAATCACTTCTGGTAGCCTTGAAGGTTGGCCATTCCTCAAGTCATCATACAGACACTTATTGTTTTCATTTACATTCCTCTTCTCTATGAGCTCGATCAGCACATCTATCTCTGAGTGTTTTAAGGCTTGTAGAGTTTTGTAGGTTAGATGCCAGATTCTGGATTTTGCTACCATCATTACTTCCTTGAGCCATGAGCTATCAACTTTTCTAGGTATCACAGTGAAGTATTCGATCTGATCCTTCAAGCTCCTTAGGTACAATTGAGTGTCACCAGCCTGTTCTCTTGAGACTTTCAGAAACTTCAAGAATGCGTCATCATGATAATCATTAGAGTTTGCAATTTCTTGTAGCTTGGCCTCAATAACCACCTTTACTTTTACAGGCTTGGCACTTTCAGGTTTTGAGGATGGAGGTTTATCAGATGGCATACTCCCTGCAACCACTGTGGTGGTGATGGATTGCTTCTGGCCACTGGGAGTAGTGATGTGCACAGTTGGTAGAGTGACAACTGGCAGTGAGGATGGAGGATCATCAACATTACCTTTCCCTTTTCCTGGAACATGGGTTATAGATTTTGAACTCCTTTGATGACCACCCTCATTTATTGTAATACCTTTCTCCTTGGGTTTCTTCTTTCTAGACTTCTCTTCTTTTGACTCCCCCTTAGGCTTTGAGTCCCTTAGGTTTCTCTTCTCCACCTTAGGCTTGGTGTCAGGCACTGAGGCTTTAGTAGGGGCCCTTTGATTGGAAGAGGTGATATTGGCAGATTCATTTGGAAGAGGGAGACCCGTATGCTTCATCATTGCAGACAACATAGATTGTTGATGCAGAAGAACATCAGCTGTGGTAGAGGCTTGAGTGCTCAACTGCTCAGAGATAGTTGCTATTGTGTTTGTTAGATGAGCATTGGATTTCTTGAGGGATGCCACTTCTGTTTCCAGGGCAGCCACCTTTTTGAATAACTCATTAGATTTGAAACCAGAAAGTGACTGTTCTTTGAGTCTCTGCACTTCAAACTTGGTCATCTCATGCACTGGAACCTCAGTGGTCAGCTTGTCTCCATACTAGTTTGCAAAGAGGGTCCTGAGCATGGCATTTGCATCAGTTGTCTGATCAGATAAGATTTGGAATTTATGCCCCAGACCTGTGACAGCAACTTTTAGTAAAGCTAGACCATTATCCATCCTTGTGCAGGTAGAGTTGCAGACTTTGATGTCTTTGAGAACACTGTCAAACTGAGGAAACCTTGCATCAAAGGCCCTCTTTATATCTCCCACAGACTGGTCTGTTGTATCACTTACCTTATTGACTTCTGATTTGACACCTTTGCCAAGGTAGTGTGCAGCCTTGAGGAATCCTTTGTAAGAGTCATTGATGGCTTCATACACTTCACCAGGAGTTAGGGATTTAGCATTTGAACCCAGTGAGGTGATGTATTCCTCTCTTAGATACTGAAGAGCTTCATTGAAAGTGAGATCAAATTTTCCTTGCATCCAGGCATCTACATTGCCATCTCTCTCAGTATCAGCCACAATTTTCTCCTTCTGCATCTCTACATCATCTCTGTGGCATAGAAGGATAGCCTCATAGTCTGTATTTGGCAGATTTGAAGTGAGAAGGTGTTAAGTAATCTTTGTGAACTCAGGAATCTGATCCACAGCTAAGCTTTGAAGTGCTTCAACCGTCAATTATGGTGGAAAAGATCCTGATCCTGAAGCACTGCCATGTTACACAGGCTTCAGCCATTGTGAAATAAAGTCAGAGCTAGAGCTCGGCAAGCTAGACTCCTCAGTTACAGATGAAACTTCTGTAACCGGATGGAATGACTCTACTACTGGTGTCTTCACAGAAGTGGGATGAGTTACACCAATAGTTGACACAGGCACAGAGTCTCTAGTGAAAACTATTGAATCCTCTGTGTTTTTGATGGTGTCATTAGGATATGCCCCAGCTCGCATTCCCTCACCATCTAAATGTATGAAGGTAGTGTTTTCCGTAAGTTCGTTCACAGGGAAGGACTATTAATATCGATTTCGAGTAGATTATCTCTTACAATTAGAATTGTGGAAAATGGGGGGTTTTTATTTGGTTGTGGTGTTTTATCAAACACCTTGAACACAAGAAATAAATTGCTATAAAAATACAACTAAGTTAATAGCAAATATCCAAATTTACCAACACAACACAATGATCAAATTAACAAGATAGAGGTATTTGACCCAAGGATATTGGCAACTCAAGCACTTCAACCCAACAAACAAGCAAAATATTATATCCAACTCTACCTAACCAAGATAATTGGTGAAGCACATAATCACTTATTTCTCTTCTATTATAAACACTAATTTAGTGAAGCACATAAATTAGTTCTCTTGACACTAGCAACCAATAATGAAGCACTACCAATTTAACCAAGTCAAGGAATTAAATAAAGAGAGGCTAGGACAAACCCAAGGATGAGAAGCTCAACCTAGGTATTTGCACTTGAATCTTGAGAATTTAGGTACACTAAACTTGTGCTACTATAATGAATGTACTAACAATTACGGATTAGCACAAACAATTAGCAATTGATATTACAAGAAGAGCAAATTGAAGCAACTTACAATTCTCCAAGCAAAATCATAAACAATACAACTCAAGAATTCAAGATAGAGTGAAATAGATCTTACTTAAATTGAAGTGGGTTTAGTACAAGAATTCCTCCTTGAGCCAAATATATGGAGTTAGTTACTCATAATCAATGCTAGATTATGAGTAATTGATGTTTTTCTATCTACTTGACTAACCCTAATTTTATCCTTGAAGAGGCTAAAAAATGAAGAAGAAGAAGAAGTTAGATTTTAGGAGTGATATTAGGTTAAGAGAGATGTGTTTGGCTTCTTTTCTATTAATACACAGCATGGGTCGTACGGCCTGTCGAACGGCCGTACAGCTGCCCTTACAGAAAATCTGCTCCCTTGAACGGCCTGTCGAACTGCCGTACAACTGCCCGTACGAGATAAACTCTTCAATATAATGCATTAAACACCTCCCGGCATCACGAGCTTGCATTTCTAACTTCCCTCTTGAATAATCTTCGCTTTCAAGCCCAAAATAATCCATCTTTTCAACAATTAAGCATGAGGCACTGAAAGATGAAAAACATAACAAATATTAATAAAACAACATTCGAAACTAACAAAAATGCAGAAGAATAAAAGACAAAACGTGTATAAAATACACGTTATCAAATCTTCCCCCACTTAAACTTTGCTAGTCCCGAGCAAACTAAAATTAACATAACCATATATTTCTAACTAGTACCACTTCCGTAGGTGATCACGGTTGCATTTGACATATGCAACAAGCCCTTAGAACCCCTGGGTAGCCCTAGTGGACGAGTGAGGTCTCGTGAGGGTTTATAGATGATATACCCACAAAATCACAAAAATCACCAATAAACAAAAAACTAACAATACCTACTAATTAAGCTAACTACTACACTCACATGTCCGAGCCGTCTACTTGTAACTAAAATCAAACATATAGAGCTATTCACCTTGTCATCCACTAAAACGAGCTAACAACCAATTCAAGTACTTCCTTGCTGTGAAGACTTGAAGAAGAGTGGCAAAGACATAGCTCCATTCTTTTCTCAAGTACTTCCTATTTAAATTTCCAAGATTAATTCTATCTGAGTAGTTGATAAAATCAAAGAAGTCTTCCAATTCCTGATCAGTAGCTTGATTGTCATACACTTCTTGTTGTAAGCCCAGTACTCGATTCATATCTTCAGTGGTGAAAGTGATGTCCTTATCCTGAATCTTGCAGTAGATTACGTATGAAGTTATTGTATTCTCTAGGGCCACAACCTCCACAGTAGCAGTTCTCCAAAATTGTTCTAGTAGGTCTAGATACAGAGTTGGGTTGGCTGAGAGTGCATCCTTGATGTATGATCCAGACATCCATCGAACGAAGCACTTAAAGTTTGCATTGGGTGCTTCAACATCGTTGGTTATTGCTATGAAATTGGTGTGGGTAGGAATTCTGAGTTGGGTATTTGCCATTGTTACACAGAGAGGTGAGAGAAGAGAACGAAGGTTGAAGAAGAAATTTAGCTTTTGAAGTTAGGGTTTTCAAGGGTTTTGGAACTTTAGCTGCCTGAGAAATCGAATGAAATGATTTGAACAGTTGTGGAATTGTATATATGTAAGTGACTTGAGTTGTCGATTAGATATATGTTCTGTATCGACAAGTCAGTCAATCGAGAAGTATAAAACAACTATTCGATAAGTCAAGAAAGGATTATTCGATATCTCAAGCAGTTTGAAACTCACAGCTGGCAGTTATCTAACTTAGAACATAATTCTAAATTAAATAAAATATGTTTTTATGAGTGATTTAAAATTCTGAATAAAAATCCAAAATCGATTAAGATTCAGCGAGAATTCAGCCTTTTCAAATGATTCAACAACTCAAATGTTCTATTCGAGAACTCAGTCATTAGAGAACTCAAATGTTCTATTCGAGAAGTCAAGCATTAGAGAACTCAAATGTTCTATTCGAGAACTCAAGCAAGTCTCTGTTCGATTTCTCCAAAATGCACTATTCGAGAACTCAAGAGTGTTCCAAATAGACTTGTTAAAGAAGTCGACCATAGACATGAAAGTCATTCGAGAAGTCTGACTTATCGAACTATACTTTTCACTCATAAAAATTAATTTTCACTATCTTTTCAAAATTTACCAGAATTATTCAAATGAAGAATATTCTAACAAATTAAATAGTGATAGTCTTAAAATTTCATAGAAATTTCAAGCTAATTCGAATATGATTTTCAACATATGCAACAGATTTGAAATATTTATAAATCATATTCCAACCAACACTTACTTCAAAAATATTGAGAATTTAGATAGAGTAAGTGTTTACTGCTGTAATAATATAGTTGATATTTTCACTTAGCCAGATTCTGAAGAATTCAGCATTCCAATCTCACTAACCAACCTTGTGAAGGTGGCTTCATCCAATGGCTTAGTGAATATATCAGCTACTTGTTTATCTGTAGGAACATAATGCAACTCAATGGTTCCATTATTTGCATGTTCCCTAATAAAGTGATATCTGATGTCAATGTGCTTTGTTCTAAAATGATTTACAGGATTGGCAACTATAGAGATTTCACTTGTGTTGTCACGCATGATTGGAATTCTTTCCAACACAAGTCCATAATCTCTAAGTTGATTTCTAATCCAAAGAACTTGAGCACTGCAACTTCCAGCAGCTATGTATTCAGCCTCAGCCGTGGAAGTTGACACAGATTGTTGTTTCTTGCTGTACCAAGAGACTAACCTTTGTCCAAGAAACTGGCAGCTACCTGAGGTGCTTTTCCTATCCACTCTGCATCCAGCATAATCAGCATCAGAATAACCAACCAGATTGAACCCTGTGTCCTTAGGATACCATAAACCCAAGTTTGGAGTGCCCTTCAGATATCTAAAGATCCTCTTTATAGCAATCAAATGTGACACTTTTGGATTTGATTGAAATCTTGCACACAGACATGTAGCAAACATGATGTCTGGCCTACTTGCAGTGAGATAGAGTAAGGAACCAACCATGCCTCTGTAGACTGAGATATCTACTCTCTTGCCTTTAGCATCTTCATCCAATTTAGTGGCAGTGGCCATGGGTGTCTTTGAAGGTGAGCAATCTTCTAAGTCAAACTTCTTCAATAAATCCTTGATGTACTTAGTTTGACTGATAAAGATACCAACCTTCCTCTGACTAACTTGCAACCCAAGAAAGAATGTCAGCTCTCCCATCATACTCATCTCATATCTGCTCTGCATGAGCTTAGAGAATTTCTCACACAGCTTCTCATTTGTAGAGCCAAATATGATATCATCCACATAGATCTGAACTAGATAATATCATCACCATGCTTCTTGTAAAATAGTGTTTTGTCCAATGTGCCTCTAGTGAATTGATTTTCCAGAAGAAATTGTGATAAAGTATCATACCATGCCCTTGGAGCCTACTTAAGTCCATATAATGCCTTAAGCAATCTGTAGACAAACTCTGGGAAATGTGGATCCTCAAAGCCAGGTGGTTGTTGCACATAAACTTCTTCTTCCAACTCTCCATTCAGAAATGCACTCTTGACATCCATTTGATAGACTTTAAAATTTGAATGAGCAGCAAATGCCAAGAATATTCTGATGGCTTCCAATCTAGAAATAGGGGCAAATGTCTCATCATAATCAATGCCTTCATGTTGAGAGTATCCTTTTGCAACCAACCTTGCTTTGTTTCTTACTACCACACCATTTTCATCCCTCTTATTCTTCAGAACCCATTTTGTTCCAACAATGGTTCTGTTCTTTGGTGCAGGTACAAGTTCCCATACTTTGTTTCTTTCAAATTGATTCAGCTCCTCTTGCATAGCAATAATCCAATATGGATCCAACAGTGCATCATCAAGTTTCTTAGGCTCAATCTGAGATAGAAAACAACCATAGAGACACTCATTTTGAGTTGCTCTCCTAGTTCTCGCTCCTGCATTTGGATCTCCAATAATTTGCTCTGCAGTGTGTGACCTATCCCATTTCCTTGAGTGCTCAGTTTGATTTCTCAACCTTGATGTTGCTTCATCATTCAAGACATGATCATTTTCATTTCCTCCCCCTGTGAAGTTGCTACTACTCACAGGTGTGTCTTGGATGCTAGTATCTTCATTGTTGGTTGGATTAGATTCTTCTCTTGCTTCATCATTCACTTGAGTTTGTTGAACTAGAGTTTCAACTTCAGTTTCAATCTCTTCATCAGAGTCATCTAGATTATCAAACTTTAATGGATCTCTATCTTCATCATTGGCTTCTTCTAATCCAGGTAGTTTGCTATCATCAAATGTCACATCTGTGCTTTCCATAACTTTCTTTTGACTGATGACATAGACTTTGTATGCAATTCTCTCCATAGAATAGCCAAGAAAGATTCCTTCAAACGCATTTGCATCAAACTTCCCAACATATTCTGAATTGTCTTTCAACACAAAGCATTTGCTTCCAAAAGTATGAACATACTTTAGAGTAGGCTTCTTTCCAGTCATCAAGTTGTAAGGTGTCTTTCCAGTGTTTTTGTTAATGAGGGTTCTGTTCTGGATGTAGCATGCAGTGCTCATAGCCTCAGCCCAAAAACATGTAGGCATCTTTGCATCAAGCAACAATGTTCTAGCAGCCTCAATTAGAGTTCTGTTCTTTCTCTCAACTACTCCATTTTGTTGTGGAGTCCTTGGAGCTGAGAACTGTTGAGAAATGCCATTCTCTTTGCTAAATGCTTCAAGTAAGGAATTTCTGAACTGTGTTCCATTATCACTTCTCAATGCAATCACACTTGCATTGTTGGCTTTTGCTTCCTTATCAACTTTCTTTATGTGCTCAATGATTACTTGTGGAGCCTCATCCTTTGATGCTAGAAATTCCACCCATGTATACCTTGTGTAGTCATCAACCATCACTAGGGCATACTTCTTTCTTGAGAGTGACATAATATTGACAGGCCCAAACAAATCCATATGAATTAATTGCAGGGGATTGGTGATTGATGTCACTGTCTTTGACTTGTGGCTTGACCTTTTCATTCTTCCTTTTTGACAAGCCTCACACACTCCTTCTTGACAGAATTCAAGTGTGTGCATGCCTCTCACTAACTCTCTTTTGACTATAGAATTAATGGCCTTGAAGTTCAGGTGTGATAACTTCTTGTGCCACAGCCAACAATCTTCATTTGATGCTTTTGAGTAGAAGCAACAAACTTTATCCTTGTTTGCAGAGTCCATATTGGCTACAAACAGGCTTCCTTTCCTTACTCCAGATAGAGCAAAATCACCAATCTTCTTGTGGGTGATCAAACATTCATCTTGGTCAAAATTAATCTTGAATCCTCTATCAGTAAACTGACCAACACTTAGTAGATTATGCTTGAGACCCTTGACTAGTGCTACATCTTCAATGATGACATTACCAACTTTCAACTTGCCATATCCCAATGTGTTACCCATGCTGTCATCTCCAAAAGCAACCATTGGGCCAGCCTTCTCCTCATATTATGATAGCAGGGCCATATCACCAGTCATGTGATTATCCACTGTCCAAAATCCACATGACCTTCTTTTCACTTTCTTTGCCCTGCAAACACAAAGGAATTACTTCTTCTTTGGTACCCAAACAAGTTTGGGTCCATTTGGCTTAGAAACAGATTTATCATAAACAACATGCTTATCAACTTTCTTGGTGTTAGTCTTCTTGTCACTGTTAGAAGTCTTAGAACCTGAGGTTTCAGACTTAGGTGACAGAGGTACCTTCCTAGCTCTAGGAGGACTTGAAGACTTTGACCTTGTGTAGTATGTGTGAGAGTTGTGACTGATACAACCATCAATAAATTGCCTTCTCAGATTGAAACAACTAGTCATGACATTCATATTGCATGGCATACAGTCAAATTCATCACAAAATGGAGCATCTCTATGTCTTAAAGGCACAAAACAGTCATAGAAAGGTTTGGGCAAACTACCAACAGGTTTCTTGCATGCATGAGTTAAATGATTGGTACTGAAACAATTTTGACAAGTTTTCCTAGGGGCATTAGGCATATAAGCATAATTATTATCTTTGTTAATCCCTAGTTTGCCATTTCTGTTCTGTTTCTTCTTAGCCACTTTTTTCTCAGATTCATTTTTCCCAGCTGATACAAACTTAACAAACTTCTCAGGTCTAGACTTACCACCTACTGGCTTCTTGGTTTTTGACTTGACACTCTCACTCTTAGAGGATGCTGGTTGTTCATTAGACTGTGCCTCATCCTCATCATTCAACATTTGCTTAATGAGTAAGGCATCCTCATCAATTTCCAATGTTGATTCTTTAAAAATTGGAGACTCAGTCTTTTTCAAAATGTGAGGCACTTCATCCTGAACAGCTATGTCATCTTCAATGACAGCATAGCCTTTCCTCTGTTTAAGAGTTCCATAGTCAAGTATAATGGCAGCCTTGGGTTTAGCTTGATTTTTCTCATGGTAGGACTGCAGTGGACTAGAGGAGTTCTTAAAGGTTTTCAGTTTGAATTCATTCTCAACTAGTACATCCCTAAGAGCCTTCTCAACCTGACTAGCACATAGAACCTTATTCTGCAAATATTCAACTTATTTCTTAAGGTTATCTACATGCATAGCAGTTAGCTCAAGTTCCTCATTCTTCTTGTTTAACAATTCATTCTTAGCAGACAGTTTGACAATCTCTTCATTAGTAGCAATCATACTAGTATGAATATTAAACATTTCAACAGATAGTTGTTCAACCATGCATTTATACTCAGAAACAGACATATCTATGGTAGTGAGAGATGGTACCTGAGAGTCATATGGAGATTGTTCATCCTTGGAATCTGCCATCAAGGCATAGTTGCAGAATTCTTGCTCCTCTCCATCACTATTAGAGTCATCCCAACACTTCCCTTCAGCTATGTAGGCCTTACCTAATGTTTGCTTTTTCAGAAGGGCCTCATACTTAGCTTTAAGCTCTAGAAACTCCTTATCCTTCTTTTTAGGCTTCTTGCATTCACTGGCAAAATGCCCTAGGTCATTGCATCTATAACACCTTACAGATGACCTATCCACGTGGCTGGTTTTGAATTTATTCTTGTTTGCTTTCACAGATGCCTTGCTCTTGTTGAATGAATGGTTTTGGGGTCGAGGTTTGAAGGGTTGGTTCCTCTTGAATATGATGTTTGGAAACTTTCTGGCCATGAAAGCATATGAAGTGTTTTCCATGCCATCTAGCTCTTCAAGAGTATAGAACTCTTCTTCTTCCTTCTCCTCAACAGGTTCAGTCACTTCACCTTCATTTTCTTCATCATCTACTATCTCTTCTATCCTCAGCTGACTTGTAGATGCTTCTAGGTCTTGAATAGATTTGTTGACAATCAAGGCACATGATGTGTTTACCATTCTGCCTTGGTTGGCTTGGATAGCCCTCTTCTGAAGCAACTCAAGCTCGTGAGTTTTTAAAACCCCATAGAGCACATCATATGTGACTTTGTTCAAATCTCTTTCTCTTAGAGAAATGACCCTTTGCTCTAGATGGTTTGGAGAAGACAGTAGAAATTTCATATTCAGCTCCTTGGTGCTTTATACCTTCCCATTCATCTGTCAGTAATGCTTTCCTTGGACTGAGCCATGAAAGCTTCATACTGTGTGACCAGTATCTATTTTTTTTTCTCTAACCTCTTCTGTTCCTTCACATAACACCTCAATATGATCCCACATCTCCTTTGCTGTTTTGCAAGAGGCTATGTTAACAAACATTGACAGTTCCATAGAATCTATGATTAATAACATGAGATGACTGTCGAGAGCAACCATCTCCTTTTCTGTATCCGTCCATTTGGATGGTTCTTTAGGCACATAAGATCTTGGAAAGGTTATAGTT
Source organism: Saposhnikovia divaricata (assembly GCA_036435485.1). Taxonomy (NCBI): domain Eukaryota; kingdom Viridiplantae; phylum Streptophyta; class Magnoliopsida; order Apiales; family Apiaceae; genus Saposhnikovia; species Saposhnikovia divaricata. Next base: position 60,419,728 of record CM071598.1, read on the forward strand.
CCAACAGTCTTTTCAGGAATCTCTTGTTGTGGAACAAAGAGACCATTCCTGAGTATCTCAGGATATAGAGGATTAGCAGCTTTGATGAACAATTGCATCTTGATCTTCCAAAGGTTGTAGTTCTCTTTGTCAAACTTAGGGACCTTCACCGTTCCTGTAGCCTTTGGTGTATTCATGATCGTATTCTGTTTTTGAATAAACAACCTGCTCTGATACCACTTGTTGAGTATTGAATACGACTAAAGAATACAGAGGGGGGTGAATGGATTCTTAAACTTTTCTTTGTTCTTGAATTAGTGTAGCACAATATGTGTTTATGTGTGTAGATTTGTAAATGCGGATTAAGAACAACACAAGACACAATATCACTTTAATCTAATATTTTATTAGATAAAGATTTTGTTACAATCTGTGAATACAAATGTTAGTATTCTCAGCTTCGTTTTTCTCAGAGAGATGTTTTATTTTTGTGTATGAAAAACTTAACTTCTAAGGAAGTGAGGCTGTATCCTTATAGAGCATGAATACAACCTACTTACAACAAATAAGGTAGCTAAACAACTTTATTTACTAGTGTGTCTATCCTTTTTGAGTAAGCATCCAAACGGCTATAGGTTTGACTTTGCAAAGCTCTGTTCAGATCCACTTCTTTAGCTCTTTGTCTCTTGTACAACTCTCCAAGCTTCTTTGTAGGCTTTTCCAAAGTACATTACAGATTGTGGTCCATAAAGTGCTTTAGCTTGTTGCAGGTTTCTGACTTGTACGATTCTTCAGTATTTTGTCTCCAAGATTGTATTCGAGAAGTAACTCTGTTGGTAATTCGAGAACTAGAATTGACTTGATCGATAACTCTGAGTTCTCGAATACCGTTAAGCTGTCATATCGAATGACTTCTCGAATAAGTCTTTTCTTCAGGAATCCTTGAGATATCGAATAGAGCATTTTACTTATCGAATCCCTGAGATATCGAATAGCTTCTTTAGTCCTTGAGATATCGAATAGAGCATTGACTTGTTGACTCTTAGAGAACTCGAATGATGCTTTGACTTGTTAACTCCATGAGTTCTCGAATAGAGTATTTAGACATGTCGAATCTCTGAGTTCTCGAATAAGGCTTTGACTAGTTGACCTTCAGAGATATCGAACAATGTCTTTTGAGATATCGAATCCCTGACTTCTCGAATGCTAGAATTCTCGATTAGACAAAAGTACTTATCGAATTGGTACTTAGGCAAATTCTTCATTTCTTCAAATCCCAACTGTGATTATTTGGCAGTCTTTATCTCCTTGCTTGAGGCATGAACCTTGGAACTTCTTTCAAGCATTATTCTTGACTTTATAAGTACAGTTTCACAACTAGGATTTGATGCCTATTACAAGTGCAAAACAAATAGAAACTCTACAACTAGAGGTTCCCTCAGTTAAGAGGTCATGTAGGTAATGCATAGCATTACACATACTTAGGCTTGTTATTATATGAGTACAGGCATGTCTCTGTGACTAACAATTATAACCAACTCTGTTGGAGCATAATACCATACAGGTTCAGTAAATTTTGCCAACTATTATTTTATACTATTTTAGCCAATCCCATTGGAGATGCTCTAACCTGTTTGGCTTATCTTAATTAAGAGAAATAAAAACTTATTTCGATAAAAAATTTCACATTTACATACTAATTTTTAGGAAAAAGTATTTAGGAGGGGTTTAATGTTCTTTATATGCAGAAAATAAGTAACTTATTTCAGAAAAAAGGACTGTTTCATGTACTTTTTTCAGAAATAAGTAAATTATTTCTCACAAATAAGATTTCACAAACGGGCTCATCATACTCCCTCCGTCCCACTAGGTTGGAAGGCCTTAAAATGAATTCCGTCCCACCAGGTTGTTTACACTGGGGATGGATGGCCTTAAAATGCGTGCCGAGAATACGGTTTACGACGTAAAAAAACTGTTGGGAGAAGTATTATATCAACAAAGATGCATTGGAGAAGTGTGCTGAGCATGCTAAGCTTTGGCTTTCGGGGTCTAATCAGCCTATAGAGGTGGGTTCCAATGTCACATGTATGGTTCTTTTATTATAGTTTCTCTTAATAAAGAATGATTTGTCTGTGTTTCGTGTTTTGAAATAAATTGTTTCCTGTGTTCCAATATATCATTGTAGTGTTGAAAGAAAAACTTGTCAGGATCAACAAAGATGCCATAGATGAAAGCAGTGGCCTGAAACTTCAACAATCTCCGACGTTCTCGATGACCCAGTTCTCAGTTTAATCAACAAACACCTCCGTGCCCTGAATAAGAAGCTCAACCGCATCTCCCGAATGGAAGTATTAATCGTTCTCGATGACCCAGTTCTCAGTTTAATCAACAAACGCCTCTGTGCCTTGAATAAGAAGCTCAACCGCATCTCCCGAATGGAAGTATCAATTGCTAATAATGAACCCCTGAATAAACAGCAAGAAGAGCTCTACAAGTCCAAACCTTTCTTAATTTTCACAATTGAAGAGCTTGAAAAGCTCAGGCAACCCCTGAAATCTACTATGCCTGAGGAAATCAATCTTGCTATACGGGTCAAAAAACCGGAGAGTAATGTATTGGAGGTCAAAACACCGGAGAGAATGTATTAGGGGGAGTGAGAGTGAGGAAGTTGGGAAGGTGGGCGATCAAGATTTTGTAATTAGGAAGGTGAGTCCGAGTCATGAGAGAGGGTTATGTTTGGGTTATGATCATGTTTCGGATGAGGATATTGGGAATGATTTGATTGGGGAGGAAGATTTGGATTTGATTTCGAAAGTTAAGAGTTTGGTTGTTTCAAGACCGCTTTATATAGATTTATCGCATAAAGATGCGTTGGAGAAGTGTGTTGAGCATGCTAATCTTTGGCTTTCGGGGTCTAATCAGCCTATAGAGGCGGGTTCCAGTGTCATATGTATGGTTCTTTTATTATAGTTTCTTTTAAAGAATGATTTGTCTCTGTTCCATGTTTGAAATGAATTGTTTCTGTTGTTACCGATGCATTGTTGAAAGAAAAGCTTGCCAAGATTATGGCTTCTCCTTACGTGACAACAATGCCAGAAGGGGGTTTGACCTTCAGCATCAACAGAAGGTGAAAACTTTGACCTTGTTTATCTAAGTAAAGTTATTTTTTGCTCTAAGTGAAGTTATAGATGTACTACACCGTACATGTGCATTAATACTAATTACTAGTATAGTTCTTATTTAAAGGTCAATGTGTTATTAGTATTGATAGAGTTTTTTTCAATGAATTTAATTGTTTGTTATACATGCTCTCTTGCCGTTTCTTTTGGCCCCAAATTTTTTTCTTTCGAATTTTGATTAATCTATAGAATGTTAGGTTTTACAAAATCTTCTGTAATCAGTCTTGAAAATTGTATTGGATATATATATATATATATATTAAGCACTAGATATTCCACAACACAGTAGACAGTCACGCTTAAGGATATATTTTGACATGTTATGTTTATGTATAATAAATTATTTCTCAATTTTGACATATCTAATCTTTTCACTATCTTATATAATCATTTGCATTTGTTTCTTATTCAAAATGTTACCATTATAAAATAATGAATTTGTATATGTTGTTTTGTTATGTGTTATTAACAGGGCATTACTCATGTTGTGGAATATACAGTTAGTGATGTCATAAGGATGCATCCAAATTTAGGTGTTGTCAAAGGTAAGATCAGTGCCACGATGGTGAGTATGGATGTGTCTATTGTTGGATTTCCTGGAAAATTGAATGCAATCAAACATCTAGGATTAACATCTGATCATCCTTTTACAATATTGAGTCTCCAACTTATGTATGAAGTAGGCAATTCCACCGTGATATCAACAAGACATGATTACGGTACACCTCTCGTTGAATTCGTTAACAAACAGGGTGATCATTTTTGGGAGTATGACTCTGATGGAATGTATGTAAGGCCTGCCAAAGTGTTTTGAACCATTGGCAGACTAGTAGGGGACTTACTTTACAGGCTTCATAAAGGAGGAATATGCATTGGAGGGAGTTTGAAGGATTCTATCTTTGTGAAAGGGGACGGAGTAGAAATTCCATATTATCTAACTGTATGGGACCCCTCACGGAGTACCCTAAAGACCCCATGAGTAAGTTCAATTTATATTTGGTTTGCAAGAAACACACACAATGACACACATGCATAATAGATTACAAGTACTAATGCTTTTTGTATTACACATGTAGCAAGTGAAACACCTGGATTTAGTGAAGCAGTGTGGGGTGATTTGTTTGGATTTGTAGACTCTGTGAAATACGTTGAGGCCGTAAAGATAAAAGAGAATCCTCAAAAGCCTCACAATTGTATTGATTTGAAATTGTTCTATTCATTGTTGCCCACGGCTGAAGATAAGCCAAGCTCAGATGAAGATATTTAAGTGAGTTTTAAAATTTAAATTTTAAATTGTTGGGCCACCTTAATAACTAATTTAGTGGCTATTGATGATTTCTTGTTTTAGAAATTTTAATTGTTTGTTTCTCTCTTATTTGTAGTATGTTGTCTTACTTTATGTGTCATAATTCCCTCTTTTGGTATTATGACCAAAGGTTTGAATTTTGCTGTAGCTATTATCGTCTTCGTAAGATGGCAATCAGAAGTTGGACGATAGAGTTTGATATTGTTATGGATTTCCAGAAGTACAATGAAAGGGATGACTGGCACAAAAGATAGAGATCGGAGTTTTTAACAGTGTATATAATCATAGTAGAAAGTTGTACCAAAACAAAAACGGGTTAGTGATTTTCTGGAGAACGTAGTGACCCATCACGTGAAAGATTGGGTAAGCCAATGTTTTTACTTGGCTTACCAAAACAAAAAAGGGTTAGTGATTTTCAGAAATGGTATGTGATTGGTTGTTTTGTTCTAAATTTATGATACCTTGGTTTCCCCACTTTTTTAATTTAAAAATGTCACCATTAGATGATTTGCGTGATATACTCACTGTTGTATGTTGGTTTAGTGACAGTGGTAGGTTGTTATTGGCTCCATCCAAGTTTACATGAGTAAGCGGATAAACAATGTACATAGTACAAACCTTATAGCTTTATATTTCTCGAGGATGGGCTATTCTTTCTGAAATTGGTCATCTGTTGGTGACATTATTGTTACTATGAGAGATGAATACTCGTTGCTCATCATGGACTAATTTCAACGTATGCTCTGGAAACATTAGTGTTGTACATATTTCATGTTTACAACAGTAACTTTGCAGGCCAATTGAGGTAAATGTCGTAAAGATTTTCAGTTCTTTTGTCGTTTAATTTTACCTTTACGACATAAAAATTTGCCTCACAATGAACCTGTAGGTACTATATCATTTTTGGAGTTCTTCAGTAAATTTGACTGGGAGCCCTTCTGTGTTAGTCTTTGGGGTCCAGTACCAATTGTTTCACTTCCTAAAGTATTAGGTAAAGTTGTTACTTTAATATGATATTCATCGTGTAACTGTTTGATTACGGGTCATTCTACATGTTTAAGAATATAGTTACCTCTGGTGTTTTCTTTTTGTGAACTTACGTTGATCCTCCTCGAAAAGATGGTGGAGATTTATTACTCAGCAAAGTATTTCTTCGTGCTTGTAGCACTATATACTCTGTTTTTCCTGGAGGTCAAGAGAACAATGAGCTACCGTTCATTCCTAAACATTTTTAATGTCACCGATCCTTTACATGCAAAAAATAACCTTGGGGGTAGTGTGAGTTAAGGCATTCATATTTATAACTCAAGATATAATTGCTACAGTGTTATTTATTACTCTTTGTGCATGTGTGATTAACAATTTTACTGCTGATCATGTTTCTATAATGTAGTAGCCAAAGCATGCTTGCTGTTTTTCCTTAAAAGATTTGAGTTTTTCTATTTATTGCACATTTGAAACTGCAAAAATCTCAAGTTGTCTTCTTGGTGGCTATTTGTCTTAAGGCTCTGCTGCTTGTGTAAAACTTAAAAGTATTCAGTTCTGATATGCTTGTTGCTTATCAAAATTGATCACTACTTGTCTAAATGGTGAATGTTAGATGCACAATAATGGTATTTTATTGATATGGAATGCATGAGTTTCGAAGTAGTTTTTTTTGTTGATCCATTATCATATATCAACTATTCGAGTAAGCAAGAGGCAAATTAAGGTTATATAGAATGATTAAGGTCTGTTAAATCAGCCATAAAGTACTGCTGATCAATTATTTTGTTTGTACCTTCTACAGAACTGGAACTCGGTCGTCATGCATTATATGTTATACATGTTCTTCAATGAGCTCTCTGTCACTCAAATATGCTTGTATCTATTGCTAAGTAATTTTTTTTTTGAGAGGTAATTTCTTTAGGATTCGTAGTACCTTTGCTTTTGGTAATGAAAAACTACCGGGACTGCTTGATTGTCCTAGGGAAAATGTAATTGCATAAGTCAATCAGTTTTCCTGAATACATGGGATAGACATGGCAAAGTCCATCACCCTGATGCACTGGATTCTGGTCCTCATGACCTCTTAATCTGAATCAGGTCAATGGGTCTAGTAATGTTACAAATCCTTTAAACAGCAAAAAAAATCAATCTGCAGGACGTGAAATTAAGCTCAGAAAAGTTCTCATTCATCTCATGGCATTCTTCAGCAGAAAGGAAATCAACTCTTTAAGGCTAACTCTAGGACGATTAACAATGCTGCTGGGCTATAGAGCCAGAAGACACCTACTAAGTTAACTTGCTCAGTGTATCCAATGCACATACTTACAATGGGGAAATAACAAACTAGATTTCATGGGAAACAAAATGACTTTAAAGTATCAGTATGAAAGCACAAACTCAGCCGCAGAGTGTATAGGAAGAGAGAGTGAAAATTTATATCGATCCAGGCATAACAGAACATCAGAAACAATAAAAGATCAAGCTGCTGCATCAAGATTGGATTATGTCAGAAAAAATTCTAGTCAAGAGTCCTCAGTTAACAACAGTACATGATCTAATACTGCCCAAATAGATATTGCAGTCGATCTGCTTCAAATACCAGGCAAGACGGTGAAAGCTCTGCTACTGAGACACTGCAAATGCATCAGGAAGAAAAAGATCTTGTAAACATGATGGCATCCTCGAGGGTTCATAGTCTTGAGGGACATTATCATATACCAATGAAGTTTGCTTTGTCTCATCTATCTGTTCCATTTCCTCCTCCATATTTAGCTTCAATGGGATATCCTAATAGAATCCCTAGTGGCATGGGTCCAAATGGCTTTAATTCATATGAGATGTCTTGGGCATTGCATGCACTCTATTCTCAAGGTTTAGTGCCTATGCCTCAATATACTTTAAATTTTAGAACAGTTTCACATCATCACGAGGAGATTGTGGAACCAAACGAAGATTATTTGGCATACAGGGACATTTGCAATAATAATAAGGATTTCTCCTTTCTTTGTCTTTTGCTCCTTCTTACTACCCCCACATTTTCGTCTTCACTTTCATCACTCTCATTATCATCATCAACAGACTCATTAGTTTGTTTAGACGTAGTCGGGCATTCGACACCATGATTACAAGGAAATACCGTCTCAAAGAATGAGGCATTCCTTGACTCCATAATCGTATTCTTTTGAATTTCAGGAATCTTCGATTCATATACAAGAAACCGATATGCAGTACTATGTGGTGGATATCCGATGAAGATACAATCCACAGTCTTTGGACCAATCTTCACCTTCTTAGGTGCAGGGATTAGTACCTTTGAAAGGCACCCCCACACTTTCAGATTTTGGTAACTTGGTTTCTTTTTCTTCCACATTTCATAAGGACTTGCATCCTTGTTCTTGCGAATCATCATATTCAAAAGATAATTTGCACTCAAGATGGCTTCCCCCCACATTGATTGCGGAAGTCCAGAGCTTAACAACATCGCATTCATCATTTCTTTGAGAGTACGATTCTTCCTCTCAGCCACTCCATTTGACTGAGGGGAGTATGGTGTAGTAACCTCATGGATTATACCATGTTGTGAACAGAATTTCCCAAAAGGTTCAACATATTCACCCCCACGATCACTACGTATCGTCTTAATTTTCTCATTCTGTTGTGTCTCAACTTCTTCCTTATAGATTTTAAATTTATCGTCTATGAATCGTATTTTGTACAATCGTCTATGAATGTAATAAAATACTTGTTTCCTCCTCTAGTTGGAGCGAATTTCAAATCACATATATCACTATGTATTAGGTCTAGCACTTTGGTATTTCTTTCCACACATTTAAATGATGATCTCGTTAATTTTGCCTCAACAAAAGTTTCACACTTATGTTTTGAATCAATATTCAATTTTGGTATGTAATCTTTAGCACTTAATCTTCGTAAAGTGTCATAATTAACATGTCCTAATCTAGCATGCCATAAATTAGGAGACTCAAGCAAGTAAGCAGAAGAGTTCTTTATTTCATTATCATCTTTAACAGACATCACATTGAGCTTAAAGAGCCCATCAGTTACATAACCCTTGCCTACAAACATACCATTCTTAGACAAAATAACCTTATCCGACTCTAAAACAATGCGAAAACCATGCTTATTCAACAAGAAACCAGACACAAGGTTCTTGCGAATATCAGGCACATAAAGTACATTTTTCAAAATCAAATTCTTCCCAGAGGTCATCTTCAGAATCACCGTGCCTTCCCCTTCAATGGTTGAAGTTGCTGAATTCCCCATGTAAAGCTTATCACCAGCATCGGAAACTTTGAGGCTAGAGAAAATCGCCTTGTCTGAACAAACATGTCTTGTAGCTCCAGAATCAATCCACCATTCCTAACCAGGTTCACCTCAGAGACCGTAGCACATAGGTCTATGTCACCTATCTCCTTTGAGATATCATCGACCATGTTTGCTTCTTTCTTCTTATTGGGCTTCTTGGGCTTCCTACAATCAGAAGACCTATGACCCACTTTGTCGCAGTTGTAGCACTTCCTTTGAAACTTCGTCTTCGAAATTCCTCCCTTGGGTGCCAGCTTTGCCCCTTTGCCAGAATTGTTCTTCTTGGTCATATGTTCCACCATGTTTGCCTTTTCAGTGGCAACATTCATCTTCTTTTCGGATCCCTGGTTGTCTTCTTCAATGCGAAGTCTAACGATCAGATCCTCCATAGACATCTCCTTGCGCTTGTGCTTAAGGTAGTTCTTGAAATCTTTCCAACCAGGTGGTAGCTTCTCAATCACAGCAGCAACTTGGAAAGACTCACTTATGATCATCCCTTCAACATGAATATCATGGATGATCACCTGTAGCTCTTGCACCTGACTGACCACAGTCTTAGAATCCGCCATCTTATAATCAAGAAGCGGCCAACAATCCAATCATTAGCCCCAGCGTCCTCGGTTTTGTACTTAGAATCCGGATATTGTTGTTCTCCAACATCCTTTTTACTATGCAACATCTTTTCTAAGAACATTTCCAACCATGTAAAATTCTTAATTAAAAATAATTAAAACATATTATAAAAAAAAATTATAAAGATTATGTAAAAAAAATTAACTCCAATGGATCATTTTCCTTATCTATATTTTTAGCTAACCTCCTGATGTGGCTATATTGTCGAACCGACCTGGAAAGAAGATTCCATTTCCATATCATCTCTATATTCAAATGATATATCTATTTATAATAACTTAAAATAATAATAACATACTATTTTTAAAATATAGTCAATCAATATGGCCAGTATAATTGAAGTACAACGTCTTACAGATTCAGTAAATTTTACATAATCAGTATTTTCTATCATTTTAACCAACCCCATTGGTGATGCTCTAATATAATTAGACCCAACTTATACATGTTATATAGTGAGACAATGTCACAATGCCCATGTTTATTAGAAGAAAAAATGTTAAATATTTTAAATTGGATATAAAATATTTATAAATAATATGTGTTATACTTTGGTTGATATATTTTAAAAATTCACGTGAAATTACTCCGATATAATCATAAACGTCATGATGTCATATCACCACTTTCACTTCATTTAGTAATATATTTTATATTTAATTTAATACTTGTGACATCAAGAAATAATTAGGTATTAAGATTGAACTTTTAATTTTTTAAAATTTTAATTTATGTTTATTTTTTGAAATAAATTAATAGTTTAAATGTGAGAATCAAGAATCATAAAAATATATATTATAGGAAAATGTAAAATACTTGGTTAAATAAAGTATAGTTACAAAAAAATAATGTTCTAGATATCAAATAGAACTAAATGTTAAATTTGAGTTTTACTTGTTCTAAGAAAAAAATCATACATCTGATTTTTCAAAATTCACCTTTTTAAACGAATATGCGAGTAATTAATTTAAAAATTATTAATTTAGAGATTAGAATAGAAGATTACAATCGAAAAAGCATCTACGAGACTCTTAAATAGTTTGAGAAAATTACCAAAATGCCTATTTTTCACAAGTTTTTGACCAAAATACTAATTTTGAAAAAAATGACCCGAAATATCGACGGGATACGGAGAATCGTCCTCCGTGCTAGCATGATACGGAGAATCGTCCTCCGTATTACGTAGATACGGAGCTGCGTCTTCCGTGTCGTGCATGATGCGGTGGATGGTGTTCCATGTTAGGTGGGTGCGCAGCACAGTCACGGAGCATGGTCTTCCGTATCATGCATAATAGTCACGGAGCATGGTCTTCCGTATCATGCATAACACGGAAGACTCAGTTCCGTATCATGCCCTGTTACGGAAGATCGTGTTCCGCAACACCCCTCATATCACGGTACACGATGTACCGTGTCCCGTCAGTAAAAAGGGCCGGCCAGTTTCCCAGATGAATATTTTGGGCCATCACCCAAATAGTTTTTGAATATAATATTAGAGAGAAATATTTAGTAACTTAATATACATTTATTTTTAATAATTTTTTTAATACTCGCTCCTTATTTAATTTTATATTATTGAAAACAAGTGGACTTCATAAAATTATAAAAAAAGAAGAAAAATGTTATTTTCAGGGTTGTTTTTTAAATTTTCAGAGCAATATTTCCCTGCATTCATAAAATGTTGTATATTATGATATAATATGATACAAATAGCTCTGGAAATAAAAAAAAGTTCTGGAAATAAAATATTTAATGTTTGTAAAATGTACTTCTTGCATTCACAAAGTGCTACATATTATGAGAGAATATGTGTATCTTATGAATTTATTATAAAATTTTGATTAAAAATAATAGAAAACTCTTATAACTAAAAAAATTTACGTATTTAATAAATTTATAAATGATTTAAGGCTGTGATTGATCCCCCTTAATTATTACTTATAAGTTACTTATTTCGGAAAAAAATTCGTATTTACATACTTTTTTTTAGGAAAAAATGTATAAGGAGAGTTTAATATTCATTTTCTTGCAGAAATAAGTTACTTTTTTCATAAAAAAGTAAATATTTCTTAACTTTTTTTCAAAATCTATACTATTATATAAAAGCCGAAACATTAAAAGTTTGGTTGGTCGGTCGGTCGGTCGGTACGGTACATATTGATTTTACTTATTTACCCTTACTCAATTGTAGATAAAATCCATTACTAACTAATCAATTTCCTTTTTCAGTTTAAATATGTTATCTTTTCTATTTTTCAATAACTAAATAATTTCCTTTTTCATGTAAAATACAATATCTTTTATATTTTATCAAACTAAAATTTCTCCTTTATTAATCAATTTCCATTTTCAGGTTAAACATATTACCTTTTCTATTTTTCAAAAACTTAATAATTTCCCTTTCCAGGTAAAATACAATATCTTTTACATTTTATCTAACTAAAATTTCTTTTTTTTTTAAAACACAATGAGCAATTTTTTATAATAAAATAACATAACTACATTATAATTACTATTAACTAATCAATTACCCTTTGCAGCCAAAACACGTTACCTTTTCTCTAACTAAAATTTCTCTTTTTCCAATTATATCATGGACGGTTACCTTTTTCAGCCAAAACACGTTACCTTTTTTTCTTTTCTTCTACTAAACCTCTCTTTTTCCAATTATATCACGGACGTTTCTATTTAATAAAAAGAAAATAATAATATTATAATACTAATAATTAACCGATTACCTTTTTAGCTAAAACGTATCATCTTTTTAATTTTTAACAATTAAAATCCCTTTTTTTAAAAAAAATCACGGGCAACATTAATTTCTCATCTATCTATCTATACTATTATATTAAAGCCGAAACATTGAAAGTTTTGGTTTTCGGTTTGGTTATCCTATTTATTTTGGTTTTCGGTTTGGTTAATTTAATTTTTAATTAATTTTAAATATAAAATAAATCAATTTTATAACACAAAACCTAAAGTAGAACTCCTAACACAAAGAAGTACACACACTCTCAATCTCTAAATATACAAATAATCGGTTGCAACACATGCAGAACACTTACATAGCTACAACAGTTCAGTCTCACACGATGTCTAAGTTTGATAGGCACTCGACATGAAATCTAACTACAGAGTTAGCAGACCTCAAAATTACATTCTGCCGTACAAACTGAACTCGATTCGAATAGTCTGTTCTACGGGTTATATTTATTTGTAAATATAAGTATATTAAATTATAATAAATTAAAATTAAAAACTATTAAAATAATAATTATATAAAACATAATTAAATTTAATAAATACATAAAATATCGTATATTTCAAGCAATTTAAAAGACGTTTACTTTTACTTGAACATATTACCTTTTACACACACCTAAAATATCGCATCTTCCAATCATTATTATATATTTTCTAATTAAAACACGTTACCCCTTTTAATTTTAAACATAATTTTGCAATCATAATCTTACAATCATTAAAATTTCTTTTCTAAACTAAAACATGTTACCTTTTAAATTGAAACATAATCTTGCAATTATTAATATATACCCAAAAATATCACAAAATATCTTTCAATCACCAATAAAAATATAAAATCAAAATCCTTATACAACGAATAATTACCGTTAGATTTTTAGCCAAAAAAATCAGAACCATTAAATCTGATGATTAAATATTTTATATGATTAAGTTACTTTACAAAACATTCAAGATTCGAATTTCATCAACCACGTATTTAAAAAATTTTATAATATAAATTTTAAATCATGCATATCATTAATTAAACTTATATACATTATTTAAATTTAAATTAAAAGAATTATTTAAAATAAATATAACATAAAATAAATTTATTTCATATAAAAAAACCTGTGCATCGCACGGGTTATAAGCTAGTACTATTATATAAAAGTCGAAACATTAAAAGTTTGGTTGGTCGGTCGGTCAATACAGTACCTGTTGATTTTTACTTATTTACCCTTACTCAGTTACAGATAAAATCCATTACTAACTAATCAATTTTCTTTTTCAGGTTAAATATGTTATCTTTTCTATTTTTCAATAATTAAATAATTTCCTTTTTTAAATAAAAACAATATCTTTTATATTTTATCAAACTAAAATTTCTCCTTTATTAATCAATTTCCATTTTCAGGTTAAACATATTACCTTTTCTATTTTTCAAAAACTTAATAATTTCCTTTTTCAGGTAAAATACAATATCTTACATTTTATCTAACTAAAATTTCTCCTTTTTTAAAAACACAACGAGCAATTATTTATTATAAAATAACATAATTACATTATAATTACTATTAACTAATCAGTTATATTTTTCAGTCAAAATACGTTACCTTTTCTCTTTTCTTTAAATAAAATCTCTTTTTTTCCAATTATATCGTTACCTTTTTTCTTTTCTCATACTAAAACCTATCTTTTTCCAATTATATCACGAACGTTTCTATTTAATAAAAAGAAAATAATAATATTATAATACTAATAATTAACTGATTACATGTCAGCTAAAACGTATCATTTTTTTAATTTTTTAATTAAATTCCATTTTTTTTAAAATATCACGGGCAACGTTAATTCCTCATTTTCTTAAAACACTATGAGCAATTTATTTAGTAAAATAATATAATTAAATTATAATTACTATAAATTAATTAATTACCATTTTCACATTAATCACGTCACCTTTTTAATTTTTACTTTACCTTTCTATTTTCTCTGACTAAAATCTTCCTTTTTTCCGATTATATCATGGGCGGTTCTATTTAATACAAAAAACTAATAATATTATAATATTAATAATTAACCGATTACCCTTTTCAGCTAAAACGTATCATCTTTTCTATATTTTCTAACTAAAATTCCTCTTTTAATAGAAATATCACGGACAATAATAATTTATCATTTTCTAAAAACATTACGAGCAATTTTATTTAGTAAAATAACGTAATTAAATTATAATTACCATAAACTAACTTTTCACCTAGAACATGTTACCTTTTTAATTTTCTCTAACTGAATCCTCTCTTTTTCCAATCATATCACGAACATTCTATTTAATACAATAAAAATAAAATAATAATTTTATAATTACTAACAATTAACCGATTACCTTTTTCAACTAAAACCTATCATCTTTTTATATATTTTCTAACTAAAATCCCAAATCATCTCATATAAAAATTTAAGCATCCAAAATTCATGTTTAAATAAATTAATTTAAATTAATAAAAAAAATTCATATAATATTAAAAAAAATCCGTGCATCGCACGGGTTTTAAACTAGTTTTAAACTAATAGGTCCGTAAGAATCTCTTAAAACCCACAATTTTTCTTCCCAGTACTAAGTTTTAAGTTGAGAGCAGGGTTAAAGACGGCTCTAATTGCTTTAAACAAACCATACAAATAGCCCAAACATAAAGGTCTAAATTGTGAACAAGCCCAAACATACTAGTATGTAGGTGAGAACCCAACTATGTTTGGCGCGAAAATTGAGGCCAATACAAATCGGACCCCTCCCTCCAAATTAGGGTTTGTTTCATCTTCATCTTCTTCTCCAATCAACAAAAATCACATGGCGAATTTCACAGAGCAACTAGAAAAGATCAAAACTTTATTAACTACTAGTACTAATACTGCTTCTTCTCATCATCAAATATCAGAAAAGCCCTTTGCTTACTCAACACTTTTGCATCTTCAAGAACAAGCCACTGATGACCCTGCTTTGATTCAATCACTAGCTGATTCTTTTAACTGTCTTATCCCTTTAATACTTGTCGATGTCGCTGCTCACGACGAAGAAATGTAAGCTTTTTATTTCGACAATGCCATATATTTATGGATGTAGTTGTTTCTAATGTTTAATTGTTTTGAAATTTAGTGCTGCACAGGCTTTGAAGTGCTTGGGATTCATGGTTTATCATCCTTCCATAGTTCCGGTCATTTCGGGTAAAGATTTTTTTTTTCTTCAGTTAGTTTTAGCTTCCGTTGTGCTTTTAAATTATATATTTTTTCCCTTCAAATCCTGTGGTTTCCCACTTAAAAGTTTGTATTTCGGTGTAAAACATTCTTTAGTCAATACTCGTTGAGTCCATTTCGGAGAACCTCAACTTTTATACTAAAGTTTTAGGGGTAATGTAAAGGTGTAAATGTATGGCTGATGGGACTCAGTCTTAGGATCACAATAAGATGCATAAATTCTAGGCCGTAGCATTCTGGCTTAAATCAGTTTTCTCTGTAGCTGATGATAGCATTAGTATTTGTTTATGCTATCCCGTACAAGACTCAAGATTAATAGCAAATGATAGAGACTTCAACCAATTAACCCGTATCCTAGAAGTGATAGAACATAAGATCTTACACTTAAGCACATATCTAACATGGAGTCACCAAGCCACTAGGGTTCCATGTACAATTAAAGATATATAGTTGTTTCATCAAATATTTATATGGTGCAGTACAGTTGAAGAGCTGTTGTATTTGGTGACTACTGACTTTACTTGCTGGGTTCGCTCTAAGATAATATCAAATTGCATTATTATGAATGCTCAATGATCTGATTTTAAGAAAAGAAAATGTTGGATGAGGACCCCAAAAGTTAACATGTTTGTTTTTGGCATGGCAGCGAATGATGCTAGTATGATTATGGAGATACTAGAGAAAGTGATCACCACTACTCATATAAAGGTGAATTCAGTTGATATAATTATATTTTTTAAATATCTATGATCATATTTATTTTAATTACTAGACAATGGTTTCTCACATGTTTCCCATGTTATACAGTCTGTCTGCAATTTAGGAGTGTGGTGTATATCAATACAACAACTTAACCCATCATTTTTGGCGGACAAGCACCACTCGCTGTTGAGGGCAATTATTCATGCCCTTGACAATCCAATTGGTTCTCTGTCAACCACCTTCGAGGCTATGCAGGTTTAGTTTGTGATTTTTAACATTGGGTTCACTTGCAAAATACAATATGCTTTTACAGCAGTGACCAACATTTCTAGCTTCAGATTCTTGATCTACTAGTTAAAATTGTTATTTTTGAGTTTGCAAAATGCTATAGCTTTAACCATAAAAATGCTACTTAACAGGCCGTGGTTAAATTGACAACTCAGTTAAGTGATATGATGAAAGACACATCACATGTATGGGCTCCTCCAATATATAGAAGACTACTCAACATCGATAGAAGGGAGAGGGATATGGCACAAAGATGTTTATTGAATATTAAAACTACATTACATCCTCCAGCACTAGCTCTCTCAAAGGTATTATAATCTGCATTAAAATTAATTTATTGTGGACCCGGTTTAAGTTTTTAAATTAGCCACTTGGGCATAAAGTGATTGGTGCCGGAGTAGTTTGTTTTAGCATCTGCA
Organism: Saposhnikovia divaricata; assembly: GCA_036435485.1. Lineage (NCBI taxonomy): Eukaryota > Viridiplantae > Streptophyta > Magnoliopsida > Apiales > Apiaceae > Saposhnikovia > Saposhnikovia divaricata. The sequence continues at coordinate 60,436,548 of CM071598.1, forward strand.
CTTTCGATAATATTTTGCAAGTCTATCATCATGAACTGGGAAGCTATCTAAGTTGTGCACAAGTGATGAATAAGTATCGATGCAGTCAGAATTTCTAATAAGAAGATAATATTATAACGTTATCCTGAATCTATCCAACTCATGATGTCAGATCAAGTAAATGCAGCAAGTATCAATGTGGTAAATATAGTAAAACTACTTCACTGCACAGTTCCACTTGTTTATCTATAGAAGAAAGCATGGCGGACCTGCTGCTACACTTGAGGGAGGAATCAATCCACTTTGCTACGCGATAGAAATAATTATAAATTTCATTAGCAAATGTAATATAAAATAATTATACTGCCAAACTAGGAACCTTCTTTTAGTTTTGGGTTAAAGTATTACCTCCAAATGTCTCCCCGCGATAAATAAATTTATACTCACATTCTACTTTGGCGTTGTAAGAAGTTACGAATCTGCCTTTTTTTTAAATATTGCATCCGAATTTACACCCAGCCACCCAGGGAGTGTTGTTAGCTGCTCTCAAATTCTCATTAGTGTATGATCTTTCCTTTGTCTGTCATATACAAGGGTTGCACCCCCGGATCCGGGATCAAGGATCCAGGCCGTTACTTCAAGTCCAACAATCCATAAATGCCTGTTCCACAATATAAGCTAACATACAACACTAGAGTCCCCATTCACATTTCAGCATCACAAGTTATAGTCTTAGAAACGAGTAATTAAATACATAAAAGTTATTATAAGCCCTTCTTGCAAAAAAAAAAATGTCATTCTAAACCCAAATATAATCTTTTACATTCCAAATTACTAGTACAACCTTTACATGAAGCCATATTAATGACAACTTTGTTCTTACTAAAAGTCTACTTAACGCAAACCATATTTGTATATAAAGATAACCAACAGCAGCTGGAGTCCTATCTGACTTACTTCCTGAATAGGTGACGTATCCTGACGAGAAAACTACTTCCCTCTCCCTTTCTGGCAATTTGGTACTTTCGGGCCATTGTCTCTTTTGGGAGAAGTATTAAATTTATACGGAAGCAAGAATGAGCCAACGAATGCTCATCAAGATATTTACAGAATATGTAATAAACTGAACAAGTAAAGGAAAGTAACAACAATTCATAGTATCAGAATTTTATCAACATCAAAAGGTGCAAAAGTAATCGCAAGAAAGTAAACAAGTACGATGGTTGAGAAACTGAACTATAAAGTTTCCAAAATGCGACATCGCATCAATCACCACTGAGAAACTAGGCACCTGTGGATTCCAAGAGTCGGACTTTTCTGGAGTACACGCAACACTGTAGTCGATGATCAGTCGCCCTACAACAATCATTTCCCTCGTTTGGTTTACTAATAGTAGATGCCTAGAAGGATGATCTTCCATCCGATTATCACCTTGGCATTGTATTGGCCATAATACGTTGGACCGTGCATTACTTGGCCTTTTACACAACTCTCCAGTCCAGTCAGGATAATCGATAACCTTCCAATGAACAACCATTCTAGTTGTCATGGTTGTAAAATGTAATCCGTTCATTTCAGCATAAATCTCGAAAGAATGAATTTACGATGTCAATATCATTCTGACATTGTTCTATAATTTCAACATTAGATGAAAATTTTCTTTTCAACTCAGTGAGAAGATTATGTGAACAACTCGATAGATAATAGGTTGGAAGCTCAGTTCAGCTTTAAGTAGGATGGTATTATTAATGATGTCAATAATAATTTACTAATTTATGTGGAACAAAATCAAAGACAGGAATTAAGTATTAATAATAATATTAATTCATTCTTCGAATAATCGAAAAAGATTAATTGAACCACCTTATAAGATTAGAATAAATAAAAGTATTTTTAGTAAATATTTCATGATTAATTGTAGAATTTATGATAATTATTCTTTGAATAATTGAATAAGTTTCAAGATTATTGTTTAAATGCTCTTTAAAGTAAATAAATTGAATTAAGAATCTTTTATATATATTCTTGAAAAAATAAAAGAATTTTAAATAATAATTCCTCGAACAAATAATTAAATTATTTATTTCTAATTAAAAATTCTTTGAATGTTTAAAGGAATGTAAAGAATAATATTTCAAATATTGTTGTGATAAATTAATTAATTAAAGAATATAAAATAAATATTCTTTGAATAAATTATCAACTTGAAGTTATTAAACCGATATTCTTTAAATAATTAAATAAATTTAAAGAACATTCAATAATTATTTCTTGGACATTTAAAGGACGAATATTAAAAATAAATTTTCTTTAAATAAGTAAATGAATTAAAAAATATTAATATATATTCCTTAAATAATTAAGAATATTACATGAATATTCTTTAAATATTATAAGGCTTACTAGCCGGATATAGATTATAACCTTATTCCTCCGATTCCCACGGGTATGAACTTTGTACCACGATGCATGTCGAAAGACAATTCCATACTAATCGTCACTTCTCTCGAGTTACTATACTATTCGAACAACAATTTCGAACAAAAACTTTGAAGTGGAGGCGTATATCATAATTTTGAAAAGAAAATCTTAAGTAAGAAAACTTGCGATGTCCAAGATTAATGCCCGTGTCGATTTAGTTCCGGAAATTCTATCCAATAAATAAAAATAAAGCCTTGATTAATTTAATACTTTAAAGCATTACTTTAGTTCATTGTTGCACGGATCGTGGGTCGATCGGGTGCGTGGTACGGATACGGGTACGTGGGACTTTAGTTTGCATGAATTGGATATGACGAGTCGTGAATCGGGTTCGCGGGTCGATGTAAGGATCCTTTTTAAAATTATTTTTTTACTAAACATTAAATATATATTAAAAAAAAGATTACATATTAAATTTTATTTTTATATTACAAATAGAAAATACAAGTTTATTTATGAAAAACAATGATATGATATGATATGATATTGTTATTTAGCTACTTTCATTTAGAACATTCACTACCAATTCCAAAATTTTAAATAAATAAAACTACAATGATAATTCAGAATTATAATCATATTTTTTAAATATAAATATAAAATAAAATTTTGAAATTAAAATATAAAAAATAATGAAACTCAGAAGTATTATTGGTTTAAATTATAATAATAAACAACAGTAATTAGATTGATCTATAAAAGGAATGCAGCACATACAACACATATTATTATTATTCTATTACAGCTGTATAACACATCAACAACATCCAACTCCAATTATCGAGGCACCTCTTTCAACTCCTCAATAGTAACACGCCATCTTCCTCTTCTTTAGCTTTTGTGTTAAAATAATATACAAATATATACACATAAATATATGAGCAGCATCACTGCATCAAGCATCAACCACCCATATAAAAGACGGATCAATCGTTATCCTTTTTCCCCTTTTCTTCTTCTTCCTTGACTTTTCTTCTACTTCTTCCTCGACTTTTCTGCAAAAAAACATATATATACATATACATATAAACACCAGGCCATGGTTGTCACGTCGGTAAGTCGAGTCGACCGGGGTACCCGGCAAGTCGAGTCGTGACTAGTCGAGACTAGTCGTAGACTAGTCGACACTAGTCGACATAATATAAAATTAATATAATATATATATATATATTATATACTTAATGTATATAATTTTTAATATATACATACAGAAAATTTTTTTTAAAAAAAAGATATCTAAAATACTTAAATTTTCAGAATGTTATTTACTTTACTTTTACATTTACATTTACTTTACTTTACTGTAGCCCTTTACTTTACTTTACTTTTACTTTACATTTCCATTTACTACAGCTGCACCAACTTTACTTTACTTTTACATTTTTCGAGGCCCATATACTAACACGTAACACCACCCTCCCCTTCAACTACATCTTCTTCCTTTCTAAAGTTGCTGCTTCTTCTTCCTTTTCTGCAACATATATACATACACCTGCAACATATATACATACACGCTTACATACATACATAACCCATCATCTATCAAACATATAATACAGATATAATACAACCCATCATTCATTTTCTTCATATCTTCTCTTTTTAAAGCTGTCGGAAAAAAGACGGAGGGATTAGGTCACTTAAATAGAATCTGGGTCGGGTTTTTTTGCACCAGTCGGGCTATTGGGTCGCCTAGTCGACCCGACTAGTCGACCCAGTCGACAAGTCGATCATCAGTCGCCGAAAGAGCAACAAAAACCAAGTCGAGCTCACCAGTCGACCATTACAAAACGACTTCTCGACTAGTCGTCGACTAGTCGCGACTAGTCGAGCGACGTGACAACAATGCACCAGGCTCATATAAACACCTGACATATGGAGTTCGTCGGATTTGGCGAACTGGTTCACGATCCATAACGAACGGGTCGCGTTTCGACCCTGTTCCGGTACGGGCGAACCAGTTCACGGATCCAAGGGTTGTACTGCGAACCGGGTAACACTGTTTTAGTTATTACGGCTATTACCCGACACCGCTTACCCTTACTACAACCTTATTATATGTTTTTAACCTTGCCCTTGATCCCATTGTGCTAACATGATGTCCCATAACAACTTTCGTTCTTTGATCAACTCGAAATAAGTTCTCTAACCCAATGAAAATTGACACTTGAAATGATACATTTAAAGCCGACTCCTCGAGACTCCTCATTACGTGCCATGCACTCCAACATTTTCAATAATTAAAAAACACATCGTTTTGTCACAAAACCTTCTCAAGTATCATCTCAAACACGATATCTACCTACCATAAAAGTTTCGGTTCGAAATGATCAGTCTAACTAGGTCAAGCATCGACCCACAGTTGGTTCAAAACAATTTTGTTGGTTTTGCGCTACTTGCAATCTAACAATTCTTGTAAATCGAAAAGTTAACCTTTTACTATGAAACCACTTCCGAGATCATCTTGAATCCTTCTTCTATCACCAATAAAAATTTCAATTCGAATTTGTAGGTTTAAAATAGGGGAAACATTGCTTCAAAGTTAATAACCCGCGAGGTTCGTAGGTTTGTGCAAGCTCCGCTAAAACCTTAATATCTCCTAGCTCGTTAATCGGAATGACACGTTTCTTTCGCGTGCATAAACTTGAGACCGACTAGCACATTACTACATTAGTGAACCATACATAAATACAATTGCAAAATCGGGGTCGAGAGTGATGGTTTCTACAACGTCGTGATTCGATAACTTACTTTCGATTTCGATAGCAACTCCAATTATTCTTTCTTTTCATGTTCAACTTAATATCCACCTTGTCCAACCACAAAACACAATCATACAATCCAACCCAATAATTAAAACACCATCCATAAAACGATAAAGTTCTTACTGTTTTCAGTGGGGTGGGGACGGGGCAGGGATCACCATTCCCATACCCACCCTACATAAAAAAAATTTGCCCCATCTCCTCCACGTTTCCCCACGTGGATTTTTTTAATCCCCATCCCCGCCCCACGAGGCAACACTAAATCCCTGCCCCATCCCGTTTTCTCCCCGTCCCATTTAATAATAATTTTTTAAATAAATATGTTAAAAAAATATTTATTGTTATATATTCTATATTATATAGCATTAAAAGTAAAACAAATGCATATAATTTAAAACACATTCTACATTATTTCAGGCACATACTATATAAAATTATTATATACATATTATAATTTTTTATATATTATAAACATATAATATTATATGATAAAAAGTATATTATATTATATTATAAAAAATTTATATTGTATTTAATTCGTGACAAACTTTTAATCCTCACAGAAATCATGTAAATACTATACCCACCCCATATTTAAGCGGGGCAAACTTTTAATCCTCGTCAATGTTCCATTCCCCATATAAATTTACCCGTCTCATTGAGAAGCCTGAATTCTATAATGTGAATACGATTACTACGAGCATGCAAACTTTTTTTAAATCACGTTTAAACTACGAGACCTCTCTTTATACCTTCTTTTCACTCAAACGCAACAAGCTCTTGGTCTTGGAATCTTCTTCTTGATTGATTTACAACCTATAGTCAAATGAGTAAAAATTAGTGCGCGAAACAAAATTTTAATCGATGAATACGCGATAACGTGTTTATACCTCTAATCCTCGAAAATATAATGATCCACACCTCGTTTTGCTTCCACCAACACTAACCAAGCTCCTACCAGATCACACCAAGCTTTTTAATCACTAACCCAAGATGTTGACTTAATAAATCCATGGTAGAAATAAAGGCTAAGAATTAATGAGTTCACTTAATTAAGATGATCGAAACAAACTCCAGGTAATTTCATCAATGATCAAGCATGCTAGCAATTTTTACTTCTCTTTCTATCTCTCTCTGTTGCTCTCGGCTGTAGTGAGAAAAGGGGTGGAGTGGGTGAGTTCCTTGATGGAAATAATGGAAATGTTTGACTTAAGATTCACTTGATTTTAAGTTTTTCTTTAATCCTTATTAAGGCCATTTTTTCCAAGCTTCTCATGTGAGCTTGCCATTTCTCCCTTTTCCTTTTTCTTTTTTATTTCTTTTTCTTCCTTTTGCTAGCGAAAATCGCCTCCCTAGCCCCCATGCAAAAACGGATTTTCGATTCTTGTTTTGTTAGCGATTTTCTGACGACGCGATTATTAACCGTTTATGATCCTAAAATATCCATCGAAAAATGAGGTCAATTGGAGACTGAAATTTTTTACTATTCACGTCGGGTTACTATTCATTAGGGTTACTATTATTCTATTTTTCGTTTACTCTTTGACGTTTCGAAAATCTCGCAAAAAGAGCAAACATAAATTACGCAATTTTCGGAATGAATAGTAACTTATTCACTCTAACGAATGAAAAATTAAAACAATTGGTTCGAGGGGGAATCTTTGGATAATAATAAGATTTGCATACACTCAGCGTACGATAATAATAAAATAGCAGAAGTGTGAATCGTCGAAAAATAATGTCATTTACATACACTCATTTTTTACGTACCTTAATATTATGCCCTCAAATCTCAAGTTTCCTGAGAGTCAAAATTAAAGACTGTTGGAGAGATTGATGGGAATTAGTTGTAAATCAGATACTGTATATTAGTCATTGATGGTGTTCAATGTATATTGGCTGTAGATATCATTTAGTTATAGAGATCTCTACAATTATGAGATTTGATTAGATTTGCTAGAATAGGCACTTCCCCATATTCCACTATATATATGGGACCTTGTAACTCTGATCAATACAGAAAAGCAGAATGTTTTCTTTTAATTTCTGCAATATGGTATCAGAGCTCAGGTTGGCGGGAGGACTCAGGTTCGACTCCCAGCCACCCCCAATATTCTCACAATTAATTTTGGACACGAAGATAAGTTATGCTCCAAAGATGAGCGCCCGTGATCCACTCCTCGACCCAAAATGGGCGTTCAAGTGAGGGGGAGTGTTAGAATATAATATAAAGATCCGGTTAGGTCTTCTTCTTACGCCTTAATGTTTTAGAGCAACTGGTTACTTATATTCTGTTAGTTTCTGCAATAAAGACAACTGAATCCTCATAAAAATGCACTTATTTATAAATCTTTGTATTACAGAGCGCTAGAAGTTAGGGTTATTACACATGTTCTTTCTGGCATGCCTTCTTTAAGATTAAAACCCAGTGGCTCATTAAACTAGGATGAAGTTAGTTTTCCATATATTATTAAATTGCTCAGAAGTTTTAAATGGAGATGAAAGATAGTCAAATATGAAGAACACATGCATAACAAGTGATTTACTGTTATACCGAGGCACTTTATGTGAGACATATTTTTACACGTTCATAAAATAAGCTGAGTTGATGAATCTGGCATAATGTGTGGTGCTTAGTTTTCAAACATGCATTTTTTTTTATTGTATAGGTGGTTTCCCTAGATATGAAGAGGAAACTACTCCCTACAATGAAGGAACTATTAAGCCAAGGCTTGAAGATTCAAACTTTACAAGCATGGGGATGGTTTATTCGCTCAATTGGGCCTTATGCTATGAAGAATAGGCATTTAATAAATGAAATGCTGAAAATTCCTGAGCAGACATTTTCTGATCTTGACCCACAAGTCCAGATTGCTTCACAGGTATTCCTATGCAATATAATAAACTTTTGATGCCTTCTTTGTTATTGAAGCATGTAAAGTTTTCAGACAGTGTGAAGCCATGAAACTAAAATTGCTGAATGCATTTGTCACAACATTCTTGATGCATTCAAAGGTTTAGAACCTTGGAGGAAATATTATTTAGAAAGGATCTATTCTTCACATTAAATGTTATTATTTAAATTCTTAAAGGTTATAGAGATGAGATGTTCTGATTATTAATTAGTGCCTTTGCAAAGGACTTTCCCATATTGATAATATCCAATCTCATTTTCAACCACCATCATGAATAAATTCCCTGTGAAAATATATCTATATTATATATCTCCTCATCTTCCTTCCTCCTAAATGCTCGTGTATATTGCTGATAATATTTGCTGAGGATGATCGATGTAAGTATTCTCTATGCCATGATATTCTTCTCTGAGGGACTGTAAAGAACTGCAGAGTATTAAGTCTCTTAAACGTAAATTGTAGATGCTAATTTACTCATTCTAAAAAAAACAACTCTTAAATTAGTTCAGGAATGCTTTGTAATCAAAACTAAATAGGAACTTCTAAATCCCTCCAATCCTAGGTTTTGGGAGTACTCATATCTGCATTTGATACCCTGTATGTATTTAGTTTATTCAGGTTACCATTTTCAATTCCTTGCCTATTCAATAATATAGCTGCTTTACCTTTTCAGGTTGCTTGGGAAGGTTTGATTGATGCTCTTATTCAGCCTCCAAAACCAGCTCCTCAGACCAACAGTAGTCATAGTATTGATAAAGCGAAAAAATCTCTTGACTCTAATGAGTTTGAAGCAGATAGACTGTTGAAAAGAATTAAGCTCATAATGACACCCCTAACAGGAATCATGTCAAGTAAATGTGATGTATCTGTTCACTTATCCTGCCTGAAGACTTGGTGTTATTTTCTTCAAAAACTTGACACCTACGTCAACTGTCCATCAGTAACCAAATTTGTGTGGGAGCCTATGCTTGAAGTTATTTTTCAAATAAGGCATGATAATAAGAACATGTTGTTATTGAATATCTGCATCGATCTTCTCGATAATTTTGCTTTAACAAGAAGTAAAGATGTAGGATATGACTTAAACAACCAGATAAGTTCTCTGATATCTGCTGAAATTCAAATTCCCGGACCTTTTTTTTCTGGAGAAGCATCATGGAAGCATTGTTCAATTAAATGGCTGCCTTGGGATCTTACTCAGTTAGATTTCTTTACAAAGATGTTGCACATCCTCATTAGTCACAGTTCAGTGATCTCTGTTTCTCCTGAAACAAAAAGTTTATTATGTGCCGCAGCATTGAGAATATTCAGAACTGTTTTGAGAGGAGTCAAAAACATTCTGATGGATTCCTCCATTACATATGAAGAGATTATGGTATGTATAAGAAAAATATTGATGTTTGTGAACAAAATTTGTGAAGGTGCAGTAGAAGACGGTGAAAATAATTATATACATCATATTTCCCTCCAATTTGTGAAAGCTGTCACTGAAGAGTTAGATACTTCTACATTGGGATCTCCCCTTTACAAAGTAGCATTAAACTCCAAGTACATTAGCAACTTGAGAACCGTCAGTGAGTTCAGACAAGGAAAGATGCCTGGTACTTTGTCTGTGGATCACTTAAACATGAGTACTCCAATTGTCTGCCTAACAGTATATTATATCTGCGTAGTGATTAAGTTAACTTTGGATGTACCGAAGGCAGGTCCTATTATACAGGGGTTGTCTGGATATTTATGTTCAGTATTATCCTCATATAGTCCTCTTGAGATTCTCCAAGCCATTAATAGTTTGTTGTATAAACACTTGCAATCTGAATGTTTAGATGCCTGGGTAGTTATAGCCAATTGTCTGAAGGATTATCTAGACAGTGTGAAGGACCTGTCTGTATTGGAAACAGAATCCGACAAGCATGGATATATTGTTTTATGTCATTTCTTGTCCCATCCTATTGCTGTGTTCTCCTGCCCTCAAAGGCAATTGTCACCGGTAAAGGCAAATTGCTCCCTGCAATCTTCTGTTTCTTTGAAGGAACAAAGAAAGCATGAGCTTGAAAAAGTGGTTAAAGTGTGGAAGTTACTTTATGTTTCTGTAAACAGATTCACACAACCCAAGTGTTTCTCCTCAAAGAGTTTCAGTGAACATCTGTGTTCAATGTTAAATTGGTGGCTTGATGAAAGAAGAAATATGGTAGAGTCTGATAATGAGCTAATTCAGGTGGAAAAGGTTGAGGATCATGAAATCCTCTATTTGTGCGGAGAGATTGCTACAAGTGTCCTTGAACAGACTGTGACACATATTAAAAAGTGCGGGACCACGATTGAGGAAATTGGCGGTTCTCGGACATCTAATAGCATCAATAATATCTTACAATTTGCTGCGAGGTATTCAGACACACACACAAAAAAAACACACAGATATAACTTCACGGTATCTTCAGTAAATTTTTGAACAAGAATAAGGACTGGATATATGACACATTCATCTACAAGATGCACCTTCCTAATGACATGCAAATGAGAGAGGATACATGTCTATCAATACTAGTCATTGCCTTCTTTTATTTGTTGTGCAGATATGTGAGTCTGCCATGGAAAAGGGCACCATCAACTTCATCTATTGACCTTGCAGTAGTCTCTAGGTGAGTAAGCAATGCTATTGTATTTGACATACGTATATGACTCTTTTCAGTTGCTTGTAATGCTTATACTTCTCATTGTGGGAGTTTCAGGGTGTTCTCCGCATTGGTGCTTTTTGTAGGCTCTCTATGCTTCCAAGAGCAAATTATTTCTTTCATGGAGGTTTTGTATTCTTGCTTTGTTACCTCCTTTACATATTAGAGTTGAGTTCAGACAAGAAGTTAATGGATATATATATATATAGGCAAATGCTCAAATACAAACCATTCTTAAAATGAGAACTACAAACCATCACTAATTTGTACAATCAAAATCACCATTTTTATATTTAATTTTAAAAATTTATAAATAACCAAAATTACTAAAATAAAACAACCCAGCCCCCACCCCCACCCCCACCTGACCTGACCTGCCCCTGCCTGCGCCTCCCGCCACCCGTCACCCGCCTCCCGCCACCTGCCACCACCACCTTCATCTTCCTTTTCCGGCCACTGGCCCCGCAGGGGCTCCGATTCCAGATCTGCTTCTTCCCGATCATTAATTCTGCTACTACAAATATAATTTAGTAATTTGGTGGATTCGAAATATTAGGGTTCTTGAGTTTGAAATTGGGGCTTTTTATTTGATGAATTGTTCAGTGATTCTGGTTGTTGGTGAAGCTTTATATGGTATTCCCGAAATAACTTATGACATGTCTATGTTAGTTGGCACAGGGCACTGATTGCATTTGCCTTCATTTCTTCATCAGATTATGGGACAGCCGTTGTGTGAATGGATATCTCATCCAGAAGTGCACAATGAGAGCAGCAAATATCAACTTCAGCTATTACTGGTTAAAATACTCAACAGTTTAAGATCGAGCTGGCCACCAATCAACTTTGATTCCTCCTTCCTCAAGTTGCAGGCACCCCTACTTGAATCAACTCTTGACCACCCACATAATGCCATCTCCGAGTCTACCAGGAATTTCTGGAATTCTACTTATGGCGAACAGATTCAGTTGAATTACCCTAAAAGCTTGATTCCCATCCTAGACAAACTCTCAAGAAATGGAGCAATCAAACTCTGCCGAGCAAGTCATTTTAAATTAGATGATGGTCGACAAGGATACACGGTGATGACAACACTGAATCTGGGTTCCAAACGAGTAGAGCTGGCAGAAGGCACACAGAAAGATTGTCAGCGCAATAATTCGAGTTCAAAAAGGAAAAGGCCAGAACTAACAGAACATCAGAAGGAAGTGAGACGAGCACAACAAGGAAGAGCGAGGGACTGTGATGGAAGGGGTCCTGGTTTCCGTACTTATACGAGTGTAGATTTCTCTCAAGGAAACGAAGAATCGCAAGAGAGCCAGGAAATCCGAAATGCGGATGCAATCTTGGAGATGTTGAGAAAAGAAATAAACTAGCTTGCGATGTCCACTGACCGCTGGTGCATAGCCGTGTCTGAATTTGTGCTTAAACATGTATCTTCTGAATTTTAGCTAATTGTTATAATGCAGTATCTACAAGCAATGTAATTAGGGGGCAAGTCATGGGCAAACATTTGTTGAGGCAAATGGTGAAAACACGTATTGCGGTACATATATAGTAGGATTTTTGGTATGAAAATCGGGGTCCATCTCTCTACGTATCGCAGAAACTTTTCGTGATACGGTTTGCTTCAAACAATCGTTTGCTGATAATGCCAGCCATGTAATTAATACTTTTGTGGTATTCAGTGCTCTTATATTCTTTCAAAAAAAAAAGTATGCTTATATTAATAATTTATTTTGAAAAGTGTGTGGGTTAGGTTCAAATTAGAATTTTATATAAAATTAAAATTTAAAATTGATTTATATCTTAGATTTTGTGTAATCAATAATTGAGATTTATCCGTTGTAATACACGATCACGTAATATAATTATTGAGTACGAGGGTTGGTCCCATATATCACAAAATTAAATTACATGGTCCCAAATATCACAGTTTGAGGGGTTGGTCTCAAATATCACACTACAATACAGTTTCGTCTAGCGTTTCATTTTTTATTCAAAACGTTACATCGCCGAGCGTTTCCAGTTTTAGCGTTTGAATTAGTGTTGGTAAGCTTTGCAAAATGCTAGTTAAAGTTTGGTTTGAGGACAACGTTTTCTGGTGTTTAGGTTGCGTACTCCCACTGCTTTTAATAAATAAAATTAAAATAAAATCAATTTTAATAATGAAACGCTAAATCAAACTAGTTTGTTTTAATACTAAAATACTAATACAAACTATGTTTTAAGTTGGAAACGCTGAATTAAATACTATTTTGCAATGAAAACGTTAATTTAAACTTCGTTTTAGGTTGAAATATGTGTTTGCAATTTTTTTTCTAAATATGTAATTTGCAAACAATATTAAAATTTATAATCAAATGATCAATTCAAATTATGTTTTTTTTATTGAGTTCGGTTGCCGGATTTTTAAATAATCGGGGACGTGTCTCGATTTTTTAAAAATCAGGATAAGTTAGGGTTTAGAGTTGTACCTAAACCATCCTAAATTCTAAGTTCATATATGGTTTATTAATCGTTCTGAATATTTCTAAACCCAAAATGGAATTGTTGAACCCCAAAGATTAATTATTGAAATCCCAAGTGAAAACAAATAAAATTTAAAAATTTTAATTAAAAAATTGAATCCGGTAACCTGATTTTTAAAAATCGAGGGTCAGTCCCATTTTTTTTAAAAATGAGGATAAGTTGGGGTTTAGGGACCCTAAGTCCTAAGTTCGTGTACGGTTTTTGTCGTTCTGAATATTTCTAAAATCCAAAATAGAAACGTTGAACCCCAAAGGTTAATTATTGAATCCCTAAAAGAATACAAATAAAATTTAAAAATTTGAATATTTCTAAACCCCATATGAAACCTGTTAAACCCCAAATGAAAAATATTTAACCCAAAGGAAATACTGATAAAATTAAAAATTAAAAAAAAATTATTACTCCCACCCCACCCCACCCCACCCCACCCCACCCCACCCTACCCCACCCCAACCCAACCCAACCCAACCCAACCCAACCCAACCAATCTAGCATTAATAAAAAGAAAATCCCCCACAAATCGCCAAGCGATCTAGTATTATTAAAAAAACAAAAATAAAGAAAACTACATGGTAGTGTGTGTTATTGTGATATTTGGGGTCAATATTTTGAGTTGTGACATTTTGGACCAATTATTCTAAAATTGTGATATTGGGTGCCTTTTCTCAGAATATGATGTATTTATGAAGTTCAAAATAACTATTTTTGAAAAATACATAATTTTTTAAAAATAAAAAATTATTTTTCATATAACTTAACTTGTACTTAATCATTATAATATGTTCCAAAAATGTATTTGTGCCAAAAAATAATTGATAATAATGAAAATATTATATATATAACGTATTGCAAAAATATATTATATAATTTTAAAATTTTAATATTAGGTTGGTTCCATGTGAAAACTAATTATGTGTTTATATTAATCTTAATTGAGTCGTGAGTATAAAAAGAGAAAAAAAAAAATCCGTATTATCTAAGATAACCTATAATGCCTTTTTTAAATTTATTTGATATTGGGACATTAAAAAATTAAATTGTTCGCGAATAAAATTGAAGCACGACTTGATTCGTTTATTAATTGAGATGAACCAAAAAAATTCATAAAAATTTGTTGAATATATAAGAAAAAATGACATTTTTACCACAAGTTATTGATTTATTTATCAAAATAACGATTTTCGGGAAGGGTGGCCAAAACTACTAGTCCATTACGCATTTCCCGCGTAATACAAAAAAAAAACAAAATCTAACAACTATTACGTATGTAGCAGATGTGTAATACAAAAAATAAATAAAAAATAAACCTATTATGCATGTATGAAATGCGTAATATAAAAATATTCATTCGATACTCGTGTGACAAATGCGTAATAGCTTAATACCCAAACATCAAATGCGTAATAGCTAAATATTTAAGATAAAATAATTTTCATTCGGGGTTCAACGGGTTCCAATATTTGGGGTTTAAAAATATCAAATTTTTTAATTAAAATTCTTAAATTTATCAGTTCCCTTACAGGTTCAACAATTAATTTTTGGGGTTCAATTTTTCCATTTCGGGTTTTAAAAATATTCTAAATGACGAATAAACCATATACGGACTTAGGGTTTAGGCCCTAAACCCTAACTTACAATTTTATAAATTTAAACTTTATTTGTATTCCATTAGGGGTTCAACGGTTAACCTTTGGGGTTCAGCTTTTCCATTTTGGATTTTATAAATATTCGGAATGACGAATATACCGTATACGGACCCTAGACCCTAAACCCTAACTTATCCTGATTTTTAAACACGTTAGCGTTTAAAAATCAGGCCACCGGATTCAATTTTATAATTTTAAAATTTATATGTATTCTATTAGGGTTCAACGGTTAACCTTTGTGGTTCAACTTTTCCATTTTGGGATTTAGAAATATTATTTATAAAAATATTTTATTATTTATAAAATAAATAAATAAATATATATATATATATATATATTACGTATTTTGTGAATGCGTAATAGCTTTCACCTATTTCGTACATACGTAATAAACTCGTATTACCCTCCTTCCAAATGCGTAATAATTATTATTTTAAAAAAAATTGATGTTACGTATTTTAGAAAATGCATAACAGGTGTTACGTATTCTCAAAATGTGTAATGGGTCGGTACTTTTGGCCATATACACGCGCCTGGCATTCTTGTCAGCGGAATAAAAAAAAGGTATTGTTGACCGTTACCCGACAGATAAAGGAGTTTGAGTAGTATGTCATCTTAACTTGTTAGGTCCGATAAGATTGTAGAAGGGGGGCTTGAATAGAATCTTTACTTTTTTATCGAAATTTGTCCTTTAAATTAAATTTGATAAAGACAAATTTATGTGCGGAATTATTTAACACAATTTTTCAAGTTGAATATAACTGTATATTAACTTGATGTGGTGTTACAAAATCAGTATAACAACTTATCAAGATGTTAATAACTAATTAGAAAATTCGACATGAACTTTTCTAATTTAGTTAATAATAATCAAGATAAGAACTAGGAAACTTAATTCGCTAGTAGTACAAGAATCACAAATAAACAAGTTCTAGCGGATAGAATATAACAAAGATGAAGAACTTGAATTTCTGGGAATTGTTTAAGCTTTGGTGTTCTTGATATTCTTGAGAGAGAAATCTGTTCTGGATATTATGTTTTCTGCTGTGTTTCTTCAGTTATATCATAATCTGCTGTGTTCTGTTCTTTTGTATCAGTCATAAGTCTTGCTAGCTTTCTGTAGGATATTTAAATGCTCCAACATGACTTAAACTGCTTCCAATACTTAGTTTTCCTTCATTAAGACTTACACAAACCTCCATTAAGACATAAAACTTGTCGGTATGACTTAATCAGAAGTTCGGTAAGACTTACAACAACTGGCAGAGGTCGGTATGACTTAAACAGGTCGGTAAGACATAATCTTGAAAAGCTACTGTCGGTATGACTTAAAATTAGGTCATACCGAATTTTTCTTCTCTAAGACATAATCCAATCTTCTTTCTTTAAGTCATATTGATCCATTTAATTAATTAATGATTAACTAATTCATATTTAATTGATACAATAATTAATTTAATAAATAAATTAATTCTTCCAGAATTAATTCATTTAATTAAATCAACTAAATGATTTATATCAATTATAAATGAATTTAATTAAATCAATAAATAATTAATTTAATTCTTACAAACCACTGAAGGTAGTAAAGAATTACCACTGATTTGTGTTGACGTTCGATGTACTGTCTGGTTCATGAACGACTAACTTCAACGATGCTTCTTCACTTTTGACTTTAGGTTGTGGTTTGTTCTTCTCTCAATTCTCTTGTACTGTAACTGACCTTCAAACTATCACTCGAAAAATCTCTATCACTGTTCAAATGAATCCATTCACTTCAATGCTATACTGGGGCTTGATCAGATAACTGAATCGTCTTCCAGTGTATGACATCAAAACTATAGATTGACTTTTCTTCTTTCTTCTGACAGATAATACTTCTTGAGATTCCTGTGACAGTTCATATGTATATTTACTTATTACAATTTGGTTTAAGTTGATTAGGATCCTCTAACTACAAATAGGCTGAGTCATATGCCTTTCAATCTCCCCCTATTTGTTTGTTAGACAATAACAATCAAATTCCTAGAGGATACCTCAACCAATCCAACTTAACCAAATGAAAGATAAAACTTTAAATACTAAGTAAATATTAAAAAAAAAGTTCTGGTTTATATTTAACATTTGCCAGATTCAAACATGAAAGATAAATACAAGATAGATGATCCTCTAGACTGATCATATGATACAAATTCCTATCAAGATTTATCTAAGCTCTAAAGATATAACATGTAGAGCAATTCTTTTTCTTCAGTTGTCTTCCCTTCTGAATTCTCCTTCTTCTGGCTCATCTGTGACTTGAAGTTTCATGTGTAAATCAGAATCAACAAGACGTTCTCTTCTTGATGACAATCCTTGAGGTAAGACTAAAGGAATTCCATGCTTCTTTCTCAGTTCACCTTGAAATTTCTTGTAATCTTTTATGTTCGTTTGTGCATAGGATCGAATGTGATCTGCAGCTATTACCTTTTCTTCAGTCAAGAATCCATGATTTCTGAGAGCATATTCAGCATATACCAAGTGTTTTGCATGATGTTCATATAACTCATCTGTCTGAAGATTGATTGAGTGAAGTACCTCTCCCTTAAGAAATTTTACTTGTGGAGGATCCTTAATCACTTCTGGTCCAGCTCTTTCAGCAAATTCTTTGAACTTCTCATGTAACAACACACCTAGCTCAGAAGATGTTCTTACCTTAGGCCTAAGTACCCAAATCTCTGTCAACGATCTGTCATAAAAGAACTGAATAGATACTCTGAAAGTTCCAACTTTATGACAATCCACAAATATTACCAGCTCATCAGATTTGGGTTCAAATGCAGTAGTTATCCTGATGACTTCTACCTGTAAGGCCTTTATATACATATCATGAATTGGATTTGCCAGTTTGAATTCCTCGAGAATTTGTCCAAGACGACGATCTTCATAATCAGAACTCTGAGGTGAATCAATTGCTTTTTGAGCACGTTCCCATTTGTCACCGCTCTTTAGTCTGATATATGTCTTTCTCTTCTCAACATTTATAGCATGTAATCGTTGTAATGCTTGCTGTTCAGCTTTCTGAAGTTCTTCATTTCGTGCAATTTGCTCTAATGACTTTTGAAGCTTTTCTTCTCTCATCAGTAAATTAGCTTCCCTCTGAGCAAATAATTCTTCAGATTCTTTCTCAGCTTGTTGAGCTTCAGATTCAGATATCACTGGTCCTTCATCTTCCCAGTGACTAAGATCAGGTTCAGGAAGTTCTTCACCTTGATCAGTGAATTCAAGATCAGCAAAAACATCGAAGTTATCCGGTTCACCCGTGTAATAATAACCTGTGTTCTTGTCTTGAATTTCTTCTTCAGTTTCTTCAACTACTTTCTTCCTCTTATCTTCACTTTGGTCAGATTTTCCAGATTTTCCCTCTCCTCCTCCTCTTTCTTTAGTTTTATCTTGTGACCCCTTTGATTTCTCCCCCTTAGTTGAGGAATCCTCTACAGATTTATCAGTTCCCCCAGCTTGATCTTGTTCATCATCATCACCACCCTTACTTGTAAAGAATTCAATTTCTTCATTTGTAGGTTTGCGACTTTGACTTACAAGATTAAACAGATGTCTTAACCCTTTAGCCTGGTGTGCATTTTGCTTTTCGATCTGGTCCAGACGAGAATCAGTAGATTCCTGATTGTGCTGTACCTCTGACTGTAAAGTGTCAACTTTCACGGAAATTTCAGAAATTAACATGTGTTGAGCAACAGTAATATCTCCAGAGTCATCAAGTGCCTTTTCATGAGAGAGTTCGAGAGAATCTATCTTCTTGGTGAAAGATGTCTTTAAGTAGTTTATCTCCTTCTTGATTACACCAAGCTGACTATTGACAGAGGTGGATGAAGAAGATCGCTCACCCACTTGTGCTTTAAGGATTTCTGTTTCAGCCTTGCTGACTGCAAGTTCTTTCTCTAAAGCAGCTATCTTTTCTAATAGTGAGAGAGTGTATGTGTCAGTGTGTGTGCTCACCTGACGTTCACTTTGAGATCCACTCACCTGAAGTGCATGTGTTTCACTCAATTTTATGGTATTCCTCACATCACTCCTCTCAGATTCCTTAGCTGCTTCCAGATTTGTACCTGCATGTAAAATCACCCTAGCCTCCTCTGGGAAGGTCAGTGGTGGTGCAATGGGAGTTCGCAAATCCCTGTCCTTAATCAAATCTACTTGAACGTTTGAAATTGTTGACTGAATTGCTTCAGTAGTAGATTGATCAAGTTGCCTTCCACTTTCTCCAGTCGAAGCTGCGAGTGAAAAATCCCTTGAGGGAGCCAGGAGTGTTTGTCCTGGGAGGGGAGATGATGGTTCTATTAAAGTTGGCTGAGAACCAAGATTTCCCTCTAAAGCCTGTGAAGACTCTTCTACCGTAACTATGGTAGGCACTGTCACATTTTCTACGTGCTCCCCTTGCAATGTGTCCTGAGACTCATCTAAAGGTATGTCTTCCCCCATTGTGAGTAATAGGGGTGTGCTTGACTCACTACAAGGTGCCACGACCCTATGGCGAATTTCAATAGAATCATCCTATTGAGAAGATGATTCTAGTAACTGTGTAACGGCCATATCAACTTCCATATCCTGTTGAGAGGATATAGACGGGCTTACAGTTACCTCAGTTTGAGTTCTACTTTTCTTTTCTAGAGGCAGAGCTGTGGGTTCACTCATACTACCACTACTGATTCGACTTCTTTTAACTTACAATTTCTTTCTGGAGTGAAAAGATATGAGTTTTGTTGGTTGAGTATTTGGCTCTACGACCTTGGTTAGAGGTTGTGGTACTACAACCCCTTGGTCAGACCTACCAACCACTTGGGTTCCAGAAATAGATTGAGAAGTAGTAGTTTGAGGAACAGAAGGCAATACCTGGTCAGCTGATTCCGCAACAGTCTCTGATAAGATTGGTTGATCTGATTCAGGTTCAGGGACAGATGCAGTTTCTTGCACTGGATGTTCAACAGCAAGTGCAGCTGGCTGAGGAACAATTTGCTGAGCAGGTTCAACTCGTTGATTGCCTTGATCTTCATTATCAACAAGTATGTTTTCCACTGGTGGTTCAGGGTTTTGTTCAGGTTGTTCAGGTTCTGGTACAGGTTCAATGACAGGTAGTTGTATATAGTTTGACATGTATTGGGTGACAACTACAGGTATGTTTGTGAATTTAGGCTTGTTGCTGTACTCAGTGAACAATCTGGTAGTAGGTTTGCCTGACGCCAGTGATTCTCCATTCAGGAATTGGGCTTGGTTTTCTAGTTCCACAAGATGATTAAAAATCAATGACAAGAATCTTGGATAATAGCATGATACTTTATGTCCATTATCAAATTTTTTTTTGCATTAATGATTCTTCTAACCATCGGAACACACAGTAGTCTACCAATATTAATTCTTCGGTTGTGTGCAACTGCATATCCAATATGCTGCAAGAAGGATGGTAATACCCCGAAGTTCCCTTTAGTAGAATTGGCAAAGACTCTACCTAATGTGTCAAACAGATAATCCCATTCCTGAACAAAGTTCTTTTTATTCCAGACAGTTTGATCAGGACTGTCTTGATAGAATACACCATTCAAAAAATTTATCAATTCTTGATCTGATGGTAATTCTTCGAAATTTTCAGTTGGAAAGTTTAAGACCGTATTTATTGTATTTTCATTCACTGTGTACTGATTGTCTCCTACAGAGAAGACAAATGATCTGTTATCATTAGAAACGACAGCAGTAGTACACATGATTCGCAAAGGTTCAATTTTCAAAGGAGCATCCAAGCTCAAAGCAGTGCGAACCAGTGAGTTTTCATTTAAAAAACGAATCTACGGTCGAAAACGTTCAACTGAACATTTTTCTGGATCAAAATAACCGATTAAATTATGTTTAATAATTTCAAATCGATCAGTCATTTTAATCAAGATTTAATTTCCTTGAAAATTTCAGATTTTACAAAATTATAATTTAAAAATTAATTTTTCGAATTAATAATTAATTAAAAATTCGAAAAAATTAAAAGTTGTTGAAAAATTCTGAAAAATTCACACAATGATCCTTTTACACACACGAACACAAGTATATTTTTAGATTTGCAAGAATCAAACCCAGTTTTTCAGAAAATCAGATCTTAAAACCGATTTTTCGAAAACTAAATTCTTTCAAAACCGAACCAAATCACGATTTTAAACACTCAAAACGTAGATAATCAGTCAAGGAATCCAAATATGTGGTCAGATCGTGAAATGGGTGAATGATTCCGGTCAAAAATCCGGCAGAGGTTCGACAGAGTTGTGTGTATATATGTATGTATCGGTTCTCAATGACTTAACATGTGAGATGACTTAAAACGTTAATAAGACTTAACACTTCTAACTGTTATATATATATACTAAGACCTATAATAAGACTTAAAAATACATTAAGACATAACTGATATATATATATATATATATATATATATATATACTATACTCGATTATGACTTAATTAAAACTAAGACTTAAAAACTCGAATAAGACTTAATTAATACTGGTAAATAAGACTTAACTTATATACAGACAAGACTTAAAAATTATAAATATAAATTATAATCGATTAAGACTTAATGTTAATAGACTAGCGAATATGACTTAAATTTTAAAAAAAAAAAACTCGGTAAGACTTAACCTGTTTAAGTCATACCGATTTTAAGTTAAGTCATATTGATTGTTTTTCCTAATTTTAAGTCATATTTACTTTAAATAAACATTAAAAAACAAAATAAAATATACAATTAACTTATAAAAATAATAAAAATATTATAGAAAATTAAACAAATAATAACAATAATTATAAATACCATATGCTAACCTATTAACGAAAACAAAGCAATATTAACAGGACAAACATTACAAAACATATGATAAATTAATTATTAAAATAGATAAATATCTACAAATATTCTAAAAATACAGAAGTATGAAGTATTAAATAATATGAATAAACAGAGTGAAAAATTACTAAACAATCAAGAAAATCAGATGGTAAAATAATTATACAAGTGATTTCAAACAACAAATATTCACTGAATAATCACTTGCAAAATTATTAAAGATCAAATTTCAGATATTAACAGTATTAATTATTAGGACTGTTTAACATACCCAATTCACTAACAATTTTAGTGAATGAGGATTCATTAAGCGACTTAGTAAAAATATCTGCAGTTTGATCTCCATAACCTACAAATAGTAGTTGTACTGTACCATTCATTACATGCTCTTTTATAAAATGATACCTTATGTCAATGTGCTTTGTCCTTGAGTGCTGCACAGGATTGCTAGCGATTGCTATGGCACTTGTATTATCACATAAAATAGGGATATTTTCCAATACAATGCCATAGTCCATTAATTGATTCACTTGCAAAATTATTAAAGATCAAATTTCAGATATTAACAGTATTAATTACTAGGACTGTTTAACATACCCAATTCACTAACAATTTTAGTGAATGAGGATTCATTAAGCGACTTAGTAAAAATATCTGCAGTTTGATCTCCAGAGCCTACATATAGTAGTTGTACTGTACCATTCATTACATGCTCTCTTATAAAATGATACCTTATGTCAATGTGCTTTGTCCTTGAGTGCTGCACAGGATTGCTAGCGATTGCTATGGCACTTGTATTATCACATAAAATAGGGATATTTTCCAATACAATGCCATAGTCCATTAATTGATTCCTTATCCATAAGATCTGAGCACAACAGCTTCCAGCAGCTATATATTCAGCTTCAGCTGTAGAGTTGGAAACTGTTTGCTGTTTCTTACTGAACCAGGATACCAATCTTCCACCTAGGTATTGACAACTCCCAGATGTACTCTTCCTGTCTACAACACTTCCTGCATAGTCAGAATCTGTATATACAATTAAAGTAAAACCAGTTTCATTAGGGTACCAGATGCCTAAATTAGGCGTACCCTTGCACACAAGCATGTGGCAAACATTATATCTGGTCTACTAGCAGTTAGGTAAAGCAATGAGCCAATCATACCTCTATAGCCTGTGATATCTACCTTGGCAGAACTTTCACATAAACCAATTTTGACAGCTATAGTTGATGGTGTCTTTGCTGATGAGCACTCCTCCATGTGATATTTCTTGAGGAGCTCCTTAATGTACTTGGATTGACAAATAAATATTCCATCTTGTCTCTGACTTATTTGTAATCCAAGAAAGAATTTCAGTTCTCCCATCATGCTCATTTCAAACCTACCCTGCATTAACTTAGAAAACTTCTTGCATAGAAGCTCATTAGTAGACCCAAATATAATATCGTCCACATAGACTTGGACTAGTATTATATCATTTTTATGTCTTTTAGTGAAGAGCATTTTGTCTATGACACCTCTTATAAAACCATTTTCTAATAGAAATTCAGAGAGAGTGTCATACCATTTTCTTGGGGCTTGCTTAAGACCATAGATAGCTTTGTAAAGAAAGTAGACATAGTCCAGATGATCTTGATCTTCAAAACCAGGGGGCTGTTCTACATACACTTCTTCATCTAGCTTACCATTCAGAAAGGCACTCTTGACATCCATTTGATAAACTTTGAATCTTGAATAGGATGCAAATGCCAAGAATATTCTGATGGCCTCAAGTCTTGCCACTGGAGCATAGGTCTCGTCATAATCAATGCCTTCAGCTTGAGAATAACCTTTAGCTACCAGTCTTGCTTTGTTTCTTATCACAGTGCCATCTTCATCTAGTTTGTTTCTGAATACCCATCTTGTGTCCACCACTTTTCTATCTTTAGGTCTGGGTACCAGCTTCCATACTTCTAGTTGCTTAAATTGATTGAGTTCATCTTGCATAGCAATCACCCAATCAGGATCAGATAGAGCTTCTTCTACTTTCTTAGGTTCCATAACAGACAAGAACCCAGAATAGTTACATTGATTCTGATAAGCTCTTCTTGTTTTCACACCAACATCTGGATCACCAAGAATCAGCTCAAAAGGATGAGCTCTATTCCAAACAGTTTGTCTGGGAAGAATTGATCTTGACGAATCGCCTTGTTCTTCAGTATGATGTTGAGTATGACTTGTTGACCCTTCATTATCTCCCCCTGAGTTGTTGCCAGTTTGACTTATTGATGGTTCAAGAGTATCAGTGGTGTCTTGAAAATTATCATTGTTTTCACCAGCATCACCTTGATCATTACCACCAACATTTGGATTATTATCAGCAACAACGTCAGGTTGGTTGTCATCATCTGAATCTGAGTCTGACATATCATCAAACTTAAGCTTTTCAGATGGATCTTCATTTTGGATATTTGGGAGTTTTGTGTCATCAAATGTAACATTGACACTTTCCATAGATTTCTGTTGATCAATAAGATACACCTTGTAGGCTCTTCTAGTATAACCAATAAATATTGCTTCATGTGCTTTTTCTTCAAATTTACCACCTTGTTCATCTCCTTCTTTCAGCACAAAGCATTTTGTCCCAAATACATGGAAGTACTTGAGAGTTGGTTTCTTGTCATGTAGAGCTTCATATGGTGTCTTCATTAAGTCTTTATTGATAAGTGTTCGATTCTGGGTATAGCATGCAGTGTTGACAGCTTCAGCCCAAAAGCTCAATGGAAGCCTTGATTCACTTAGCATAGTACGTGCAGCTTCAATCAAGGTTCTATTCTTTCTTTCAACTACCCCATTTTGTTGAGGAGTTCTGGGAGCTGAGTACTGTCTAGTTATACCCTTTTCAGTGCAAAAATCATTCAGAACTGCATTCTTGAATTCAGTTCCGTTGTCTGACCTTATAGCTCTTACTGGACGATTAGAATCCAGCTCAATTAACTTAATGTGATAACCTACCAGTTGTGGAGTTTCATCTTTTGAGTTCAGAAATAGTACCCATGTGAATTTTGAGAAATCATCAACAATCACTAGAGCATATCTTTTTCTTGACATAGACATCACACTAACTGGACCAAACAAATCCATATGGAGAAGTTGTAATGGTTCAATTATTGATGATATGTTAGTGCTCCTGTGAGTTGCCCTTTTTAACTTCCCTTTTTGACAAGCATCACATAGACCTTCCTGAGTAAATTCAATCGAAGGTAAACCTCTCACCAACTCTCTTTTCACTAGAGAATTCATTGTTTTGAAGTTTAGGTGAGAAAGTTTCTTGTGCCATAACCAACTTTCATCAGTGGATGCCTTTCAATAAAAACATCTAATTTCTTCTGTGCTTCCAGAGTTCATATTGGCTATGTACAAGTTTCCTTTTCTTACTCCAGTCAACTGTGGCCTTTCATTTCTCTTGTGTGATATTAGACAATTATTCTTGTTGAAATGAACTTCATAACCTTTGTCACAGAATTGACTAATACTGAGCAAATTGTGCTCAAGGCCGTTCACAAAAGAGACATCTTCAATGATAACATTTCCAACTTCTAATCTGCCATATCCATCAGTTTTACCTTTGCTGTTATCTCCAAAGGTAACGACTGGGCCGGCCTTCTCCACCACATTTGTCAGCAGGGCTCTATCTCCGGTCATATGCCTTGAACATCCACTGTCCAGAATCCACATGACTCGTTCAACCTATTTCAAACCCTGCAATGACAAATTGGTTAGACTTTCTTCGGAACCCAAATTTGATTGGGTCCGGAATACTTAAAGAATTGGCCTTTATCAGGCAAAGCAACACTTTTTATTTTAACAACATTTTCTTCAGGTACTGGACATTTAACCCTATAAACAGCTTTAACTTGTTTTGGTTTCAGCTTGGGTAACCATGTCTTTACCATATCCTGAGAAGGA
Source organism: Saposhnikovia divaricata (assembly GCA_036435485.1). NCBI lineage: Eukaryota > Viridiplantae > Streptophyta > Magnoliopsida > Apiales > Apiaceae > Saposhnikovia > Saposhnikovia divaricata. The sequence continues at coordinate 60,462,372 of CM071598.1, forward strand.
CTTGGAGTCCTAATCTTAGAATTAGGTGATGTTGCAGTCCTGGATCTAACATGTTTATTTCTGCTCATATGCTGTCTAGGAACATTTTTATCAACACATGCATGATTACCGTTAAAGTAAGCAGACATTATATTAAAAGCACAAGACATGCAATTAACAGCATTGCATTTCTTATGAGCAGTATCAATAACAGGAATAGCATTCATGGTAGATATGTTGTTGCATTTATTCATATTGTTACTTCTACTACTAGTTTTCAAGGAACTAGTAGACTCACCAACTCTTTCTGTTTTCTTAAACACAGACTTTCTAACTTCATCATTTTTAACAACTTTATTACTTTCTAAGACTACGCCATTAGCTAAATCCTCAATGCGCATCTCTTCCTTAATGATTAAAGATGTTGTATCCAAAGGTTCTGCTATGGATGTCTTAAAGAGTGGGTTACTAACACCCTTAAGCACTAATGGTATACCCCTATCTACAGCACTGACACGATTAGGGGTAATAATGCTTTTTTGTCCAATAGCTTCATTATAATCAAACCCAATTCCTACGATTTGATTAATAGCTTGTTGATTAAACAACTCTTTAGCCACTTTGCATGAATTAGAAGTAGCATTAACCCTTATTTCTAGCTCAGCTATTGTTTCACGTTGTTGAACCACTATCAACGCTAGAGACCTCTCAAGTTCTTTTAGAATTCTTATTTCTGATTTTTGTTTATCATGGCAATTTTGTACATCGTGTAATTCTGATAATTGATTACTAAGATCTGTATTTAAAAAATTGATCCTTTCAATCTCTCTATTAGCATTACCTAGTGTATCACTAAGTTGATAAATATATTGACTTTCAGTACATGATACCTCAGATGAAGTACCACTGGAGTTATCAGATTTTGCCATCAGGGCAAGATTGCCATACTCTTCATCTTCAGAGTCTGTATCATCCCAACTCTTTCCAGCTGCCACATAGGCTTTACCTGTCTTCTTCTTCTCAGATCCAAAGTCTTTTCTTTGGTTTTGTTTTGGCTTCTAACATTCAGTAGCGAAATGTCCAAGTTCATTACAGTTGTAGCATCTAATTTTACTTCTTTCAACTGTTCCAGTTTTGTAACCTCCTCTGTTACTTGAGGATGAAGAACCTCCTCTCTGGAACCTGTTATAGTTAGATTTGTACCTGAACTTGGGATTCTTCCTGAATCTGAAGTTACTGAATTTCCTTACCAATAAAGCCATGGACTCATCTTCCAACTGATCTAGCTCTTCTAACGAATAGAAGTCTCCTTCATCTGGACTAGCATTCGTTTGACCAACTTCAACTTCAAGCTTACCACTGTCAACATTACAAGGTTGAATAACCTTATCTTCCACTTCCTGTTTGTTCTCAACAATAAGAGCTGTAGAAGTATTAGCAACTCTTCCTTTACCATAAATCTCCTTTTGTTGATATTGTTCCAGTTCATAGGTTTTTAAAACACCAAAGAGTCTTTCTACAGTAATTTCACTTAGATTCCTCGACTCTCTGATAGCTGTAATTCTATGTTCTAGATGAACAGGCATTGACAGTAGAAATTTTTTGTTGATCTCTTTCTGAGTGTAGTACTTGCCATGCATCTGTAAATTGTTGACAAGTTTGTTGTATCTTTCAAACACATCTTGAATACTTTCATTGTATGCTGATCGAAAGTGTTCATACTCAGATGTCAGAATTTCTAGACGATTCTCCCTAACTTCCTCTGTTCCTTCATTCACAGTTTCAATGGTTTCCCACATGTGCTTTGCAGTCTTGCAGTTAATCACATGCCTGTACATCACAGAGTCTAGAGAATCTATTAAGATCAGTCTTAAATTAATGTCAAGTCCAGCTTCTTCTCTTTCAACAAGAGTGTACTCAGAAGAATCTTTGTGTACAAACTTTGCAGGGGAAATAACTTTTCCATCAGTAACAACTTCATGAATTAATCCAAAAGGTATTATTGGTCCTTCTGATAAGACTTTCATGTATTTAGGATTTGCAACCTCGAGGAACATTAACATTTTGTTCTTCCACATATCATAACTGTTTTTGTCATATATGGGAATTTTCACAGTTCCAACTTTAGAAGACATGATGAATTTTTTAAGAGAGTTAAAAAATTCGGGGATGATTTTTAATCGAGTAAAATGGGATCTTTGATTTGTGTATCAATCAATCGGCTCTGATACCAATTGTTAGGTCCGATAAGATTGTAGAAGGGGGGGTTGAATACAATCTTTACCTTTTTATCGAAATTTGTCCTTTAAATTAAATTTGATAAAGACAAATTTATGTGCGGAATTATTTAACACAATTTTTCAAGTTGAATATAACTGTATATTAACTTGATGTGGTGTTACAAAATCAGTATAACAACTTATCAAGATGTTAATAACTAATTAGAAAATTCGACATGAACTTTTCTAATTTAGTTAATAATAATCAAGATAAGAACTAGGAAACTTAATTCGCTAGTAGTACAAGAATCACAAATAAACAAGTTCTAGCTGATAGAATATAACAAAGATGAAGAACTTGAATTTCTGGGAATTGTTTAAGCTTTGGTGTTCTTGATATTCTTGAGAGAGAAATCTGTTCTGGATATTATGTTTTCTGCTGTGTTTCTTCAGTTATATCATAATCTGCTGTGTTCTGTTCTTTTGTATCAGTCATAAGTCTTGCTAGCTTTCTGTAGGATATTTAAATGCTCCAACATGACTTAAACTGCTTCCAAGACTTAGTTTTCCTTCATTAAGACTTACACAAACCTCCATTAAGACATAAAACTTGTCGGTATGACTTAATCAGAAGTTCGGTAAGACTTACAACAGCTGGCAGAGGTCGGTATGACTTAAACAGGTCGGTAAGACATAATCTTGAAAAGCTACTGTCGGTATGACTTAAAATTAGGTCATACCGAATTTTTCTTCTCTAAGACATAATCCAATCTTCTTTCTTTAAGTCATATTGATCCATTTAATTAATTAATGATTAACTAATTCATATTTAATTGATACAATAATTAATTTAATAAATAAATTAATTCTTCCAGAATTAATTCATTTAATTAAATCAACTAAATGATTTATATCAATTATAAATGAATTTAATTAAATCAATAAATAATTAATTTAATTCTTACAAACCACTGAAGGTAGTAAAGAATTACCACTGATTTGTGTTGACGTTCGATGTACTGTCTGGTTCATGAACGACTAACTTCAACGATGCTTCTTCACTTTTGACTTTAGGTTGTGGTTTGTTTCTTCTCTCAATTCTCTTGTACTGTAACTGACCTTCAAACTATCACTCGAAAAATCTCTGTCACTGTTCAAATGAATCCATTCACTTTAATGCTATACTGGGGCTTGATCAGATAACTGAATCGTCTTCCAGTGTATGACATCAAAACTATAGATTGACTTTTCTTCTTTCTTCTGACAGATAATACTTCTTGAGATTCCTGTGACAGTTCATATGTATATTTACTTATTACAATTTGGTTTAAGTTGATTAGGATCCTCTAACTACAAATAGGCTGAGTCATATGCCTTTCATAACTTTAAGCGACATTAATCGAAACCATTTTCAAAAACACTAAACAAAATATCCATTTCGATAAGATATTTCATTTGAGAGGTGATACTCATCCAATGTAGTATCAGGAGTGATATTCCACTATCGAACGTTCAGATACTTCATTAAATACTCCATTACAAGTGGAGTATTCGACCTGATAAATGAAATAAGTGGAATATCTACTCCATCAATAGGGGAGTATGTCCTTGATACTTCTTTGATATTCCTTTGATAGTGGAGTGTCATCCTAATACTCCACTACCAGTAGAGGTAGTGGAGTATTTGTTGAATATTTAGGAACATATTTACTGAATATAGGTATTTTGATCATGTTTTGTTGATAGATATTTTGGATCTTTATCCATAATTATATATATATATATATATGCAATTTTATAATTTTTAAATGAGGACATTAAAAATTTTATGGTTATTAAATATCGAGATTATAAATGCAAAATTTGCCAGCTTATAATAAATATCACCGTGCTCAGCTCGATATCGACTCGAGCTCATTCACACTCTTCAACTCAATTTACTTTATAAAAAAAAAATACATATCTTTTACTAAAAAATATTTTTAATCCTATGATGGCCTGTTCGACAAGAACTTATTTTAAGTCCTTATAAATTTACTTTCGGATAAGATTTCATATTTTGATAAAAAAAAATGTATACAAGTATTTAATATATGTTTGAGATTACATAAGTTGCAAAAAAAAAAGTCAGGAATCTCTAACTTTGTTTTAAAATAAGTTGACTTATTCTGAAAAATAATTTATCCCAAACACCCACTATAGAATTTCTAACTAGAAGTAATGAGATAATTGTAATGACATATCATCCTACATCCAAATATTATTAATATGTAAAAATCAATTTTTTTTGAAATTATGTTTCAAAAATTTTATTATATTGCTGATTACATTTTATTTTATGCGTTTCGCCTGTAACTGTTTCTTTTAAATATGATCTTTTTTCATTAAAATATAGTTGAAGAGAAAAACAAAGAAAAGTTCGAAAATGTTTGGTTGAGAATAATTAACAAACAAAAGGTAAATAGTTTGAATTATTCTCTTTATTGATATTTGTTTTATGAAAACTATATTTATTTTAACCTTTTTTGATTTTAAATTTACTCAATATCCTCACAAATCATTCCCGACTTGCCGTTAGATATTTATTTTACCTTTCCTAATTTTTCCACTTTCAACTATAATTTACATTTTAAATCACTAAAATATAGGTTAGCATGCACTTTTTTTATTTTTTAAAATAATTTTAATAGTATTTTTGATCAACTTTTGATTACGTTTTTGAATCAAAATCGAACAAATAAATTAAAGGGATAATTAAATGATACGTCCCTGAACTATTCCGGTTTTACTATCTGGATCTCTGAACAAAAGATTCCGCATTTCGGGTCATTTAACTTTAAAACCTTTTATTTTAGGTCCTTCCGTTAAAAAAGATTCTATCGCCGTTAGAATCTTACTGACGCGACAATTACTTTTTTGGATAATAAAATGATACATCCCTGAACTATTCCGGTTTTATAGTATAAGTCCCTCGACAAATCAAAATTAATTATTATTATTATTATTTAATTTATTATTATAGTATTTTAATTTACATAAACAATAATTATTTATCCTAATTTGTATTATCATGTATATCTTATTTTTTAGTGTAGTCTGAAATTATTGTGCATTCATGGACAACCTATATTTATTGCGCATAAACTAAAATTAAAGATTTAGACGTAAACTTTTACAAACTAAGAATCAATTTCAAATAAGTATACTTAAATAAGTTTTAATTAATATATTGATTTTTAACTAATTTAACTCCTATCTTTTAGATATTTTTTTAATAAGAGTTATCTTTTAGCAATTTTAACTCATATTTTTTAGTTATGTTATTATTTACACTCCAAAATTCTAGTTGATGAGAAGATAATAACAATAAAGTAACAATTAATAATAAATAAATGAATAGCCATGTACATTGAAACTTAAACAAAAGAAGAATGAATAAAAAAATTAAAAAAAATATATAAGAAGACAAAAGTAAACCAAAGAAAAAGGGTTACATGGTGGTATAATTTGATTGTTAGGAGGAATGATTGTATATATGTAAGAATATAAAAATTTCTTTTTTATTTCGAATGTGCAAATTCGAATTTTTCTTTCATACAAATTTAAAAACATTTTTCTGATTTCTTTTCTAAAAAATAGAGCTTAAAAAAGAAAGTTTTGATTTTAATTATTTAAAATAGAGGAGCTCTAGAAAAATAGATAAATATGATTCAATCGATCTGAGAGCTCCTGGGGCTTCTCCTTTATATAATATAAAGATATTGATTGACTGTTTGTTTATGTAAAACCAAATTAATAAAATAATTAGATAAATAATAATAATTGTTTAGGAACGTTTCATTTAATTATTCCTAAAAAATAACTGTCACGTCAGCAAGATTCTAACGGCATTAGAATCTTTTTTGACGGAAGGACCTAAACTAGAAATTTTAAAAGTTAAATGACCCGAAATGCGAAATCTTTTATTTAGGGACCCGAACAATAAAAACAGAATAATTCAGGAACGTATCATTTAATTAGGGAGCTGATATGTGCACACCCATCACTTATAGGTGCACACCATTATAATCAAAGAGACTAGAATACCCTTGACTTGCATTTCCTATCAATAAACATATTTTGCACATTGAGAAATAAAATATAATCACCAATGAATAATGATATATGAATATAAAATTATTAAACATATTTTTTATGTTTTTTTTGAAAGTATATATGTACCTTTCATGCTTGATTTTTTTTTACTATGCTAATATGATTTTTGAATATTGAAATTATATATATTTTTTTAGCAACAATCGTTCAACAAGTATAAACATATCAATCATCAAAAATTACTAATATATATTATTATCATTCAATAAAATAATATTTTATTATTGAAAATACATGTGCAAAATAACTACCATCTTATAGTCCAATTACTAAAAATTATTATTTATTATTTCCTCAAACCTGTAATAATAGTTATATTTAATTTTCAATGGTTAATTTGACCCATCTTTAATTAAAATATAATTTTTATTATAATTTTAGAAAATTCATTATATTGTAGAATGCGTTAAAAGTAATTTCTTATAATAATACCAAATTTTATAATTTATGTATGATTCACGAAAAAGAAATATATTTGAATATGTCACATATTCTTAAATTAAAAATTAAGATTTAAAATTAAAACTAAATTTCTCTTAAAAAAGTTATTCATTTGTTCAACTAATTTATTATAAAATTATAATTGAACTAGTAATTAAATGAAAATGTAAGTTGAGGGTATTTTGGTCATATTGCTAATATAGGGTGTGCACGTATAAATGTAGGGTGTGCACATATCATCGCCCTTTAATTATCCCTAAATTAAATTAAAATCATTCTTTCTTTTTCTCATCATTCCCCTTTCTTAATTTGATTCGCGCCCACAACAAAATGCGGAAGCAAAAAGGCCCAAAACTCGAAGAGGCCCATAAACTACAGCTAACAAACACAGCTTCAGCAGCACTAGCTCAAGTAGCAGACTAGCAGTAGTGTTTAAATTTAATCTGAGAGTACATACAGTAGAGTGTGTATCTATCTAAATTCTAAACACAAATAAAACAGCAGTTAAAGTGATACATATGTCAACCCAAGATTTCAAACCCTAGCTACCAACAAAACACCCAGGTTTGTTCATGTCTTTTCTTAAAGTTTCATACTTTGTACCTTATATGTCTGTGTTTTTGTCACACCTTTCTGGGATTTCTAGGGTTTTAGATGTTGGAGTTTGTATTATCTTTTTAGGCCTTGTTTGGATTCGTTTAATTTATCATGATTTTGGGGGTTTTAATTTAATTTTCTTAGTGCTGTAAGTATGGTTTGTTTATTTATTATTATGTATCTGTTTTAGGGCTTGACTCACTGTAACTGTTTTAGAAATTTGGGAACAAAGAAGAAAAGGATCAAGAATTCACCTTTCGTACACCGTATTTTGTTTGTTACTCTCCTCGTTAGTAGCAATTACTATTGGTTTCAGAAAGGTTTCAGGAAGGTTTGTTCTCGAGTTAGTAGTGCAGACACGTTGGGCCCAATGAGTTATTATTTTTCAGTTAACCCTTGAGCACTAATTGATTGTATGATCGACGAAGAAATGTTGTGATCTTGTGGACCATTTCTTAAAGGTTGAGAGTGAAACTTTTAAAGTTAAAGCATAAGTTTTGACTGGAGAAAATAAATCAAGTTTAGCAGTTTGCTAATATCTTTTTGTTGAAAATAGGTTATATTCGATAAGCCAGTTTAAGAGTTTTAGAAGACATATTGAATCTGAGAATTGATGAAATGGTGGATAAAGGAGTTGAATATTGGTCTTCCAGATAATTTAACTGTTAAGAAATTGACATTTTTTTTTACCTTCATCAAAGCTTGACAAATGGAGCAGTTGACTAACGAGTGTTTATGTTTTGTTTGTTTCCTTACCGAGCTTCTTTTTAGTAACCCGATTACTGTTTAAAATTATATTTCTTATTTGCTCATTTATTCTGTTAGCAGTTTTTGGGTAAGAAGCACCAAGATCAAGCAAAAGATTGCTGCAATTTACAAGTGAAGATGTGGCATGAGAAACAAAAGAATTGCCGTTTATCTGATCAGAAAACTTCTCCTAAGAAGAGTTTTGGAGATTATGTCTATGGTAAGGTACTTCCACCTTCAGGAAATCATGTAGACAGTTTTAGCGCGTTCTCGGGGAAGAGGAAAGTAGCAGCTATTGATCTCACTCGCGAATCAAATGTTAAAGAATTTAGGTCACCTGCAGGAGTGAATGGGGAAGAATGTAAAAATGGTGTACATGCTAAAAAATTATTTTCAGAACAAGCAGCTTCCAGCCAGCATTTCACAAACAATGATAATAATTATGGAAGTAATTTCAAAGAAGCTTGGTCGACTAATGGTGCAGACTCCCGGAGAAATGCAACTGATAAAGCGAATAATGCTTCTTTAAGTGTGCTAGATGATTCTTTATGTCATAAGGAGGCTCCTTCTGCAACTGTGATGCCTGTGGGGAAAAACGTTATGGTCCTAACTCAGCAAGCCCGGGAATGCCAAAATGAAGCTAATATATCTTTACCCTTTCCAGAAGCATGCAATGCAGTTTCAGTTGCAGTTCCATCGGTTATCAAGTCTAGATTTGGCAGTCATACCGAAGAAGATTATTTGCAACAGGAACTTTGTAACATAAAACCCGAGTATCTGGTGTCTGTCAGCAATTCAAACCAGGATGTTCAGATTAACGGGTCCACAGAGGATTCAGACAAAAGTGCATCTTCTCATAAAACCCCATATGAGTTGAAACAAAGTGGTCTCTTTCCAAATACTATTGGAACCAGTAATCCTCTATATACAGAAGATTGTAAACCACTGCAAAATGAGGTACAATTTCGTGGCTCTATGATAGGATTTCTCTCTGGCAAGACTTACGAAAGCGATGAACAAAAACATGTCAGATCACAACCTAGTGCAGCATCACCAGAGATGAAAAAGTCAAAGAACACCTCAGTGGATGACATATTGTCAAAGAATGGAAGTGGACGTGATAGTTTGGTTGGGGATGGCCAGAAAATTGTTCAGCATGAAGGTCCTTTTAAAGCAGACGAGAATATTAAATTATCTTCAGGAAAACCCTCAATGACAGTTAATGACAAGTTGTGGGATGGGCGGGTTCAGCTAAGTTCTTCCGTGACCGTGTCTGCAGTTGCCTTCTTTCAAAGGTCTTGCACATGTTCTTTTGATTAACGGATTCTGTATTGATACCTGTCCACATGTATACAACACATAGACACTTACATATATTGATTATTAATCACATTTCTCTATATATTATTCCTAGTATAATACTGTAATTGTATTAAGTCGCATGCAATCCCTCACTAGATAAATTATCATTAAATAGCACAACTGCATATTCTGCCGTATATGGATATTTGTTTCTTCTTTCTCTCTATGAACTCCTAACCAGTCCACAGAATATGGTAATCACGAGTCCAATGTAATGCAAATTACTTATTTTGCATGATAAATATAGATTTCAATTTTCGAAGAACTATCCCATACAAGGAAAACTATACATCTTAAGTTAGAGTTGGGTCGATGGACCTAAAGGCTAATTCTGTTGTGAAAGAGAGAATATAAACTTTAAGGTGAACAATGTTTAGAATTTCTCTGTCGGTAAGAGAATCACTAAGATTAGTTATTTTGTGGATATAAAAAGAGTTGCATGTATCTCCTTTTTACAGTGGAGATACATTTAGTTTGTCTGACACAATGTTCTCCTTTTTTGATAGATATTAAGGGACCCAGAGACATTCTAATGTTCTTCCTATGAATATTTCTGTTAAGTGGTAAAAACACCCTTGGTCCTTTATTCAAATCATCGAGTCTTTTATTTAATTTTCTTGCGCAATGAGGATTTTTGAGAAGTAGAGTTGTTTTAAAAGACTTTGACAGGGATTTGGCACCAGGCTTATGAAGATAGTCATCTTATTATCATAAATTAAATTTCGGGTTTATGGTAGACTTTTTTTTGGTTCAGGTATAGGTTATTGTACATTTTATCTTAATTTGGAGTGCATCTGTCAAGTGTCGATCATAATATTTACTGCATGCTCATAGCTACTTAGACTTGACAAGTTTTAGAGTATTCTGGCAACAGGATATACCACACCTGTGCCCATTTTTATTACCTTGTAAAAGCCTGGATATATTTACTCTCTTAATGTGGGAGTCCATAGTGTCATCTGTGTTTGTGCCTTTTCTTTTTTCTGAAAAAAATGTTCATTGATCGCAAAGGAATCTTGACGTTGTCAGGTTTATTTTTCCATTGCAAAGAAATCTAGAAGTTAGAGGGTCATGTTTTTTCCTAGTGCATCACTTTCCTGCTATTTCTGGTAAAAAAGCTGAAATCCTTACTATTGTCCCTCCTAATGAGTGGAAAAAGAAACATTTGGGGGAACAAAGTAGGTCATTCAGCTTTCTGTCCCATTACTGGCAGAGTTTCATGAAAATTGCTTTCAGTTACCTCTAATGGATAGTTGATGCAACCCTCACAATGCTATGAAAACTGTTGCATAGATGTTGAGTAACATGTACATAACTTTTAGGTTGTCTGAACTCTGAATGATAACATTTGATAAAAGTAGCATATTGCATAGGATTATGGGGACTGCCGATCATTAGAAGATAATTAAAGGCCGGATAAGATGTTCTTGTAACATTTATACAGAGTATTGGTGATAAATTAAAGGCCGGTTAATGCGTTCTTGTAACATTTGTACAGAGCATTCGTGATTAATTGAGATCTGTTTTAGGATAACAAGAGGATGAAGGGAGAGGTGTGCTGTATATTACTTTGTGTTATTAGGAAAAGAAGTTTCCTGCAATATATGTGATTGATCGTGGACAGGCTACTATACATTATAGGGATGAGTTAAAGTGGGTGACTACTGCAAAGTGTATGCATATGATTTGTACTTTTTTTTCCTCTGTCTCCCATCTTCCTTCTGCAAGATTTTTAAGTAATCGGTTCATCTATTCCATTATATTATTACTTATATTGTGTGTTTACTCCCTCCAGAAAAATTATACTTTCACTGCTTTTTCCTAATCCCAGTCATATAAATGTAATGGTAGACAATTGTTTGCATCACTATGTCTACATGCATACTTATATCAAAGCAGATAATATGCACGTCAAGGCTGCATTCACTTTATATTATAAAAAATTAGGTGAAGTTATTGTCGCATAGAGGATACCCATTATTTTATATGTTCCTATGTTTTAGCAAGTAGTACTACATGTTGGTTTCCAAATCTTTATAACTTGTACTAGCTATTTTTGGTTTTCATTCTAATTAATCGTTATTAGTTGGGTACTAGCCTTCTAGGTTTTTCTTGGATGAAGCCCTGTTATTAGCTTCGTGCACTGTGTAATGTAGTTGTGCATTTTCTTGTTCAGATTGCTGTTTGTTTTATGTTTTTTGTTTTAACCTATGCTTCCATGTAAGTTGCTAAACTATAGGAGTATGTTTTAGTTGCCTGCTACTTCATTCACTTGACCTCCTACGAAATAAATATTTGCTGAGTTTGAAACTTAAATCTTGATTATGTTATTTTAGCAAGTATGATATCTTCAGACGTCTTCCCTAGTTTTTGTGCATGAAATTGTATAATTGTTCACTTTATTCACAACAATTTATGTGTAGTGGTGAAAAGGTACCTGACACCAGCTGGTCTGGATTCATTGAAGTTAAAGGAAAAGTAAGATTAGAGGCTTTTGAAAAATATGTTCAAGATCTTCCTCGCTCACGCAACCGCGGCTTGATGGTAAGATGTTATCTCTGTCACAGTTTATTGAAGTGGTTTAGAAAAAGAATATTATTAATGCTGTTTACTCGATTTATTAGGAAGAATGAAAACATCTTTGTTGCACTCTACAGCCTTAATTTTTACTGCATGCACTTACCTTCAATATGAAATGCTCTTACCACATTATCTTTGACTGATGAAAAAAGCTAAATAATAATGGCTGCATTAGTGCATTGTTGAATTGTAGAATATTTGCTCCAGTGTCTTAGCTTTATGTTTACATTTCAGTGTCTTAGCTTTATATTGACATTTCCTTAGGATTACCTTTTGCATCTCTGAATAAAGATAGGATTACCTATCCTTACTTAGAGATGCTAAATATTCATGTAAAGATACTAGGTTACCGTTTCTTTGGTTTTGAGATTTAATCATCTGAGACAACAAATATTTTGGTGCATATTCCTCTTATAACCAAAACCAAGTGTCTAAGCCATGATGAAATATAAACGATGTTAGCATAAGCTCAGATGTATTGAGTTGACACCCAAATTAGTAAATGCAAACTATCGCGTGGAGGCATAAATTTAATTTTAAAACTAAGCCCCACAAAGGCCTCAAAGACTGAACATACTTATGGTCGGGTTAGTATATATTATATCACGGATTTAACTGATACCACACTGAGAAAATATTTGTCATGTCTACAATATTTAACATTATGCTTATATAGGCCACACTCTAGTGGCAATAAACTGTGTTCTTGGGTGTTGCATCACATTGTTTCTCCCATAATATCTTTGTAAAATAGATAATGTTTATAGAATCTGATGACCTTAAAAATGAAAATTTTATACAGTTAGTTTGTTCACTGGTTTGTTGGTGAACTTGGTAAATAAAGTTTTTTACTACTTCCAATTGTCGATACCAGAGCCCTATTGATGAATGAAAGAAAGGGTTTATGAGCCCCAGCCCTGTAAGCACACACCTATGTAGAGTACATCGTTAAACACCTGCGGCACAAACCCATTTTTGACCTATTGGTCCTGTATCATTGGCGACCGAACGGCCGCCCCTAATTTCTAGACCGACCTGCTATAATAATTCCACAAGTTTGTAGCTTTAGTGAATGGACACTCGTAAGGACATTGCAATAGTAGACTTGTACAACCTAGTATATCTATAGAGAAGTACAAAATAAATGGAGATAATGAATTTATCCATAGATATAAAGAGTCAGGACTTGAGTAACTAAGGACTTTGGTTACCAGCTCTAGATCAATTGAACTTGGAACTTCCTTGCTTAGATTATCCAAGCTCAACCAAGTCTAGATTGGCCTCTTCTAAAATCCTTAGTGAAGCTTATTAGTAGTTGTATCTATATTGTGACTAAATATAAATATGATAGTAGGGTCACATAGGACCACTTTAATATTAGAACCTTAAAACTATTTAATATATTATGTTGCAGAACGTTATACCTTTTTTAGTATTTTAAATTTTATCAATATTTTTTTGGCATAATTATTTTTTTTAAAACATATTATAATGATGAAGTACAATTTGAGTTACGTGGAAAATAATTAATCTTTATAAAAATATGTATTTTAGAAAAAAAGAATTTGTGTACTGCACAAGTACATCATAATACTCTATAATTATATTGTATGCTGCAACAAAACTAAAATATCGTGTACAACATGAGTAAATTTCAGTCGTTGATTACACAAATCTACGGTACAAATTAGGTCTAAGTTTTAACTTAATATAAGGTTCTAATCTGAACCTAACCTTATGATAGTACTTTTCCTGAGATGTGCGCGAAGCCTCATAGACTGTACTACACCTCACATATGCAAATTTTAGAATGGATGTTGCAAATCAACATATTTTAACTTTTACCACTTTTTTGAAGTAGTTTGAATTTTTGACTCGAAGGTCAAATTATTTAGAAAAAAACAAAGTGTTATCAACAATTGAAATTCTTTTCTTTATCGTTCTTCCTTCCATTGATGTAGGACACTAAAATAAATGCAACAAACCAAAATAAATATTTTGTTTTGCAAAATTCAACCTAATCATAGATTATACTTCGTTGCTTGTTATTATGTTTATGCTAATTTTTTCTTTTTGTGTCAATTAGACCATCTCTAGGGAGCACAGACTCGGATACGGTGACACGGGTACAGGTACTCGGGGATTTGCCAATCATCGAAGAGTCTTAGATACGGGACTCGAGTCACTCGACAAATAAAAATAATAATAAACATATTTATATATTCATGATAAGATTTCTGTATAAATGTGACTCGATGATGGGTTTAAGATTGATTAGGAATGAGTGTTACAGAGAATTAGTGTTTCTGATTGTATGTATATATAAAAGATGTGTGTATATGTAGTCTGGTTGACTTTAAAAATAGGTTAAAAAGATAGTGGGCTGAGATTTTTTTAGTTGGGCTGGATTATTTGTAGTTGGACCGAGTCAGAGGCGTGTCGCCCCCGAGTCGGTGCCGAGTCCAACAACATTTCGTGCCGAGACTCCACCTGGCGAGTCTGATACGCACTCAGCCGAGTCGTGACCTAGTCGCCGAGTTGGGCGAATCAGACTCGCATACGGAAGCCAAAATGAAGAGTCCATGCTTCCTAGGACCGTCTAATGTTAATGTTATTACTAGGTCATTTTATTTATGACATATTTATTTTTTAGAAATAATTTTTACACCAATTTGGCGTCTTTCATAATTCCTACAATGCCATTGTGTTTGTTAACAAAAACAAATTTATTCCTTATATGTCCGATCTATTTCTTATTATATCCCAATAGGATACTTGGTTTTGGAAAGTGAGAATATCATATCTTCTTTTAGATATTTAGTGCAAGATATAGTGTAAATGGGTTGGAGTTGATTTTGTGGATAGTGTAATTTTAACACTAAAATAGTGTAAAACTTATACTATTTTGGTGTCTTGGATTGGAGATGCTCTTGGTAAGCTTATTAAGATTTTTGGAAGAGGCCAAATCAAGATTTGGTTGAGTTTGAATAGTCTAATCACAGTAGTAGACAGATCATGTTCAATTTATCTAGAGAGGCTAGGTCAAACTGGTTACCTAAGTCTTAACTCTTTATATTACGAAGTGAGGAAGAAATAAATAAGAAAAGAGAAGTTTCCAGCGGTGAAACTATGCCGCTAGGTTAACTTTGCTGAGATATAATATAAACTAGGGGTTTATGTGTCAAAACAGATTTGATCTAGTGGTGAAAAACCTACAATTTGGGCAGGGTAAAATGAAGCTAGGCTAGAGACTTGACCAAAAAAAAAAGGAAAAGAAGCTTGGCCAGAGAACATGACATCAAGGATTTCCTTACGCTAATACACCATCTTTAGGATTTCCTGATGCCGGTAGACCATTTTTTTAATACTAAATTAGTTCATTAATAAAAGGATATACATCATCTACATAAATAATCAAAATTGAACAAACATGTAGTAAAATAGATCAATTTGAGAATTCCTTCGTCAAAGTTACGATCGTCGAGTAGATTTTGCACTGCGGGACATTCCTTGGTTATACAACATTTTTGGAGAGACAATATGACAATTTGTTGTAGTCGTGAGGAGTTTATATATTTGATTTGTGAAACCGTATTCGAACAATTGAGCTACTAGCTGCAATCCTCTATAACTCCGTATCAATGAACCAAATATCATAAGAATCCTGTAGATTTACGATCCGAGACATTCAAACAGACAAAACCCCCACAAGGAGAAAAAAAACCAAAAATATGGGTAGAGAAAACTCTCAACATAGAG
This sequence comes from Saposhnikovia divaricata, assembly GCA_036435485.1. NCBI lineage: Eukaryota > Viridiplantae > Streptophyta > Magnoliopsida > Apiales > Apiaceae > Saposhnikovia > Saposhnikovia divaricata. Next base: position 60,478,211 of record CM071598.1, read on the forward strand.
AGAAATTTATTAAAGAAAATGAAATTAAGAAAAAACAATAATAGGGCTTGTCATCAATCAAAAGAATGAAGATATCCCCCAGATCGATGAATAAAGTTGGGTTTTACCAAGAGGAAGAGTTATGCCAATGCATAATGAGTGAGTGTAAATTTTATTATTCATTTCAGTAGTGTTAGAAATCATATACGTATTAAGTAGTGAATATAACATATTGCTATAAGTAATACGTTTGATAAAAAAGAATTTATGAGATTTAAATTGGTGAAATAACGTCATTATTGTCAAACAACATTATTGCATAAGACAGTCTACTCTTCGACATCTAAGTTTGGGTACTGCTTAGCTTAGCTTAGCTTAGCAATTTTGGGACTCGCCACCTTAGAGCCTGTATCGTTCTGAATGTGCTTACATCATTAAACTTGAAATTAATTGTCATCATTTCAAGTCCATTATATGATATCTGCACAATAGCTATAAATCCTTATGCAATTCAACATTCAACCCATCAGTTATTTATACCTGGGTTGTAAAGAACCAAGTTGGTAATAAGCTCCAGCTCAATAAGGTGAGCTTTGCTCGAAACGGACTTGAGCTTATGCTCAAACACCGAAATTTTGTCCTGTACAAAAGTCAAGCTTTATCATTGTTTGAATCGGCTCATAAAGCTCGACTTGGATTGTTAAGGAGTTTCAAGTTTATGCATAATAATTCAATGATTTATAAATATTTTGTACGGCCTGAAAGTTTGGCCAACTATTGCTACTAATTTGCTTAATGAAGTTGGGCCTAAAGATGGGGTGCGATTTGTGGTAAAGATATATATATATATATATATATATATATATATAATATTATATATACGTTCACGAGCAGCTAGATTAGACTCAAATTTGGTCCTAATTGACATGTTCACGAAGACACAAACATAAAATATCTCAATCTTGTTTCGTTACTTCGAGTTTGATCATAAAAATAGCTTGGCTTGGTTTGATTGATATGAAAAAAGTTGAAAAGCCTGCTCAAGTTATTAAGGCATTGCTCGAGGTCGAGTGTGTGTAAGGCATGGCTAACCTTGATTGGTATAATAGTTTAGGAAAGGAAGAGTAGGAAATATGTTGTATAGTTTTTGGAATAATCACTGATTTGTATGATATCAAGTCAAAATGGATATTATTTTTGTTTAATTCTGAAGTGCTAGGATACAAGGATACATGGTAAAGGATCCAAGTATTGGACATGTGCTTTAGTTAGAAAAATAATGTTAATAGTTGATGTTATATAAGATACAATGTACGAGTCCCACATGGGCCACATATTGTTTGTCGAGGTTAAAAATGCACTATTCCTAGTAAGCTGGGATCGAAAAAATCATCTATTTGACGAACTTATTTGTTTATTGTATATTCATTTCTGGAGGTTTAATTGTAATAACCAATAAGTACAATAATTTGAAGGGGTAAGATCTTAATAATTTAAGGGAAACTAATAATGGCACACTAAAGGGAATTGTACTATAAATTAATAGTACATATTTGATATTATAAGTTTATTTGATTTTGCAGTTGTCAAAAATCAAAACCTAATATTGAATTAATAAAAATGTAAATTTAAGAGTTGATTTCAAAAGCAAATATAAATAGAATTCTAATAATTTAAAGGGTTGAAGCCAAATATGGTACGACAGGATAATGCCAAAACTCCAGTAGGGGTTTCAACAAATAATAAAAATAGGTTAGTGTTGGTTATGTGTTATGACTCACAATTTATGTTGGAATGGTTGAATTTATTATATTTATACATTTAAATAATAAATTATAAATAAATAGGTATTAATCAAGGTTTGATTTTACAACCACCGCTAAAAATGGGTATTGATTTTCAAAATGTTAAAAAGAAAATAATAATGGATTTTTATGGATAAGTAATTAAAAAAATGAATTTGTAAGGAGAAATAGATAAGAAATAGAATGAATTAAAAAGTTGGAGTGGTTTGATAGTTTTTATGGGATTGAGTAAATAATAACAAAATCAAATATGATACTTTGTGGTTGATTCAAATGAGAACCACTACCTAAAAGAGAACCGGAGATCCATTAACCGCCGTTGGATGAATATTCAATTAATGGCTAAGATTTTTTTCAGGGACAATTAATGTAAAATATTCACAAATCAATAAAAAAGATAACCAAATAATTGTAATTTTTTTTTGTAAAATACACATATTTGTATGTTTATTCTTCCACGTATCTGTACGTGTCTTATTACACACAATATTATATCTCCTCGTTCAATACTTGAACTTTGAATGTTATAGAACTTAAACTGAAAGTTCATATGAAGAGCATGTAGTGCAAATACGTAAGTTCATACACAGAACGTGCTTATTTATGTTAAATTATATAAGTTCTGCATATGAACTTTGAAAGTTCTACATTAAAACGTGTTTGTCTTACATATGAATTTGGAAATCTAGAATGTTCATGTGTAGAACATGTGGAATATGTGGTGCAAATATGTAAGTTCGTACGTAGAACATATTTATATTTTATTGAATTAGATAAGTTCGCACATGAACTTCAAAGTTCTACATTTGAACTTCCCTATATTTTAAATTTGAACTTGGAAATTGATGATATCCAATCTTGATTATTTTTTTATTATGTGATTCTTGGAAGATATGAAATTATGTAGTATTTAAATTTTTGGGAAAAAAATTGGTAGAGATTCACTACAAAATTTGCTAATTTCTTTCCTTTTTTTATTTACATATTTAATCTATATTATAAATATGGTAAGTGTATCTTTATTATATTTATATACAGTATTTAAGAATTGGTTCTTAGGTTCTCAATTTATACTGTTTCTCCATAGAGCATGACCCATAATACTTTAATATTATATTAAGTTACAGTGATTTAATGATGATTCTAATAAGATTAAGTTAATATATTGGTTTTAAAATTTTATAGACTTTAGTTGAAGTATTATATATTAAATTTTTTATTATAAATTTGTAGGTGATAACCGAAATGTGGCACTACCACGCAGTTCCCTTAAATAGAAATTTCGCTGTTAATATGGAGTATACGTGAACATCTACTAGGTAGGGTATTTATTTCTGACATACATATGAGTTTGCTTTGTAGTAGGAAATGCTTTGGTGATTGTTTTTATTCATAATAAAAATCCACACTACGGAAGAAATTCGTTGAATCTGCATAAATTGTCTAATATCCAGCATATGAAATCGTGCACTCTATGCGCTGCATCTTTCACACTTTCAAATTTATACTACCAAATTCGCACAAAAAAGTAGTTTATATGGTTTATGGTCAAGCTGAAGATAAGTTAAGTAGCCAACTATACTAAAACCTTACCAGTAATAATTTTAATTAATCTTAGATGAAGAAATATGTTAGATGAGACTACAATTGAAGCACATGTACGGTGGATTGGGTACCTCCGTACCATACTACTCCCTCCGTCCCATTCATTTGTATACAAAAAAGAGTGTGTCTGGCACGCATTTTAGGATGCATTTTAAGGATGATTTCATAGCTTATTTTTGATTTTTTTTTTTTTTTTTTTGTATAAAAATAGCATTGTTAAATTTTTATATAAAAAAAGAAAATTTTAAAAATAAGTTATGGAACTATCCTTAAAATGCATCTTAAAATGCGTGCCAAACACCCTCTTTTTTTTGTATACAACTCATTGGGACAGAGGGAGTACTGTTTAACACCAGCTACTAGAAATTAAACCACCTTAGTATAGTCGAAACTAACAGTGAGAATTTTACGATGACAGGAAATTTAGTCTCTTTGTACCTATGCCAGACAAGACAAAATACAGAAGAGAACTCAAAGGACCCATCTCATGACCAAGCTAACGGTAAATAAATGGGCTTGTTTATCAAACATTACACTCATCTAGACCCCGTAAAGAACAGAAGTGATTGTGCTAGTTCCTGCACTTCTCTCCTTGTTTCTTCACTTCATGTATGTACAGAGATAAAAACATTGTTTGCTCCATATACCTCCTCTAGACAAATTCATGTCTCCCTTTTTGTCTCCTACCAAATAAATGAATGATGTGAGTTCTGCATTAGATAATGCCAAGCTGATTGAGATTAAATCGATCAATGAGCCATTGGTCAGATTGTTGACTGGTTTTGCTGGTTAAGACTTTTTTTTTTTCCCTCTTTTGATGGAATCTTGAAGATCCTTGACAGAACCTTATAACTTGGACAGTTGCTTTATGTTTCTATATTGGTGACTAGTATGTCGGACGTGCATAGTCTTCTTTATTGATACAGATTTTGTATCTGGCTGTAGTTCTGTAAGCTGGTCTTATATTCGAAGAGAAATGGTGACCATATTACCATGCAAGCATGTAAACACGTGTGCTCTTTGCTCCATCAGCATTATGTAACAACAGCAGTTAAGCTTCAGATAAAAGATTTGGTTGAAAACTTATAGCTAATAAGAAATTTGGCATAATGCTTAATTGTTTTAATCATTAGATTTTACTAAGCTTCTTATCCACATGAATCAAACAATTTGCAAGGCACTGAATCCATCTTATGTACTAAGCTAAATTCGCCTAATCACTATCGATGTGATCCTGTCAGGTACTCTATATTGAGACATCCTGTCAGGTACTCTATATTGAGACCTTTTTGTAGTCAAAGATAGTTTTCAGAGTTGTTGCTTGATGTAATGCATCTGTGGGAGTGCTCTGTGTTGATTTGAAGATGGTATGCAAGGTTAGGTGTCCTTGAGGATATTGAAAGCTTTACTTCTTAAATTTCGATAATAGTGGTAATTGTGTTGGAAGAAATTGGTGCTTGATCATGGTGATTAGTAGAGGCAGCTGCTTTTTGAAGTTACTTGCACATATTAGTTATTTATGTTATGACTTATGTTGGCACATGATATAGTTAAACATGTCATGTGTACTATCATCTAGTCATCTAAATCGAATCTAAACACACCGGAATGGATGATACAAAGTCCTCCAGCCTTGCATAAGAGATATTGTAACAATATCCTCATATAAGATTAATGATGTATATCCCTTGATATAAGACGAATGATGCAGGTTCCTTTTTAGTTTGGAACCAAAATCGTATATGATCCCGCAATTGTTCCTCCAGCCTTCCAGGACACTTTAATTTTCACATTGTATTCTCTACCTATTCCTTCCCATTATTTTTTTTTTAAATAGTGGGTGGTAACTGTACACTTATATTCAGGTTATATCACTGCGTTGGAAAGAGGGATCTTCTGAAACTGAATTTGCGGGCATGAAAGAGGTGAGGAATTTTGATGAAATACTGTAGAGTTGGCTTATTGAGGGAGTGTGTCGATATTTCACTGTTCTATGGAGCACATATGAATATAAATCGTTGTTATTGATCTAATCAGGTTTCAAATGGATACAAAAAGGGAGAAAAGGTAGGATATGCTCAGCTCTCACCAGGCACAGATCTTTACATATGTCCTCGTAGTTCTACCATTATTACCATTCTTGCCAAATATGGTTTCTTCAAGGGCATTTCTGCTATTGAAGACAAACAGCAGTCTTTGATTGGTTGTGTGGTATGGCGTAAAAGCCAAGTTTGTTTAAATTCTGTTACTAAAACTTTGGAGAGCAAGTCTAAGTCCTCATCAGAGCAACCTACTGCCTCTGTTTCTGGAACTTTGTCTAATCAAGTTTCTGGGAAAGAATCTTATTCCACCCAACCAGGCCAACAAACTAAGTCAACTCAACATGTGACAGCAATGTCTACTCCAAGTCTTGAGTGTGCTGGTGGAAGTGGTAATGAAATTAAGAAGATTGAGTCGAGTAAAGTTCATCTTGAAATAAAAAAGTCTTTCCCTGCTGATGCAATTCCAGTAACTCCTTTGGTTCCAAGCAATATCTCAGTCCCTCAAGTGGCTAAAAAAATGTGTGCAACTTCCCATGGACCATGTCAGGCTTCCAGTGGGACCCTATTCAAAGTTCAAGAATCTCTTCATGCTATTTCTGGAGCAGAGCAATATAAAGTTAAATGTCAAGAAAAGAATGCCTTGATTTCTGTCCAGTATAATGCGAAAAAATTTTGTTCGCCTACTTTTGACGAAGATGATCTTCCTGAATATGACTTTGGAATTGCACGTGGAATTTCCTCCACTGCACTCAGTAAAGGTGTTGGTGCTTCTGTGCTTAATATGAAGCTTTTAGCAAGGGGAAATTATACACAGGATGGTTTAGTGTCATCAACCATGGGTACCGTGCATACAGTATCTGCTCCTAGCCAAAGTATAGATGATGTCAGCTTTCCCACATATCACTCCGCTCCTTACCAAGGAAATGCTTCACCGGAAGTTGTTTGTGAACGTGTATGTCAGAACTCTCGTAAGAACAACTGGGAAGAACAATGTAGTGTCCAAAACAAAACTACAGTGATGCCTCCCACAGCTGCACTCGTCTCTACCGGGAGTTCTTGTACTTTGTTAACCAAAAACAGATTTCTAAATGACGACGACGATATGCCAGAATGGTGCCCCCCAGAGCCATACAAGCAATCACTTGGGGAAGCAAATAGGCCGTCACCGACTATTCCCCAAAAACTTCAGAACCCATCCTTCACAAATATATCTTCTGTCATCCCACAATCTGTTATCCTTCCACCACCACCGCCGCGACCTGTTATCCTTCCACCACCCCCACCGAGACCTGTTATCCTTCCACCACCACCGCCGCGACCTGTTATACTTCCGCCACCGCCTTCCATACATTCACAATTTTCCTACCAACAATTGCAACCATCTGTCCAGGTTCCAATCTCTTTCTCTTCTAACTCGCCGAGGCCTGTACCTATACAAAGCAGTTCAAGCGTTTTAGTGGGTTTCAACTCTAATTCAGCTTTAAGACAGCAATCCAGTTCACTGGACATAAGACCTCCAAACCAACTTTCCGGTAGAGCAGATTGGAGACCTCGGCGTTGAAAAAAATTAGGGGCAAGCTGTTTGTTACTAAAAGTAAGTAATTTGTTTTTCTCCTTGTATGTTGTATCATGAGGTCGCTTTGGAGAATTGCTTTTCGCCAAAAGTTTTAAGCTGTAAATGTGTATAATTTGTATTTGCAGTTCTTCCTCCTCGTTCTTGCATTATCTTCTGCTGTGTTTTTTAAATTACACAAGTGGTGATGTGATCCCATGTTACTTTATATCACTGTTGTCCTTTCGCATCTTGATCAAGCATTATCGCAAGTCTTTGTTTTTCATTTAAGCCACTGTTAATATGTTTTATGTAACCAGTTCACCCCATGGAAATAACACGTTTTAGTCGCCAAGATGCTAAACTATTAACAAATCTGAAGATTTGTTTCAAGATGGAGGTTTTCACTTTTCTCTACCAAATCGATCGATAACGCATCTACAAAACACAAGCGTACAAAATTTATTAACCAAATGTTTTTGTTGATTGGAAAAGGGAAGGGGCGTCCGCAAAATTAGAACGAGTATGATACAATAAAAAAAGGCAAAAAAAATTTAATAATTAAAATAGAACCCTGTTCATCTAAAGAACAAGGTAGCAGATTGGAAGTCCCTTGGCCCCCAAGCTTATCTTTCATCTTAATATACACAGATAATACAAATTGGAGGGCCTTCCCTTCCTATAATTTTACCTACATAATTGTCATATAGTATCATATTCATTTAAAACAAATGTTCTTTTGTATGCAGTTGCTAAATGAGGCTGGTATATGCATTGTAGGCCTGAACTGGCATACCGGAACAGTAGGGATGGGCAGCGGGACCATATGGGTGACCAAATGAGTTAAAAGCAGGCTGTTGTGGGTTCATCATCATCATCATCATCATCTGTTGTTGCTGTAGCATATAGGCCTGTTGCTGGTTGGCCATGGCTGCCATTTGAACAGTAGATGCTGCGGCTAGAGTATTGGATGCATGAAAAGGGTCGCATGTTGTTTGTGTCATCATCGGAGAGGTTTGTTCCCATGGATCGTAACTCACGTTATGGTTGCTTCTTCTAATTGCATCATCATTATATAAGCTATCTACTGTGAGCTTGTCCCGATCTCCAGCCTTTTAATAAAATAATAAATGCAACGTTTCAGTAGAAAGACAACTATTGTGAAAACAATTTACTCTCTACAGCACAGTGCAAAAGCACACAAGTCATACACAATGCACAATTATATATCGCCCACCACAATCTCAATAAATTGAAACAGCAATCGTAAAACCCCTAAAAATTTTTGGAAAAACATCCATGACCCACTAGTGCACAAGATCATTTTGAAACGAAAGATCCATGCAAGAATAGATAATGTAGAAAAATGTTCTTTACCAGTTTGCTTGGAGCTGCACTGTTCTCATTAGGGTCGAGAGCAGTAACAAGTGCCAATTCCCAGCCTGCTGTTATATTTGCCAGGTCTGGAGTAGTAGTTGATGACTGCTTCTCTGCACATACCAAAGGCAACAGAAAAAAAGATTCACAAACACCAAGAGAAAATCTTTAATAAAGGCGAGCATATAAAAATATAATTATAGTCAGAAGGTTCAATTAAATTTTATTGCTTTATACACATTAGTAGAACTTTCAGGATACCCTGAGAACATCCAACAAGTTACTTAATTTTACAAATTCGACAACCCTGCATTCTCTGGGAACTTACCAACTGGAACAATAGCCAACGTTGAAGCATTCTTCTGATCAGAAGCAGAAAACTCTGGAGATGAATCATTCAGACCCTAGAAAGAAGACAATGCAGGTATATAAAAGGTTACATTTTCTACCACACAGAAAGATTGTACTTCATAGGAGGACTAAAAAAACCATGATGATTACCAACAGATCTGGTGGTTGAACAGGAGCTTCCACTTTATCTGGTTCCGGTTCAGGTGGAGGTGGAGATGGAGAAGGTGGCCTTTTCTCCTGCACCTCTTGGTTCTTTTCATTCTCAATGGCTACGATCTCTTTGGGAGCCTCAATTGCCTGCTTTGCAAGGAAAAAAAAAAAATCACTTATTACAGGTTTCTGTGATATTTTCACAAGAAAAAACTCCATATTGTCAAATTTCAGTTTTCAATAAATATGGAGACATGCAAACACTCGAACATACTATTCCTTCTACACAGTTGCTACATGTATAATAATTTTCTAGAATTTAATAAATGCTTTCATAGTCGAGTTTATGTTGATCAGCAGGGCAATTTTGGGACCCACTGATGATCAAATTTGCATGATCTCCATTCACAATTGTATTTTCTTTAAAAGAAAGGTTCTCCATGTCTTTTGATTCCCTATGTCTAAACAAAACTATTCTCTGTAGTCCCTTGAAGGCATTTTGTTACTGCTAAAGAGTTTGCCCGTTTTTCACAACATATTCACATTACGAAGACCAGCTACTTTTTAATGTTCGCTGGCCCCTTCTCTTTTAATTTTCTTTTCAGACGACAGATGACTAACAAAATTGCTTCCTTACAAGATTAGAAAATTAAAAACAGAGGTTTACATACCAGTTCCTTGTGAACAATTGAAGTACGAGGAGCCTCTCCTACATACTCTTCCATTGATTGCAAAATTTCTACAGGAGGCTTCATAATAATTACACACAACAATCGACAATAGTTATAATCGATAGTCACCAGAGCTATACATATGACCCAAAATATTACCAACCTGCTCGATTTTTGGAAATTTTTCACCACGTCCAACATCAAGGATTGTACATAGCTCATTGAATTCCGACAGTCTCTCAGCCTGACATAAAAAGAGTTATCATGTTTCTACTAATAGTTAATGAGACCACTCTAATAACATTTATGAATGGAATCAGCTAACAACTCTACAATAATACCTGTTTCACTGCCCTCCTATATATGTCTAGAGCCTTTTGAGCATCATGCCTTTTCATTTCAAAGTACTGTTAAAATTGACATTATAAGTACTCCTTCATGAGGTAATGAACTCTGAAAGCATAATGGCCAAGTCACAGCATACCTTGTCAACCAAATTCATTGTGCCATCTTTTATTGCATTATGAACTCTATTGCTTTCTGAAGCAACCTATGTTTTAAGGATATAAAAAGCGGAAAAATCTTCCCAAGTTAATTATATATATATAGGTGAGTTCTTAAAAGGAAAGAACTGATATCAAGAAAAGGACTGGTGGAATTTACAAACCAGGGTAAGTGCTAACTTAATGACATTATTTTGGAACCCTGCTCCTTGAGGCTGCACAGAAGTTATCCAATATGTTACTTATTTGAAGGTTTTCCGACAGCCCGATAATATTAAACGAGAGTAGAGTACCTGGCAGCCTATAATGCGAAATAATAGCTGCTGCAAAGCTGGTAGATGATCAAGCAACTCCGGAGTATCTAGATCTCTAGTTCTCTGCACCAATGTGACTATGGCGAGGTTCATAAAAAGCATTTAGGGTTTCTTTTATTCTGATTTATCATCATACAAGCGTTACCAAATCAGTGAGCGTGCAGAGAGCCAGTTAGGGTGATAAAAAGTTGTTACTCTATGTGTATCTAATTTTTAATTTTTACATTACACAGTGCTTACAACTTAGTTAAGACTCTTAAGAGTGAAGAAATTTTGTTTGCCTTTTAAAATATGAAATATTATAATCAAAAATCACGAAATAGACATATGTTCTGGTAACACGAGTACAAACTCACAGTTTGCCAGGTCAACTAAAGTCACTGGCAACTCTGTAAACAACAATGCCACAACTCGCAAGGAAGAGTTATATCCACTCTTAATTCAAATAGCAATGAAATTCATGAAGTGGAAATTACCATAAAAGTTACTAGTAATAGGAAGTGTTTGTACATCATGGTATACATATAAAGTTACTGAACATGAAAATAAAGTGCAAAGACGAGACAATTTTTTTTAAGATTCTGCAACAGAAGAATAAATTCTGAGTGAAAAGGAGATGATGACACAGACTCACAAAGTCTGATTGCCAACTGCAAATTATGATCTTGATTGCAACGAAGTCTTTTTCTTTCTTTCTAAACTGTATACTATTGTTGATTTCCTTTGGTTGTACTAAGAAACAAACTTAAACCCTCAAAATGATAAAGATATCTAAATCCAAGCTTCAAGTGTTCAATTATTCAAGGATATCAGAACGTAGTAGCGTTTACACGACACAGAAAAAGATAATGACAGTAAAAAAATGTACCGGGTAATCCATCTCAACATCATATTTTAACACACGCATGCATTCCAGCCGCTCTTCTAGAAATAAAGCGTAATTACGAACCCAAACGGAATAGTCCCATGCTGAGCAGAAGATCAGGGCAAAAGTTAGTTATTATCCTTCTGAAGCTTTCTTTTTCTGAAATGGAGTGAATAAGAGAATAATTAAAACTTTAACATACCATTGGGACTAGAGTCATCTTTGAAATTAGCCATATTGAGCATATGGCGTTTGCACCAGCTGTAATTAATCAGTTCTTCGTGGAACGTGGCGTCCACTTCTCTCAAAGCTCGATGGATAAGAATTAAAGTTTTCAGGGCAACCTTGACAGACAACAGATTCAAAGAATGTTAAAAATGATGTCAAAAGTAAATTTCTTTTGAGTACATTGCATGTGTTGTAATGACTCGATCAGTTAGATTGTTGCTAAACATTCATTCTTTTTCTTATATATCACTTAATAATAGCTTAGGCAAAAGTTCATACTGCCCAATTGCGTGTCTTTGCTAAACGTCTCGAAAGAGCATGAATGCAGTAAGCAATATCTGCACGAGGCCTTATACCCGAGATATACGCAAAGACAGCTGCAATAAAGATAAAAGAAAAAGTTATATATGAAGCTCCCTATCAAGGGTACAAGAATTTATAAACAGAATATCGTCATTTCAGACATCGATCATCTCCGTGTCATAGTTCATGAACGTACTTTTTATATGTTGCTCTTTTGGAGGGCGCTCAACATGGTTTGTTGCCTTGACAAGGTTGATGTCCAATTCCTGCAAAATGGGATCAGAAGCATAAATAATCAGCAATCTTGTAAAAGAGCTCAAAGAATACATATTTACGGTGTATATATATACCTTGTAATCACTATGTACTTTAGCCAAACTGACGGTGGTTTTATCCTTTAAAGCTCCTATTGCTTTTCTGAGGGTACTTTGTTTAACTCCTGACATTGAATACGAAAAATAGCTGCACAACATGCATCAGAAAAGTTATTCCTCGTAGACATGATACAAGCATGTTTCAGTTTACTAAATGAAAATAGGCTAGAGTTAATTTCAAACACATACATTCAGTTCTTTATGAACTTAACATGCTTGAATAACTAATGCGGAAAATTTATTGAATGATTTACAAATTGCAACCAAAAACCTAAAAAGGTTTGGTTCATATAATTACACCTAATACAATGACACATATCTATTGGTCACGTTCAAATGAGAACCAAAATTTTCACACAATAAACACGAAATACATAAGTACATAGCGACATTAAGAAATGCATAACATCTCAGGTTTTCATTTTGAGCCCGATCCTATATATATGTATATTGAAAACACAAAGGTCATGCACCATTACACATTAAAACTTGATGAATACAATTTTGTAACAATGAAATATGTAACAAGTCTAAGAATAAAGTTGCATTAATAGACAGCTACATGCATGCATATTCACGAAAGTACATACATCAAATATATTGGTCTCGGAGAAGAATTGTAGGTGAGCCTGCGAATGCAAAATTGCAAAAGATCGAGAAAATGAAAGTGAAAGGGAAATAATGTGGGGGAAGAGAAAGGGAGTAGTCCTTACATCCAAACATATGAACGATAGATAAGTTCGTGTCTGGTTGGACGTACATACTTCAATACCGGACCCACAAGATCCGGGCTCCTTTTAACACCTTTTTAATAATAATAATAATAATAATAATAATAATAATAATAATAATAATAATAATAATAATGGGTCATGCTCTAATGAGAACAAATATTAGGGCTGAAATCGAATCCGAGTAATCCGGATTCGAATCCGGATTCGACTCGTTAACAACGAATATAATTCGTATTTGTATAAGAAATGAACGAATTCGAATCCTGTTTTATAATTCGAACGAATATCGGATCGAATTTCACCACTCTAATATTCGACAATATTTTTATAGAGTAGTTCGATAATTTTAAAATGCTCGAACTTATAAGTATTCGATTAGAATTTTCAAATTATGTATACAATATATATTATATATAAATATATATTATTAAATTAATATTCTACACATGAACACATTTTAGTTTTTTAAAATAATCATTCGAATATTCTTAATTTTTTAAGATTTTTCTAGACGAATTCGAATTCGAATATACAAAAACGAGTAATTCGGTATTCAATCGAGTCGAACTGAATCAAATACGAAAATTTATATTCGAATTCGGGTCGAATTTGAACAAAGGATTAAAATTTTAAATCGAATCCGGACAACGAGTAACTACAAATTCGAGCCGAATTTGATCATACTACTATCCGCACATATTCGACTAGTTTACAACCCTAACAAATATTAACATGAGAACATAATTGTTCTCCAGCAGAACAATACAAAAATAAAAATATGAAAAATATGCAGAACCATTGTTATACACTTTTTAAAGGAGTACAGAACAACTGTTCTCACGTATAAATTGTTCTCAGTTGAATCATTCCCATAATAATAATAATAATAATAATAATAATAATAATAATAATAATAATAATAATAATAATAATAATAATAATAATAATATATCCTATATTATATAATAAGAGTAATAGAGATAATAAGCGAGTACTACCATAGGTCAAGGGTTCGACTCTTACGAACTATATAATAAAATAATGTATCATTATATCATATTATATGTAGAATAAAAGAAATAATGAACAAGTATTTTTTTTACAAGCAAAATCTTTCATTAATCAAAAAGAGATATACGAAACTGAACCACGAAAACAAAAACATCCACCAAGAGACAAAAAGTCCATCAAGAAACTATATAAAAAACACACCAATAACACCCAAACATCGGAATGAACCTATCAATAACATACTAAATATAAAATACAAATTATAAATCTTAAAATTATTATCACAATATTTATATTATGGGTTAAAAAATTAAAACTTATAACTACTGTGCGATTTATTAAAAAACTTATACTCTAAGGAGCAAGTGAACAAAATTGAGAAGAAAAATAGTCTGATCAATGCGAACAGAGCAGGAGGACAATAACTAGAGAGTGTTTATATACAAATTTCATAAAAATATGTGTTTACTCACCCCGTTCTTTTATATGACGGATTAGTTATGAATGTTCATTTGTAGAGTCAAAGCATTAAGCACAGTAATACATAAATATAGACATCTATACTATCTATATATACTACACTATAATAAGTAAAAGTGAGTATATTTTGTAGTTTGATTAATCCCATTTTTATTATTCTTCAATTTTTGTTATCACATTCATTCACAACCGTTAGATCTTCAATTAAAATAGATAATAGTCGTTAGATACAATATTAAAAGTTGTCATATACAGAGGTTTATGACTCGAATCCCGTTAACAATATTTTAATTTAATATTAATACTAAAAGATGTTATGTAGAAAGGTTAAAGGTTCGATTTCCACAAACGACATATTAATTTAAATTTAATACTAAAAATTGTTATATACAAAGATCTAATGTTATAGAAAAGTCTAATGTTCGAATTCTCCAACAACATATTAAAATTAATAGTTGTAGTATTATATTACATTATAAGAAAATTAAAAAAAATAAAAATAACTCGTGCTTTGCACGGGCCATAAGCCAGTAATAATATTATTATTATATATGTTTTTATAAATTCTTATATATCTTCGCGTCAGGGCCTGTTTGGTTACCTTCTAAAAATATAATGTTGCACTCATAAGTACTTTCTTATTTATAAGTTACTATTGATTTATATAACTTTCTTTTTTGTAACTTATAAATAAGAAAGTACTTATGAGTGGAATATTTTATTTTTAGAAGGTAACCAAACAGGCCCTGACACGAAGATATATAAGAATTTAAATAATTATTTATAAATAACAAAAATAAAATTCAAAATTACATTTAAAATATATTATTAATTTTCAAAAAATGATAAAAAGTTTTAAATTTATATGTGTCAACTATCACATGTTCGTTTATAACATTTCTAACATATCTTTTATTATAATACCCGAGTCTATCCATGTGCAGTTAACCAATCAGAAATTTATGAATTATTTTAGGACCGATAAGAACTAATTCCTAAATTTTAGACCAATCATGTTATATTTAGAGTTTTCCATATTTACATTTTCATCCTACATCATTAATCATGATTAGTTAACACTTCTAATTTTAATATAATAATGATTTTATTTAACATATCCATAAATACATATTTTTTAAATCAAAAAATATTTAGTAAAAAATCACAATTTTAATTGGAAATCAATCACGATATACTAATATATATTTTAAATATTATAATACCTAAATGTACCATGTACCTGAGTCTACCCATGTGCAGTTAACCAATCAGAAAATTATGAATTATTTTAAGACCAATTTTTAAGAGCTAATTCCTAAATTTTAGATCAATCATGTTATATTTAGAGTTTTCCATATTTACATTCTCACCCTACCTCATTAACTATGATATTCTCACCCTACCTCATTAACCATGATTACTTAACACTTCTAATTTAAATATAATAATAATTTTATTTAACATATCCATAATTACATATTTTTTAAATCAAAAAATATTTAGTAAAAATTCATAATTTTAATTTGAAATCAATCACGTTATACTAATATATATTTTAAATTAAATTTCATAATTAATCATTCATTAATCAACCACTCTTTTAATATAAAGTCAATCACAATCATATTATCATACATTATAAATTGATTTTCATAATATATATTGTACAATTAAATTTTTTAAATAATTATAATCTAACTCAACTAGAAATATGAAAAATCAAATTAGGAATCAGATTGTAAATAACTTGGATAAAATCCATACTTTCAAAGACTCGATTTTTTTAAAATCTCAAAAATATATTTATCTATAATTTGTTAATAAAATTAATTAATTAATGCATATAAGCCGACACTACAAAATCAGATTTGAATCAAATTTTAAATAACTTGGATAAAAACCATAACTTCAAAGACTAGATTTTTTTAAAGGCTCAAAAATATATTTATTCATAATTTGTTAATAAAATTAATTAGTAAATGCATATAAGCCAACACTACAAATATTTTAATTACTTTAATTATTAAATATACGTAAAAAGAGTATTATTATTGGTTGGTGAATAAATTACCAATCAAAAAATTTAAAATTATTTTAGAGGCAATCAGAATTCACTTATAAATTTTAAAACAATCAGTCATATACAAAATTTTTATTAATTACCATGCTCATTCTAATTTACTAATCGCGTTAAATTTAATTTATATATAATAATATCTTGATTTAATAAATTCGTATATGCCATGATTTTTAATTTTAAGAAGTTACTACTAACCGTAAATAATATTTTCTATAAATCCACATAACAGTATATTACATATGTTTATATATCTTTTAGTTATGAATTGTTTTTGAACATTTTTTATTATAATACCTTAATCTATCACGTATTAGTTAACCAATCAGAAGATTGTGAATTTTTTTAACATCAATCAAAATTTACTAAATTTGAGACTAATTAAACTTAATGTAACATGTTTCTCCATTGGATCTAGATTCTACGTTTCAGCCAAGATTAAACTCAATTCAAGTTAAACTGTATAACAATTGATTTTTATTTTTTTATATCAATTGACAAAAAATAGTGACTACTAATTTTTATTTTAACGATTAACTAATAAATAATTTATACAAAATAAAATTACCTCAAATATAAAATTCTTACAAACTAAAAAAATATAATTATCATATCAATTTAAACATTACAGGTAATTTAAGTCGCTTATTCCCTATTCTCTCTCAGACCTAGCCAACTTTGATGAACTAAAAGTGTCAGCATCAATTCTCCTCATGCCTAAATCACATAAATTTCGGTTAAGGTACTATTTTGTATCTTTTTATTACTATACTTCGATAGATTATCTTTTTATTTCGATTATATATATATGTATCGGATGTTTCATGTTTTAATTGTCCAATAAAATCAACAGAAAAATGATTGTGACAAAAATATAATAGAAACGAATTAGGTTTTCATCATCCCCCGTCCAAATTCTCCTAGAATTACTTCCCATTAGAATATACAGTGGCCAACTCTAATTATTCTACGACTAACTGAATTGTAGGCATCAATCCTTATCACATTACACCGATTTATTTATATTATTAAGTGTGCATATAGATAAATGTTTTTTTACGGCGTTAGGTTGCCAATTTTATCATTCATAACTTACATGCATGATAACTAAAATATTTATTGTATCATTATCCATATATTTAAAAGTACGATATAGTTTTTCTCATATTCTAGAAGGGGCTCATGCCAGTATTGTTGGGCCGCGCAACACCCATTAACACCGCATTAGTATGATATTGTCCGCTCTAGGCCGTGGCCACGCCCGCACGAATTTGTTTTTGGGCTTCTCCCAAAAGGCCTAATACTAATGGAGTTGTTGGCTGCTTATATTCAAGATAATTCTTCTTTATCTTAACGATGTGGGACTTGGGTTGACACCCACTCTACAATCTCCCCTCAATCCAAGAACCACCAATCTTGTGACCCTTATATCGCCGCTACTCATTGGTGGCTCCCCATCTTGCGGGACACGCCGCCCGACCACCTCAGGGTCAGGAAGACTTTCGACACAAGCCGTCCAAGATCTCAAATCGCGGTTCTGGAGAGCCTCCCACACCACACAACTTGCAGCCCGCAACCATAAGATCAACTTCTTAACCATCGGCTCCGATACCACTTGTTGGGCCGCGCAACACCCGTTAACTCCACAGTAGTTTGATTTGTTTTTGGGCTTCTCCAAAAGGCCTCATACTAATGGAGTTGTTTGGCTGCTTATATTCAAGATAATTCTTCTTTATCTTAACGATGCAGGACTTGGGTTGACACCCACTCTACAAATATAAGATCAGTTTCTCGATTTTAATAATTTATTTCTTCACTACATCAATCAAAAATCTCTTCCTTTATCAACTTAACTGCTAATGAATTTAACGTTGTATATATTACCATTTCACCAACTTAATATTCAAAGGTGCATCATGAATAACTAACCATTCAGAAGGAATCTTGAATTCACAACACGAATTAATAACCAAAGGTACAGAAACAATCTTAAAATCATTAATTGTCATTTATTTTGAAACATTTTTTTTAATATAATTATCATTTAAAATTAAATCCATTCATTTTTCTATAAGTATCATATTGATTATTTGTCCTTAAATTTGTTACTTTGTTTTGTGGTTCCTATTAATTAAAAAATCCAAGAATATAAATTCAATTAATTAGTAAGGTCATATTAAAATTAATATTAAATTAGATTTACTAATAGTTAAATAAAAGCTTTATAATTACCTTTCAAAATCAAAACCATCCATTTTTTTCATTATTAACATTTTAAATATCTGTCCTCAAATTTAATTTGTGGTTTACCATTAATTAAATGAAATCCAAGAATGTAAAGATAATTACTTAGTAAGTTGGAAAATGAGAGGTTTTAGTTAAAGAAAATAAAAAGGTAACATGTTTTAGTTGAAAAAGATAATTAATTACTAAAAGTAATTTTAAAATAAGTAATTTATTTTATTAAATGTAATTGTCCGTAGTGTTTTTAGAAAAAAAGAAATTTTAATTAAATAAAATATAAAGATATTGTGTTTTACCTGAAAAGAAAAATTAATTAGTTATTAAAAAAATAAAAAAAATAATATGTCTAACCTGAAAAAGAAAATTGATTAGTTATTAGAAAGGATTATATATGTAATAATTAAGTAAATAAGGGAACCAAATTTTTAATATTTCGACTATTATAATATAGTATAAATATATATATATATATATATATATATATATATATATATATATATATATATATATATTAAATATTTATATATATCATAATTTGAAAGTCTAAATTAGTAGATAATAAATTGATGAAATAGTGGGGATCAACATTACAATTAAAATAATTAAATGTCATGCTTCATACGGTAAATAATTGGCATTCACGTATTTAGAAATTGCGATTACTTCACAAAAGATAAGATATGGATTTCATTTTAAACATATATTAACCTACAAAATAAATTATTTATTTTATGTATTTAAACTCTAAAACGAAATATTATATTAAAAAAATAATTTTTTATGTAGAAATTAACTAACCGTGCATACCGGTGGTCCCAAAACAGAATATAACGGGTCTGGTCTTTGGACCAAGAAATTGTGAAAATTCGGTCTTCGATTGGTCTGAGTCGATCCGGTCCGGTCCAATTTTGGACATTTGTGCAACCCTATGTGCATTATAACATGATCATTTGACAACCTCCAAAGGTTCAATTAGCAGTATAACATGTTTATTCAACAACCTCCAAAGAGTTGGCACTTCCTTTTCTGTTTGCAATTTATTAAAGAAAAAATGTGTACATGCTTATATTTATGTTAATAATTATGTTTTTATTATTTTTTATGCTCGATCCTCAATACAAGTCTATACTCAACTGAACATTCCGTAAAAATAACATAAATGTCGTAAAACTATTTGGAAAAAAACATGATAAAATAATTTTTTTTGATACTTATAAATATTTTTTGTAATTATTTAATATTTTTTAGAATTACACCCCGGTGCGTAGCACGGGTAAAATGCTATTATAAATAAGAACCGCGTGGAAGCATGTATATATACGGTTACGATACGAGCCAATAAAAAATTGTCATATATTTAGGAATACGTTAGTATTATTTTTTTTTTTGAGTTGCCTAACATCGTTTCTTAATTTTTATAGTCAAATTAAAATTTATTAAAATGAGAAATGGGAATAATTTGTGAAAAGATCCCAATGACAGAATTTGAAATTAAAATGCCCTTAATATGTCCTGAAATAAGGTCCCATATAGTACACTAGGAGTAGGGGTGTTCACGGTTTGGCCAACCCGATCAATCCGATTCAAACCGGACACTTTTCGGCCGATCCAAACCGATTTTTTACAACCCGATGTATACTCGGATTGAAAAAACGTCAACCCGATTTTAATGGGTTGGATATGGGTTTCGGTTTTAAAAATCCGAACCAATCCAACCCGATCCGATTAAAAATAAGAGAATTAAAATATATAAGCCCAACCCATTAGACATTAGTATTAGTATTAGTCCAGTCCAGTCGAGTAGTCCACTATAGTCTGATTCCGGAGTCCGATCCATTACAATTTACCCTATCAAAGTATCACGTATTAAAAATACACTAATTTGTATGATTGATCCATCTATGTTATGATTCAGTTCAAATTTAAAGACCATGTCTAGTGTTTAATCAATTTATTTTTATGTGTTAAAATTCAGAATTTCAGATATTTAAGACCTATGCTATTTGTGTTGCATGAATGATTGTAATATTTTGTTGAATTATTTCCGATTTGTTTTGAACTCACATTTTTAATTTATTTTTATTGATAAAAAATTTATTTATATATTTACTAACCCGATCAATCCGATCCAAACCGATCCAAACCGAAATACATTAAATGGGTTGGTTTACAAATTCTATTTTTATGGGTTGTGTTAAAAATTTTCTAAATCGATTAAATTGGGTTGGGCCATCAAATCCTCCCAACCCGCCCAACCCGATCCGTGAACACCCCTACCTAGGAGGGTGTTTGGCTGATGCTCCTTAAAGGAGTTTTCAACTTTAAGTCAATTTTGGTCTGTTTGTCTCCTCCGGCTTTAAGCCGGCTTTAAGTTAAAAAACTGCTTTAAGCCATAAGTTCCATTTAGGTACTTTTGACTTATGACATATGGATTTTTTTTATTTTTTATTTTTTTTCACAATTCTTGTAAAGCTTAAATATCATGAATTTAATTTTTTTTAAGTCAAATTTCACTTTAAGCCAAAATTATTAAACCCCCATTTAACTTTAAGTAAAATTACCCAAACACTTTCATTCAACTCAAAGTAAACAACTTTACTTTCTCCTTTAAGTTAAAAATATCCCCATTAAGTCAAAAGTAACTTATTTTAAGCAATTCCAAACATCCTTTAGGACGCTATATCATTTACTCCCTCCGTCCCATAAATATTGTCTTAAGTTGATTTTTCAAAGTCAAAATTTTCTAACTTTGACCAACAATTTAAAAATATTCGTTTGTGATTTTACAAAATTTTAAATTGCTTCATAAAATAGAGTGCTCAAACTTTATTATTATATTTTTTATAAAAATAGATATTATTATATAATATGTTTAATTTGTTGGTCAAAATTGATAAATTTGACTTTGAAAATTCAACTTAAGACAATATTTATGGGACAGAGGGAGTAACGTTTATGGTTTTTAAAGCTAAACATTTGATTTTTCTTATTGGGCCTGTCTAGTGGGCTTGCAAAATGGACTGCCGTTTGATCTACAACGTAATTCCATGTTGCGTTTTTGTTTTTTTCGCAAAACGTAACTGGGACTCGCGTTTTCTCAAAGAAAAAAAATCAAAATCAAAATTTAGACTTTTGGAAGAGACGTGAAATAAAGTTACAGTTCTTAAAATTTCACTTAAAGTTGCATTTTAGGGCAATTTTTCTGAGTTATGCTATCTAAAATCATTTTATTTCAAATTATGCTAAAAAGCACCAACATCCAAATAATTTAAACTTTTTTCCTTATCAAAATTAAAATATTAAGTAGTACTCAAAATAATTAAATGAAATTATAAGTACTATAGGTTTATTTTGGACCATGAAGCTCATTTAAATATATTTAATTAGAGTGTATTAGATTCAAAGTTTATAATTGTTATTGGAACTTGAAGTCCACAGATGTAATACCTTAATACTCTCTCCGTCCCTTTTTAATTGGCATATTTGCAAAAAATACACATATTAAGAAAGATTTAATTATGTAATATGTTTCCATGTTTGTCCCTAATCTTAACATTAAATGATGAGTTATGAGTGTGTATTAAATATAAAGTCAAACATTGGTATTAGAATTAAAGAGGTATATAAGGAAAAATTAGTAAAAATATATATTGGAACAAGGAATGTGACAACTATTTAGAGGACAATTTTTTTATACAAATATGCCAACTAAAAAGGGACGGAAGAGTAAACAAGTAAGTTAGTTAGAAAGGGATCCAATAAAGGAATTCTTATTAATACATTCCATTTGTCTCATTTGTGACAATTTTAATAAGAGAGAGAACATCTTGATTATATACATAAAAAAAAACTTACCAATAAAATATCTTATTTTATAACTTTTTTTTTTGAAAATGTCAACTTTCATTAAATCATCAAATTATCTGACAATAATGTCTCCAACAAATAAATCGGAGGAGACGGACTTACAATGAAGCTATTAAGCTCACAAGGAATTCTAGCAATTCTATGCGCTACCTTGTTCGCCTGCTTTCTAACATAACCAACCGAAAGCCTTTCATTACTCCTCAGAATAGCACTAGACCGATGCAAAAGGTCTCCAAGCTCCAACAGATTATCCTGCTCATTGTTCACTGCATTGACACTCAACAAAGAGTCACTTTCAATAACAACTGAACCACCTACAATTTCCTGAGACCATAACAATGCTTCTGCTATACCTGTCAACTCAGCTTCTACTACCGAGATAATACCTGCGAACCTCATCGTTTTCCCTCCAAGGTACTGGCCTTGATGATTTCTGAGGACCATGCCTACATCAAAAGAATTCTGCCCTGCAATTACTGAAGCATCTACATTAATTTTAAAACGATCGACCTCTGGAGGCTGCCATTAATTTTCACTTCTTTGTCTGTTTACCCCCAATCCAGCTGTACTCGAAGGCTTCTTATTTGCTATCTGCCACTCTGTAATTTGCTTCGTACTCCATGACATGACTGTGGAAGCTGACAGATTTCTATTCTCAAAAATACGCTTATTCCTTGCAAACCACACTCCCCAAAAAATAGTTGATATCTTAATCAGAATATCGTCCGAGCCATTAGCAAGGTTATGAAGCAGCCATTAGCAAGGTTATGAAGCAGCCATTCGAAAAACAAATGACGCAAATGCTCTACCTCCCTAACACACATTGTGCAACCAATAGTAACTGGAACGCCTTTTCCCCTTAACAAATTTCTAATTGGCACTGTATTACGACAGAATCTCCACATAAAAACCTTAATCCTATGAGGGATCTCAAGCTTCCAAATCTTACTCTAACCTCTTGACTGTTGCACCTCTACATTAACAGGTTGACTTTGACACCATTGTTGATACCCTGAACTCACCGTATACTGTCCATTACTAGAATGGATCCAGGCAATCCTGTCTCTAGTACACCATTGTGGAATCCGAGTACTTAGTATGGCCTCTGCATCCTCACTGTTAAAATGGAGCTTGACTCTGCTTTCATTTCAAGCCTTCCTATCTTCTTCAAAATAACTATAGACTTTCAACCCAATGCTTGATTACTAGTCTCTACACTGTTGACACAAAAATCCTCCTTACCTCTCAGCCATCTATCAGTAGCTATATTAATCGACTGGACATCTCCTAACACCCATCTCAATCCCTTTTTCATCTCTTCTTTAGCCTCCCAAATGCTTGACCAAGTATAACTAACACCACTAGTCTTACCAGCTTGCAGAAAATGACAATTAGGATAGTACCTTGCTTTTAGAACTCTTGACACTAAAGCATTTGGTCTGTTAATTAACTTCCAGCATTGCTTGCCCAATAAAGCTAAATTAAACCCATGAACATCTCTGAAACCCAGCCCTCCATTTTTCTTTGACATACACATCTTATTCCAGGCCAACCATCTCATGCCTTTGCTATTTGTTGAATTTGACCTCCATCAGAATGCATTCATCACCTTTTCAATCTCTTGACATAATGACTTAAGGATTAAAAAACAATACATGGCGTGCGCTGGTATTTCTTGAACCACATTCTTCAACATGACTAACTTACCCGCACGAGATAGTTGTCTCGAGCTCCAACTCTGAATTCTCTGAACCCAGCCTTCTTTCAGCATTTCTGGAGATTGGCTGGAAAGGAAGTGTTCAGTTGTTGTCAACAGTGGTTAGAAGGTGGTATGTTTTCTGCTGAGGTAAATGACACAACACTGGTGCTTATTCCTAAAAAGGAGAGTGTTGATGATCCTAAAGATCTCCGTCCAATAGCACTGTGCAACGTGCTTTACAAAATAGTTTGTTCGTATTATATTATCATTAAATATATTATTATTTAATATCAAATCTCTACGATCATTATTCACTTATTTACCAACAAATACTGCCACGCATCCAACCATTCACGGTCTAATTTGAGTTGGATCGATGCCTCGATCACTCGTATTGAGATCATATTTAAGTGTAACCATACCTAATAAAAGTATGAAGTGAAAGTATTTAGGCAATCTAGCTAAGAAGCTAGGTGTTGGAAGCACAACACATGCATGTAGCTCCTTAATCCCTGGAGACTTTTGAAAACTAAAGCTGAAGCATGCATGTGATGCGGTATATTTTTATGTTCGTTCACAGGGAGACAGGTTTTATCAATTTTAATTTAATTGTCACGAATTATTTCTAAAATAAAAATAATTATTGAGAATTTTTGTATAAGTAAATAACGCAAATAAATGTGTTTTAAAATCGATTAACTAAAAGTCTAGGGCGACCGGGTTCACCATGTTTACACCGAAACAAATTATACGGATGTAATTAATTTAACGGATTTAAATAATTAAAGCATGTGTTAATCTCTCTCAAGCATTAACGCTCTCAGAAATCCAATTATGTTCTCGCACTAAAATTCAATTCCGCTAATCGTATGTATGCCTCTAGTGAATAAAATCTCTCGATCTATTATTCCTATTTGCAAATAATTAATTAATGATACCGGCCGATAACACAAATCAAATTTCATAACATATCGATTAGAATTATTTTATATCCGTTAAACAACTAATAAGATTAAAACATTATCGTGGTGTAAACATGGCTCCCCCTTACACCCTAGAAATAAACTACTCACTCATGTTATTAATAGAATTGACAAAAATAATTAAACAAGACATGTAAAACATATATTAATAAACAAGATAAAATTAAGGAGTACCTCAATTTTGCAATAAAATAGAGAATTAAACCAAAATGTACATAAAAGAGATGAAAGAAAATCAAGCCCCTAGCTCCTCCAAAACTTCACCAAGTAGCCGAATTGTAGAAAATGTATGTGTATTGTGTTATGGCCTAATGTGGTGTCTAAGTTGTGTCCTCTCCCCCTGCATTTGTCATCCCTTTTATAGCCTTCATTCCCTCTCCAATTTGTAAAATAAAATACCTCTATCATTACCTTTCATCATTAGCCACTTTGGCCAACCATTTTTTTTTTCTTTCTTTTCCACCCCAACCACTCCACCAAAACAAACTTTCGGCTGCACTAATCAAAGCTTTCAAATTGCCAATCAATCAATACACACACTTTACAATTTAATAAAATTCTAAAAGTAAAAAGATTTTTTTTATTAAAATTCGGAACTGAATTTTCTCCTCATATTTCGAGCTGCTCCAATCGGATTTTTGCTTATTTAATCTCTCTGAATTGTAGATAATTTTCTAAGCTTCGCGTGGACTGTAAGATCGTCCAAATCCGACTTCTACAACTCCGGATATGAAATAAATACCGCAGAAAGCGGGTGTAGCTCAATAAATCTGAATTTTCTCCATTTTTAGCTCCAAAATAGCTCTTTAATTCCAATTCAGGAATTCTTATTTTCTACAATAAAACATTAAGATTTATTAAATAAATATCCAAATTAATGCAAAATGCAATTAAATATGGGAATAAAATTATCTAAAATATATATAAAAATATAACTTATCAGCATGTGATAAACTTCCCCGTGATAAACTTCCCCGTGATATCCTTGCTACCGAGTTTTTTAAGGGTGAAAACAAATGAATGTAAGAATAAATAATTAAAAGAAGAAAAAATATATTTCACTCACTTACTAATGAATTTAAAAAATTATAGAGCGAAATTTATTTAATTAATATGCTCCCGAATTGGAAGAAAAACATATAAATAATGGCAACTTACAATTTAATTTTTAGATCTAATTTTTTTTTATTTAAATAGTAAGGGTATATTTGTAATATCAAGTGTTTTTTAATCAACCATACCACTTGCTTTCACTTGCCACCCATTTTTAGAGTAAAAGTTGGGTGAAAAACCAAAATACCCACCATTTAAAATTAATAGCCCGAAATATGTATCCACAAATGAGATGTTCCGCCCAAAATACTCACGGATTACGTATCCTGAAGATACGTATACTGTATACATGTGCAGAATGCGTGTACTTTGTAAAATTGAGATTCTGGCGTTGACTAACAGTGACAGAATATGCATTTTGAGCATGCGTAACCCAGGTTATGCATTTGCCATATGTGTATCTGGCACTGTTCATCGTCTTCCCCAAAATGCGGCGCAGACGATTTTTCGTCGAAATTTCGACGACGCTATTCACCATCATCCAGTCTTTGTTCACTAACATACTATATACCATTTAATTTTCAATTGTATTGCCGAATTTGGAATCCCCAAAATAGACCACATTTTTCCATCCATTTTCCGATTGGGCTATGCGCGCCCCTACGGAACTGGAGATCAATAACTAAATAAGGGAAAGGGATAATTAATTCAAAGGTCCCTGAACTATATGCCTTTTATTGTCCAGGTCCCTGAACTATTTTTTCCAACATTGTGATCCCTAAACTTTTAACATTTCTAATTCGCATCCTTCTGTCAGAATTTGACTAACGGACGTTAGTCAATGCTGACATGGCAGTGACGTGGCATGACGTGGTAGTGACGTGACATGATGTGGCATGCCTGCCACGTCAGCAATGACTAACGTCCGTTAGTCAAATTCGGACGAAGGATGCGAATTAGAAAAGTTAAAAGTTTAGGGATCGCAATGTTGGAGAAAATAGTTCAGGGACCTAGACAATAAAAGACATATAGTTCAGGGACCTTTGAATTAATTTTCCCTAAGGGAAAAGGGAGAGGGAGGTGTGGGCATCATTTTGATGTGCTCAGAGTTGGTGGAGGATGCCGGACGGTGATGAAAGGGGAAGACGAACGGATAGGCGAATTTGAGGTCGAGAGAGATGCCGAAGTAATTTTTGTAAAAATGACGTCAGCTGACATCATCACGCATCTTGGGGATGCGTTACCCTTGATATTATACACATTCTCCAAATGCGCATCTCTGTGTTCGCATGAACAACATGCATAATCAATAGATAAAAAAGATGAAAGTAATTGGATATGGGTATTTTGGACAGTTTCCACACGAAAGTGGTGTGGTTTGATCATTCTTTTGTAAAAATTTTAGGAAGAAAGTTTATAAAATTTTCACCCCCGATTTATTTGCTTTTCTCCTTAAAAAAAACTCGAAAACATGAATAAGAGTGAAATTATGTTATTTATTTTATTCTCCACTTACTCTCATCTCTTTTTAAAATTGGGGAGTAGGGTGTAAATCCCTTTCAATCCCCCTGCTATCAATTTGCATATACACAGCCAATTATAAACAACACTCCTATGATTTGTCTCCCTCCTTGAATAACTAGCTAGCTTACTTTCCCATATATATCAAGTGACTAAAATGCACTCTTGATTTTCTAGAGAGGATTTAGGGTACCATATAATGTACTCGTGATTATAAAAATTAATTTTTGTGCATGAAATAATTATAAACAGACATGGAACATGAGAGGCAACAAAATTAAAGCACACTGTATTCAATCTTTGGTTTACTTCACACTTTTGATGAATATAACCGTTCTTCTGTAATTTAGGTACAACATAAAGAATATATATTATTACTAAACCTACACCTTTAATAATCACAGCGACCGCCATTTTTTGTGAAATGCAACATTAACAATGCGTTACATGTTGGTTTCACAGCCAATCTTACTGCGAAAATCAAGAAATACAAGCGCAGCGCCATAATGTGACAATGCACCCATGATTACAAACACATGAAATATCTGGTGGCTGTGTCCGGCAAGATCAAACCACCCGGGCCTCCACCTCTCAGGAATCCGCGTAACATAGAATAGTGTTCCAATTAGATAGGACAGCGCCATAGCCAGTTCGTAGCCAAGTATTATGTTCCTGCTAGGCTCATTCCAGTTCACTATCATTGCATGAACTGCAGGTATTAGGCCAAACAGCCCCATTGCCACGAATAATGAGGCTCTGAATGCGCGGAATTTATTTGTTGAAAATACTGGTGAGAGCAATGTTATGATAGTGAAAATGCCCATGATCGTGATTCCACCAAGGTAGAGAAATTGCCAATGTGGGGAACATTGGAAGATGTAGTAAATTGGAGGGAAAAAAGAGGTGATGATCATGACCGCGATTCCAACGTAGTCTATTCGGAGCATTAAGATATTTAAGGGGTGGGAATGGCAGCAGAAGAGGTGGCAAATGCTGCTTGAGAGTAGGCAAAACATAGCGCCCCCAAGAAATACAAAGAATGGCCACCGTGTAGCTTCCAGTTCTGGTTGTGTAAACTCCATGTCAAAAGACGATGAATGCTTCAAGTCAATGAGTTTTGTTGTATCCTGTATTATCAAACCTATTATTATAAGTATCTCAGAATAGTATTTAAATGTATATTTATCTATGATTGATTAGTTAATGAAACCAAATGATGGAATACAAAGAGTATTAAAGTTTTAAAAAGGCTTACAGAGAAGAAATTCTTGGAATTATGAGAAACATTCCCCAGTGAACCTAATGGAGAAGACCTGGAAGTACGATGATGAAATTAGATGATTACCACAATTCATCGATCGACATATCATAGATACTTTGATTATCACTAAACATATCAAACAAAATTGAAGTTATTTAAGGTCTAACCAGAAGCTTTTAACAGTTTTTCTTTTGCAGGGTCTACTTAACTACCTTCAAATTTGTATATGAAACCCAAAGTTAGTGAACCAACAAATCTACTCAAGCTTCTATAATGGTGCCCGGATGTGTTTTTTTTAAACCTTCCTTAATAGTGTAACTTTTTTTTTTTTAATCTAATTAATACTTCCTCTGTTATAAGCGAAAAATCTATTACTGTTGGTGAAAGATAACTTATTACTGTTAGTAAAAGATGAACTTAATTAGAGTACAAGTTCACTTGCTCCAAGGGTAAGAAAAGATCCTTATTATGGTGTTTAAGGAAGTAATCAACAAGTGAATCATTTACTTCTGTTCACAGTTAAAACAACTTAATGAACAATTTCTAAAATGGATTAACCAAGATTTACTCGGTCTTTTGCAGGACACACAGTCATTTGAACCACGAAATTTTGTGTTGTCTCTTATTGGTAGAGGTCCGAACAGACAGAACCTCACTGATGCATGGATATATTAATTTTCAAATTTCTACAGTCGAGTTATCGAGTATTGAGTTAACAGAATAGCATTGTAATGCGTTATTAACAGAACATACCAGGTTGTAAATATATTGAGAAATTCAACCACAGGAGGGACCTCTATCATATTCGAGCATGTCAATCCCACGAATAGTATAAATCCAACCAGATGCCTGCACATACAAGTTGTAGCATTTATGTTAATGGAGTATTGTATTACACACCAAGGCCTAGTTATCATCGATCACCATTACAAATATAATACTACAACTATTGTACTATTCCCCCTAATTTTCATTTCTTTCAAAACATTTCAAGATCTTTCCATAGTCGAAATTTTTTCAAGGATTCGATATCTCGACTTGTAGGTGTCGGTGTAAGTACAAGATATGCTTTGATTTCACCCTTCACGGACACTACTTTTGTGAGATATACCGAACATGTTTGATTAGATTTTCCACTCGAATAATAATACATAAACAACAAAACAATTGAGATGAAGGGAAAATTTTGAAAAGTAAAAACTTACGTCCAAACGTTAAGAGTTTCATTATGCCACCGGAAAATGCTGAAAAGAGCTTGCTTAAGAGGCCAATTAGCTCTATAATAATTACGTATATACTCATTATCTTTCATGTAGCATGGCAATTCGTCAAATGTCACTAGATCATAAGTATCATCACTACCACCTGATTTGGCAGCTCTAATATCATACTTTATCATCTTGTTCTTCTTTTTCTTCTGATTCTTCTTCTTAAAATTGTTGATGATCATCTTGTTTGTGGCTGAAGTAGTTAACAACTGGCTTTGATCCATTTGATGTTCACTTGACATCCCTGCAAATCTTTCCAAATGTATATATATAAATGTGTGTGTGGATTTAGTGTGTGTATTTGTATATGTTTTGTACAAGTTGAAAGCAAGATTTATATAAGGATTGGTAAGAATGTATAAACTGAGTGGATGTCCTTCCGAGTGATTTCTTATTTGGTGTCTTTGTCCGATTATTAAGTGCAGATTAGAGGAACCGAACTAACAACTACATGCATTTAAAGACAACACCCCCTCTTGCTTTGACTTTTTAATTTATTTCATTATTTGAAAATTGAAATACAGTTGGAGAATGTAATGCAATATTATTAGGTTATCAATATTATGTGCACTTGTGTCATGCCCTGGCACAACCACACTTGGACACTCATCACTAGGGCTCACTGACAGGTGACCGATGAACACGACATGAAAGATTTGAAAGATATAATTTAGATTTTGATTTTACCATAACACGAAATTATACAAAATATTTATTATCAAATATGGGTTTTCATATTTGTTACACGAAAGTACAAGAAATTGAGTGTGAGAGCTGCCTCAGTGGAAACGAGGCCTAGCGTTGATCCAAAGGGTCACGGGTTCGAACCTCACAAGCTCCCTATGCAAAGCCGTGTTGGAGGAACAGTGGAAACTTTGACCAAGACAGGGTGTGGTGTATCTTGCGTATCGCAGGGAAGCCCAGCCACTGGGTCTTACCGCACGGTCAATAGATTTACATGCCGGTGTTGATCATGGAGCTGGTCGGCCGGTCCTGGGCAAATGAATCCAGGCAGGCTAGCGTGTCCTGACAATACACGTTTTGACCAAGTACAAGAAATTGTTAGAAAATGGAGTTTTTAGAGCATAAGTATTTTATTTTCTTGTTAATTCTGGATTTTAACGAATGGAAATTGTTCCTTACTATGAGGACTTAAATTTTCATATATGTATCTAAGTAATTTTCTTATTGAAATCCATAGAGAAATAGAGTTGAAGTTAGTAGCTTGGAAGAGCTTGAAATGAGAATGTGTATTTGTCCCACATTGACATAAATAAAGGGGGTTGTTGGCTTTATATAGTATCACACTCATGGGTAGTATACAACTACTAAGGTATCAGTTACACTTAGCCTCTCCTATAAATAGAGAGCTAAGCTGCTGGTTTTCATACACCACACCTTACATTCTTTTTTCCTCTCTACACTCTCTACTCTCCCTCTATATCTTTCTGCTTGTGGAGTTTTCAGGCGACTGAGGTGCCAGTCGTAGTTGAGCCTTGTAATTACTGTGATTATAAAGCTCGGAGCTATTTTATCCTGGAAGAGTTTTATTTGTTTAATACTGCTAATGCTATGGCTCCGGGTATTCTTTTCTGCCTTTCCTTTGTTCTTTCAGTTACTGATATGCATGTTTTTTGCCTTCATGTTTTGTTTCGTTAATTATTTGTTTGGTCTTGGCTTGTTAAATATGTTATATAACTACCTCTATGTTGCTGAATATTTCCAACATTCTTGAAGAGATAATCTATTATATACTATTTAGCATAATGGTTAACGAAAGTGACGTTCCTGTTAGTGGTAGTTCTGTTGCATCTGCTGGGGTCATGGATTGGACCACCTATAGTTTTCCACAACCCGTTGAATTAACTGGCTTGCCAGAGAAATTCAATGGGGGCGTTGGCTTTTCTCGTTGGCAGAAAAGGATGAATTTGTGGTTGACTGTAAAGGGTTTATGGCCTGTTGTGGAGTATGAGAAACCGATTGTGGATCAAGCAAAGGCTGAAACAGTAAAGGGTTTTGCGAAGTGGGCTGAGAAGGATGGGGTGGCTAGGGTGGCCATTTTGGCTGCTGTAATGAACACCTTGTTTGATGTGTACTCCTCTGATGCCTACACC
Source organism: Saposhnikovia divaricata (assembly GCA_036435485.1). Lineage (NCBI taxonomy): Eukaryota > Viridiplantae > Streptophyta > Magnoliopsida > Apiales > Apiaceae > Saposhnikovia > Saposhnikovia divaricata. The sequence continues at coordinate 60,510,642 of CM071598.1, forward strand.
GTAAAACTCTTATGGGAGAAGCTGGACTAGACACATAATACTGACTCACAGGGTCTGGAAAAGTATTCTGTGGCTAGGTTCCTTGATTTCAAGCTGGTGGACAATAAGTCCATGACTGAGCAAGTGCATGAGTTCGAGATGATAGTGCATGCTTTGAAGGAGTCCGGAATGGACCTCCCCGAAAATTTTAAGGTGATGAGTGTGATTGAAAAACTCCCAAAGTCCTAGGAAGAGTTCTCTCTCTCCCTGAAAAGACAGAAAGGAGAGATCACATGGACCAACCTTATGTTGGACATCTCGATGCAAGAACAACACAAGTCCAAACAGGGACATGTGATGCCAACTGAGCACGGAAGCTCGAAGGTGAATGTAGCAACTATAGGACAGAAAAGGAAGGCTGTCTCTAAGCAGGGTAATAGTAATAAACCTAAGAATGACAAGGACAAGGCCAAGAAACCAAAGGCAAACAAACCGTGTTGGTCTTGTGGGCAGGTTGGGCACTAGAGTAAGGACTGTCCTACAAAGAAAGCGAAAGAAACCGAGGTGGTAGCGCAAACGAATGTTGTGCTTGGAACCTCAATTGGGTGAGGCTCCGGCTTCTGAACGTGGACCAGTATGTTACCTACAACCCTGTACTATTTTCCACATATCTGTTAAATGAATGGTTGATTGACACTGGAGCTAATGTGCATATTTGTGCTAACATTAGTTTATTTGTATCTTATCAACAGAGTCATAGCTTAACAGTGATGATGGGGAACGCAAGTGCCGCTCAAGTACATGGAGTAGGAAACGTGGACCTGAAGTTTCCTTCGGGTCGTGTTTAATCCCTGACTAGAGTGCATCATGTTCCCGACATGCGTAGAAATATAATAAGTGGCAGCTGTTTAGTAGCTAATGGTTTTGAAGTTTATTTCAAGTGTAATAAAGTAGTTCTTATTCATACTGGTACATTTTTTGGCAAGGGTTACTTGTCAAATGGTTTATTTGTAGTTAATGCTGAGCCCATTTTGGGAACTTTGATTAATAATATTACTCCTTCTGTTAACTATGTTGAATCTTCAAATTTATGGCATGCTAGACTTGGTCACTTAAATTTTGGTGCTCTTAAAAATATGATGAACTTAAAGTTGATTCCAAAACACACTATAGAAAAGAATTCTAAATGTAAAGTATGTGTGTCTGCTAAACAAATAAGGAAACCTTTTCATAATATTGTTAGGGTTCAGGATTGTTAGATTTAGTACACACTGATATTTGTGAATTTGGCGGTGTGTTGACTAAGGACCAGTTTAGATACTTCATTACCTTTATAGATGATAGTAGCTGTTATGTTTATTTACTTAGACATAAGGATGAAGCACTTAGCAAATTCATTATATATAAAACTGAAGTAGAAAAACAAACTAGTAAGGTACTTAAACGGTTGAGATCTGATAGAGGTGGTGAGTATACGAGTAACGTTTTTAATGAATTTGTGCAAGCAATGGTATAGTTCATGAAGTTACCCCTCCATACACACCTGAGTCTAATGGGGTTGCTGAGCGAAATAACAGAACATTTAAAGATATGATTAATAGTATGCTTATTAATTCTGGGTTGCCTAAATACATGTGGTGTAATACCCCGATTTCCCACATTACTGAAAATATACTTTTGTAATGAAATACTCAATTATTGGAATTTATTTAGATAAAATAGACTTTCTTACAGGGGAATTTTTGAAAATTTTGACATGATGTATTAGTAATTCGGACTATCCACCTGTAATTTGAACCAAACCAAATTTCATTCAAATACCAAAAAACAATTCCAACTTTTAAAAAAAACAAACATCGGTTCATGCTGTCCTAACCGATCAGGGGTCAAGATCGGGGCATCACTATACAAAACTAAATGCATAAACCCTGATAACAAAATATTAAGACATAATATAGCAACCCCACTACTAACCCGGATCTCTAACAGGTAGTGGTATGAAACAAGCAACTACTAAGTTATTACATTACAATACTAAATCCTTAATCAAAAGTTACATACACTCCACAAATATAAATACAACCAACTGGCACTATTACTATAAGTCTTGACTGCTAATCCAAAAGTCCAACCTTCTACCTGAGGAAAGCTAGTCTGATTACAGTCCACCACAAACTCTTCTCCTGATATAGCTCCTAAGTAGTATTCTCTTCTTTAACTGAAAAAGGGTTAGAAACAATAGCAATAAGTAAGCCAAATGCTCAGCAAATGACAATATAGATATAAGAATCCACAGTTGAAATTTGGGTACAACAATACAAGGTTCACTCTTTGAACTTATCCGAATATGATAATTTATATTTCATTTCATAAGTAAAGTGGGAGTGTAGTCATTTCTCTTTTTAAAACAATTCCATTTATAAAACATTTAAATTTGATTGGAGGTTTTTCACGACAATGGAAAATACGGGTGATCAGCCACGTAAAGTCCCCATACCGGACACGAAGTCCCTCGGGACCTTGAATTGGGTTCCCAATTAGGCAACACATTGGCCTTTTAAATGCTGGACTGGGCACTCCCCCAGCCTCTTACGCTAAAAAAAATGTTGGACCGGCGTCATCCGGCCTCTAACACTCTCCAACCTGAAGGAATCCGTAGAAAACATTTTTTTGACGGAATCCCTCACAATAAAACCTTTAAAATCATTTAAAACATTTTACGTTTCGGTCCTTAAAATCACTGATAATAGATAGGCACAACTTAAGGATTTTTAAAATATTTTTAAATAATTAAGCCTTTTTGAATTGCAGTTATTGTGAGGGAATGGAATGGTACAAGAAGGTACAAGTTACCAGCAAATTGATTTGAAAGAAACATATGATAATAACAAAAGCAGAAATACTTCACTTGAACAATAAGTGAGGAATAGAAACACTTGCCTCAATACATGCAGTCCTAATACCCACATCAATTCATTATTCTCTTCACGTCAGTCTCTACTCCACTATACTTGTAAACTTCGATCAAGTCTCACTTCTAAGATTCCAATTACACATGTACTGGCTCTTACCGGCCTCCTACTGGTACCTATATAAAGGTAAGGTACTACAACTATAACTCGAAACCGACTAACTCTATTCTACCCGACGTATCCTATAACGCTTTACAAGATAACACGTATAGCACATAATATACATACTGATCATACTTATTGAACAATGTAGTATAATCAGATAAACCATATAAATCACATAGGCACACACATCATCAATTTACATTTATACCTTATCATACACATAGCACATTGGTTCACAAACAGGTTTTATCAAATCAATATATAATTTAGAATATAATTCTAACGAAAATCGGACGACATCTCCTTTGTAAAGTGGACTAGCCCGTCGGAAGATAACCGACTCAAATAAACTCAAACAGTCACTTAAGGCAACAATGGTTCACTACCTCCACAATCCATTCTAAAGTCAAATACTAACTTCACTACTAACAATCATTAAACGCAACTTCACAACCAAGCAAAACATGTTATCTATCATTTCTATTCGAAATCAATCGACAACTAAATTATCTCGTTTTCTACTATTTATTAATACCAAGAAATAAGAATTAATATTTTTTAACTCAAACCCAAAATTTAATTACACCAATAAATCCGAAAAATTATTTACTCAAACTATCATATTAAACACTTCTAACCAATCAAACAAATTAAATACATATTACAATATTCTAACCAATCAAAAAATGCCACATCATCATCTTCTACATCACACCCATTTGATTTTCCCTCTCCTCGAAGTCAACTGCCATGGCCAAACTTTGACCACCTATAACTCATTCGTTTCTAATCCAATTAACATGATTCTACAGCCTATTCCATGTATCTTTTCGCAAGGAATCTAATTATGCAATAAGGTTTACAAACCGACCTCAAATAATCACTAAACGAGTTTATTAACAGTAGCAGATTTTTTACTACTAAAAATATGAAAATCAACCAACTAAAAACTTTGATTCTAGCTATAATCTACCTCATACAATCATGTAATCATTTAATCACCATCTAAACCTCTCACAAGCTTTGCATGCATCAATCCAAATCTATACATACAAATATATACATACATATTTATACATATATACTAACGAACACACATAACACAACACTCACATGATTTTAAGCACCAACAACAGTTACTAATACTCATGGGCATCATAAACATGTATAATCTCTGCAAATAAGCCGAATTAAAGCAAGAACCCGAAATGGGTTTCCAAAAATTCGTCGCCATCGCGACATGCAAGACTAGTACGGGCTAGAGAATCAAAAACTGAATAAGATTCTGGTACAAAACTGTTAATTGGAGCAAAAATGAGAGTTTAGTGAGGAGAGAGTTTACCAAAGAGAGAGAGAAAAATATGGGTTTATTCTAGGAAAAATGAAAAATAAAGAATGAAGAACAAAGAGGGGTGGCGGTGGAGTATATAAATACAAGGGCAGAAAAGTAATTTTGCCATGCTGAAAATCAACTAAAAAAATCTGATTTTAATCCTTTTAAAAATTGAAATAAAATAGGGAAATTAGGGAAAAATAATTTTTCCCCATAGGAAATTACAGACCTCCCCATATTTTTAAAATAATTTTGGGATCAAAAATGAATTTTATATGATTTTTAAAAGTTTAACATCTTTAAATGGAATAAAGCTTTTTAAATCATTTTAAAATACTTACGCACACAATTAAATACTCCCACAAATTCTAAAAACTAAATAATATCATAAAGATGATAATGCAAAAGATTTCATGATTTAAAACATCACCGATGATTTTATAAAAATCTCAGAAGATTAAAAATGCCTATTTAAAATAGATTTTAATACTCAAAAATGCAAATAAAATTATACGAGCTTACACGACACATATAAATCATCCAACAATCATCTAAACATGATTTCACACATATTTTGTGTTCACAAAATTATACTCACCATATAATTCACATTTAAATTCAAATAAACACTTAAACAATTATGCGAATTTCTAGGTCGTTATATCCTTCCCACCTTAAAAGGATTCTGTCCTAAGAATCTCACCTACGTAAACAAATGAGGATACTTAGCAAGAAAATAAAGGTCATGGTAACAATAATGTTAACAATGTGCACAACAGGTTTAGAGTTCAAGGACACTGTTAACAATCCAACTACAAAAAGGTAAATGCCGAGAATAATCCCTGTCATCCACACCCTGTGATAACGATACAGCGCAAAAAGAAAGTACTAAAGCGATAAAGGAATATCCTAACCCTATCACCTACTGTCCTAATGATAACCTACACCTGTCGCCTATCCTATGTCTATAAGGGTTCAAATCCTATCCTATACCTAACCTGGCTTGTTTCAATGACCAAAACCTGACAGCTCTGATACCAACCTGTAATACCCCGATTTCCCACATTACTGAAAATATACTTTTGTAATGAAATACTCAATTATTGGAATTTATTTAGATAAAATAGACTTTCTTACAGGGGAATTTTTGAAAATTTTGACATGATGTATTAGTAATTCGGACTATCCACCTGTAATTTGAACCAAACCAAATTTCATTCAAATACCAAAAAACAATTCCAACTTTTAAAAAAAACAAACATCGGTTCATGCTGTCCTAACCGATCAGGGGTCAAGATCGGGGCATCACTATACAAAACTAAATGCATAAACCCTGATAACAAAATATTAAGACATAATATAGCAACCCCACTACTAACCCGGATCTCTAACAGGTAGTGGTATGAAACAAGCAACTACTAAGTTATTACATTACAATACTAAATCCTTAATCAAAAGTTACATACACTCCACAAATATAAATACAACCAACTGGCACTATTACTATAAGTCTTGACTGCTAATCCAAAAGTCCAACCTTCTACCTGAGGAAAGCTAGTCTGATTACAGTCCACCACAAACTCTTCTCCTGATATAGCTCCTAAGTAGTATTCTCTTCTTTAACTGAAAAAGGGTTAGAAACAATAGCAATAAGTAAGCCAAATGCTCAGCAAATGACAATATAGATATAAGAATCCACAGTTGAAATTTGGGTACAACAATACAAGGTTCACTCTTTGAACTTATCCGAATATGATAATTTATATTTCATTTCATAAGTAAAGTGGGAGTGTAGTCATTTCTCTTTTTAAAACAATTCCATTTATAAAACATTTAAATTTGATTGGAGGTTTTTCACGACAATGGAAAATACGGGTGATCAGCCACGTAAAGTCCCCATACCGGACACGAAGTCCCTCGGGACCTTGAATTGGGTTCCCAATTAGGCAACACATTGGCCTTTTAAATGCTGGACTGGGCACTCCCCCAGCCTCTTACGCTAAAAAAAAATGTTGGACCGGCGTCATCCGGCCTCTAACACTCTCCAACCTGAAGGAATCCGTAGAAAACATTTTTTTGACGGAATCCCTCACAATAAAACCTTTAAAATCATTTAAAACATTTTACGTTTCGGTCCTTAAAATCACTGATAATAGATAGGCACAACTTAAGGATTTTTAAAATATTTTTAAATAATTAAGCCTTTTTGAATTGCAGTTATTGTGAGGGAATGGAATGGTACAAGAAGGTACAAGTTACCAGCAAATTGATTTGAAAGAAACATATGATAATAACAAAAGCAGAAATACTTCACTTGAACAATAAGTGAGGAATAGAAACACTTGCCTCAATACATGCAGTCCTAATACCCACATCAATTCATTATTCTCTTCACGTCAGTCTCTACTCCACTATACTTGTAAACTTCGATCAAGTCTCACTTCTAAGATTCCAATTACACATGTACTGGCTCTTACCGGCCTCCTACTGGTACCTATATAAAGGTAAGGTACTACAACTATAACTCGAAACCGACTAACTCTATTCTACCCGACGTATCCTATAACGCTTTACAAGATAACACGTATAGCACATAATATACATACTGATCATACTTATTGAACAATGTAGTATAATCAGATAAACCATATAAATCACATAGGCACACACATCATCAATTTACATTTATACCTTATCATACACATAGCACATTGGTTCACAAACAGGTTTTATCAAATCAATATATAATTTAGAATATAATTCTAACGAAAATCGGACGACATCTCCTTTGTAAAGTGGACTAGCCCGTCGGAAGATAACCGACTCAAATAAACTCAAACAGTCACTTAAGGCAACAATGGTTCACTACCTCCACAATCCATTCTAAAGTCAAATACTAACTTCACTACTAACAATCATTAAACGCAACTTCACAACCAAGCAAAACATGTTATCTATCATTTCTATTCGAAATCAATCGACAACTAAATTATCTCGTTTTCTACTATTTATTAATACCAAGAAATAAGAATTAATATTTTTTAACTCAAACCCAAAATTTAATTACACCAATAAATCCGAAAAATTATTTACTCAAACTATCATATTAAACACTTCTAACCAATCAAACAAATTAAATACATATTACAATATTCTAACCAATCAAAAAATGCCACATCAGCATCTTCTACATCACACCCATTTGATTTTCCCTCTCCTCGAAGTCAACTGCCATGGCCAAACTTTGACCACCTATAACTCATTCGTTTCTAATCCAATTAACATGATTCTACAGCCTATTCCATGTATCTTTTCGCAAGGAATCTAATTATGCAATAAGGTTTACAAACCGACCTCAAATAACCACTAAACGAGTTTATTAACAGTAGCAGATTTTTTACTACTAAAAATATGAAAATCAACCAACTAAAAACTTTGATTCTAGCTATAATCTACCTCATACAATCATGTAATCATTTAATCACCATCTAAACCTCTCACAAGCTTTGCATGCATCAATCCAAATCTATACATACAAATATATACATACATATTTATACATATATACTAACGAACACACATAACACAACACTCACATGATTTTAAGCACCAACAACAGTTACTAATACTCATGGGCATCATAAACATGTATAATCTCTGCAAATAAGCCGAATTAAAGCAAGAACCCGAAATGGGTTTCCAAAAATTCGTCGCCATCGCGACATGCAAGACTAGTACGGGCTAGAGAATCAAAAACTGAATAAGATTCTGGTACAAAACTGTTAATTGGAGCAAAAATGAGAGTTTAGTGAGGAGAGAGTTTACCAAAGAGAGAGAGAAAAATATGGGTTTATTCTAGGAAAAATGAAAAATAAAGAATGAAGAACAAAGAGGGGTGGCGGTGGAGTATATAAATACATGGGCAGAAAAGTAATTTTGCCATGCTGAAAATCAACTAAAAAAATCTGATTTTAATCCTTTTAAAAATTGAAATAAAATAGGGAAATTAGGGAAAAATAATTTTTCCCCATAGGAAATTACAGACCTCCCCATATTTTTAAAATAATTTTGGGATCAAAAATGAATTTTATATGATTTTTAAAAGTTTAACATCTTTAAATGGAATAAAGCTTTTTAAATCATTTTAAAATACTTACGCACACAATTAAATACTCCCACAAATTCTAAAAACTAAATAATATCATAAAGATGATAATGCAAAAGATTTCATGATTTAAAACATCACCGATGATTTTATAAAAATCTCAGAAGATTAAAAATGCCTATTTAAAATAGATTTTAATACTCAAAAATGCAAATAAAATTATACGAGCTTACACGACACATATAAATCATCCAACAATCATCTAAACATGATTTCACACATATTTTGTGTTCAAAAAATTATACTCACCATATAATTCACATTTAAATTCAAATAAACACTTAAACAATTATGCGAATTTCTAGGTCGTTATATGTGGGGAGAGGCTTTGAATACGGCTTGCCATATTCTGAATAGAGTCCCTCTGAAACACATGGATAAGACACCCTATAAGTTATGGAAGGGCAAGAAGACTAGTCTTAAGTATCTTCATGTGTGGGGGTGCCTTGCTAAGGTACTTGTCCCTGAACACAAGAGAAAGAAGCTAGGTCCAAAGACTGTTGATTGTATCTTTCTAGGCTATCTTGAGACCACTACAGCCATGAGATTTTTAGTGTTAAAATCTGACATAGACGGTATAGTGGCAAACACGATAGTTGAATTTCGTGATGCAACATTCTTTGAGGATGTCTACCCTTTGAAGACCGATATGCCTCAAGATACTTCTAATGAAGATCCTACTCACACATCGAGTTCTATTCCTGATCATGTTAAAAAGATGACAAATGTGGGGGCGGAACCTAGTAGTAGCTCTACTCCTAAGGAAGTAGAGGAACCACGAAGGAGTAAGCGTGCAAAGGTAGTCAAGGATTTTTGAAGTGATTTTATCACTTACAATATCGAGGATGAACCTTTAACTTTCCAACAAGCTATGGATTCTTCAGAGTCTAGGCACTGGAAGGTGAAAGGTTTTGGGGCAACAAACGCAACGGAAAAACGATAAAACAATAAAAAAAAATTCCAAAACCTAACCCTAGGATCCGTGTATAAGACGCGGTTGATTATGGAGAAACGAAATCATACCTATTAAAGAGCTTTACAAATTCTGATAGATGGAGGTCCAAGAGCAATCACCACACAGCCCTCTACGTGAGATCTGCGTCGCTAATTAGTCCACACGAACACACCGATCGTCCAACGATCAATAGAGATGGTACTAGCCAAGAAAATGCCTCTCTCTCTCTCTCTCTCTCTCTCTCTCTATATATATATATATATATATATATATATATATATATATATCTAGCCTCTCTAAGATGTAGAGCAGCTAGGGTTTAGGTGAAAAACGAATTCAGCAAAACTTAACCCCTAAACCAACACATCTTAATGTGTTTATAAAGAGAGATTTGGGCTTAAAATCCTAAAACATTTTTGGACTTCAACAAACCCAATCCGTTTTGGTTCTTAATCTTATTATTATTAAATTCGAATTATATATTGCAATTAATCAAGTCCCACTTAATTAATTCAATAATTCGAATTAATAACTATTTAAATTCATAATTTAAATAAAGCTCTGTTTTATATGTTCTTATTGTGTAACCCTTTAGGTTATTATTACGTTGGCAATAATTTTAATATCCAATAATAAAATTATAAACAATGAGCGACATCTAGTAATACATCATTGCTACCCAAGTAATAATAATTGGTGATCCAATTAAACCTTTCGTGATAAATGTTTCCGTGTAATATAATCCCTTTGACCAAATATTATAGATTAAACTCGAGGCATGTCATCAGTCATCCTCTTCAACATTTAATCCGGGTTTCCATGATCAATGAGTAGACTATTAAAACAAATCAATATTTGAGCATGACCATGCATTTCATAGTCTCACTCAATCAAGAGGCCAATAATATCTCTCCTAATTTATAGGAGGGTTAAATCATATATCTATCATTCATATTTCTCATACAACTCATAATATACCCGATGTCCACTTTTATCATCACCCGGTCAAAGGTAACTTTTAATGAAGTCAAAATATATTAATCCTTGTATAGGAATATAATGATGTCAAGTCTGAGGATCATTACACTATTATCACTGTGAGTCTTTCTAATGACTATTAACATGTAGAATCTCACGGCGGGTTAATCCAATGCCATGTATAATATTACATGCAGCTATGTTCTTGACTTTGGTATCAATATACCTATGACCAATGAGATGTGGTCATCTGTCAACAAACATACTAATCTTAATGCATTATAATTATCCCATATTATTAAAGCTCGATTAGGGATATTTAGGAATATTAACACTATTTATATAATCTCATTTTTAAGTCATATACTTAAAGATATAGAATACGTGTTACATATTCCAAGGACATTTATTATTCTAATATTTATTTCGCAGTAAATAAAGACATAATAAATCAATGTAGAATAATCCATAATCCATAATCATAATCATCAAATAACAAAATAGTCTCGCTAGAAGCACAATTACATTGTATCTAGGGCACTAACACTATTAGAAGAGCGTTGTGAAGAGTGAAATTGACTCTATTGTTTCTAATGGAACATGGGAATTAGTTGATCTCCCTCCTGGGTGTTCTACTATCGGGTGCAGATGGATTTTTAAAAGGAAGTTGAACCCTGACGGCTCAATAGATAAGTACAAAGCTAGACTGGTAGCTAAGGGTTTTAAGCAAAAGGAGGGCATTGATTACTTTGATACATACTCTCCTGCAGCTAGAATGACAACAATCCGAATGCTTGTAGCATTGGCTTCCGTACATGGTCTTATCATCCATCAAACGGATGTAAAGACAGTCTTTCTTCATGGTGAACTTGAAGAAGAGATTTATATGGATCAGCATGAGGGATTTGTTGCATCAGAGAATGAATGGAAAGTATGTAAGTCGATCAAGTCAATCTATGGATTGAAACAATCTCCCAGGGATTGGCATAAAAAGTTTGATGAAACTGTATTGTCGTTCAGTTATGTTATTAATGAAAGTGACAAGTGTGTTTACACCAAAGTTAAAGGTAGTGAGTGTGTCATCTTGTGCCTATATGTGGATAACATATTACTGTTTGGAACCAATTTTGAGATTATTAACGAGACAAAAGCTTTCTTGAAAAGGCATTTTGAAATGAAGGATATGGGTGAGGCTAGTGTGATTCTTGGTCTCAAGCTGACTCAGTCAGCTGAGGGAATAACTTTATCACAATCTCATTATATAAAGAAATCTATACTTGAGAAATATGGTTATTCATAGTGTAGAATCGCTAGTACACCATATGATCCTAAAGTTGCCCTTGTCAAGAATACTTCAGGAGTACCTGTGTCTCAATTAAGGTATTCTCAGATTATAGGGAGCTTGCAGTATCTTGCTAACTGTACTAGACCAGATATTTCATACTCTGTGTCTAAGTTGGCTAGATATACAAGCTGTCCAAAAAGAACTCATTGGGATGCTCTTGATAGAGTACTTAGATATCTGAAAGGCACAATGTACCTTAGTTTACACTATAGGAGATTTCCTGGTGTACTTGAGGGGTACAGTAATGCAAGTTGGATAGCTAAGAAGTCTGGTTCCAATGGAGTGAATGGATACGTGTTCACCTTGGTAGGTGGAGCAATATCGTAGAAGTCGACCAAACAGATTATAGTACCTCGGTCTACTTTTGAGGTTGAGTTGTGTGCGCTAGATGCCACGGGGACGAAGGCTGAATGGTTACACGGACTAATGTCCGTGATTCCTGTAGTAAGCAGACCGCTTCCTACGATTACTATTCATTGTGATAGTCAAACAACTATTGACAAGATTAGCAATAAAAAGTATAATGCTAAAACAAATAGGCACATCCAAGTTAAACTAAAGTCTATAAGGGGTTTAGTGTCTGATAGGATTATAGTTATAGAGTTCATAGGGACTCAGAATAATATAGCTGATCATTTGACTAAAGGACTGGAACCTACAGTGGTCCTTATGTCAAGGTTGGGGATGGGACTGTTAACCCATCATAGTTCATCATCAGTGGGAACCCAATGCACATGAGGGGAGATCCCTTGAAGTGTATTCAATGTGGTAATAACAAGCTGTAAGGATGAATTGGTAGTACCTTTGATACATAGATGATACTATTGTATCTGAGTCTATCCCCTATAAACCTAGAAGGTACTGACGCTGCTAGTTAGCAAGAGTTATTGTAGCTCTGAATGGGGTCAAGTCATTTGACGAGATGGTTGCAGTACATCTTTGGAGATGCCCGGCTAAGCGAATATAATTGTGTGGTCACAATTAGAGGAAAGGGTTATTCCTTGAAGCATTCGACGAACAGGATCGAGACAAGACCATTAATGTCTCAAAGCCGTAGATTGGCACTATAGCCTTTGACTTATCGTCGTCTATGGAACATGGTTACATCAAACAGATTAAGATTCAAGGTGAAACATTCCATCTGAATCCGGTAGCCATCGAAGTAGGGGACTCAGGAGGGTTCAAACCCGGAAGGGTACCGACTCTGAAAAACAAGTCATGATGAGAAACCAAGCATTTCTATATAGATTTGTGGGGGATTGTTAGAAAATAGAGTTTTTAGAGCATAAGTATTTTATGTTCTTGATGTTAATTCTGGATTTTAACGATTGGAAATTGTTACTTGCTATGAGGACTTAAATTTTCATATATGGGTCTAAGTAATTTTCTTAGTGAAATCCATAGAGAAATAGAGTTGAAGTTAGTATCTTGGAAGAGCTTGAAATGAGAATGTGTATTTGTCCCACATTGAAATAAATAAAGGGGTTGTTGGCTTTATATAGTATCACACTCATGGGTAGTATACAACTACTAAGGTGTATGATGGTGCATGGTGTTACTGTGTGCTTCACGTGCACGCACACACGCGCGCCTCGTCTCGAGTCGGGTTGGGTCGGCTCGATCGAAGGGCGAATGTCTCGGCGTCACGCGTACGCGAGGTGACCTGGGTGAGGGATTTTATTTATGTGTATAATAATATTTTAATTAGAATATATATCAATTGGGCTGGGTTATCTTATCGGATTGGGCTGGGCTGGATCAGAGATTAATTTAACTATTAAAATCTGATGGACTATTTGGGCTATTCGAATAGATTGAACCTGGACAGAATTTGATTATAAATATTCGGATTAATTAAAATATTAAAACTGAAATGTGTGGATTATATATAACGAAACCGTTACGATTTATTTAATCAGCCGTTTTAATTTTATTAAATCAACTGTTTCATTTTATTAAATGAAAATGGGTAGTTACAATATTAATTAGGGTGGTATCAGTTACACTTAGCCTCTCCTATAAATAGAGAGCTAAGCTGCTGGATTTCATACACCACACCTTACATTCTCTTCTCCTCACTACACTCTCTACTCTCCCTCTATATCTTTCTGCTTGTGGAGTTTTCAGGCGACTGAGGTGCCAGTCGTAGTTGAGCCTTGTAATTATTGTGATTATAAAGCTCGAAGCTGTTTTATCCTGGAAGAGGTGTTGCAAGCATCCCGAAACAGTGTAAGTGGGGGTGATTATCTCTTCAAGAGCAGTTAGGACTTCATGGAAGGCCTGGCGACTCAGCTGGTTTTTGTTTTATTTGTTTAATACTGCTAAAGCTATGGCTCCGGGTATTCTTTCTGCCTTTCCTTTGTTCTTTCAATTACTGATATGCATGTTTTTTGCCTTCGTGTTTTGTTTCGTTAATTGTTTGTTTGGCCTTGGCTTGTTAAATATGTTATATAACTGCCTCTATGTTGCTGTATTAGTCAATATTTCCAACAGAAATATTATATATATAATTTTAATTTTTTATATATTATAATATATTTAACATACGTATTTCATTTTACGAATTCATTAGTATTTCGGGTGTATTTTAATCATTCATTTTACGTATTTATTAGTATTTTTGTATATTTCGTGTATTCGGTTATAATCGTTTCGTGTTATTTCGGGTCATTTCTTATAAACGAAAAGTACATGAAAATTTCGGGTACTTTTCGTTTCGTGTTGACACGAAATATTGTCGTTTCGTGTTCGGATTGGGTAGGCAAATACACGAAATGATTTCGGGTCATTTTCGATTTTAACTATGAGTACACAAAAATACGAAAATACACAATATATGAAAGTACACGAAACGATACGACCAAGCCTACTCATCACCAATATCATTTAATGACAATTTTTTTAAATTTGATTTAATTTATGGATTTAGATTTATATTAAGAAATGAGTACTATTGTGACAACCCAGGTCAAATCCCGAGTCTTTTCGAAAATCGGGTCGAGTCCCGATTCTGAATCTAAAATAAGCTAAAGCAAACTGGCCTAAATGCAACTAACTTGGGTAGTCCACAAGCCCACCACAGGCCCCAAAAGATCATGATTTGTTGGTGCACTTAGTAGTAGTACTTTGCCTTATAAACTAAACTAAAGTCCCTAATCTCCTCGATGTGGGATGGGGGTGTTACAAACTCCCCCACTTAAACTCCTGACATCCTCGTCAGACCTGAACGGATATCCCATAGGTCCAAGATCGTTCTTTCCTAGCTATTGTGGGGTAATACCGGCTGGCTTCGTGTCCCCACCTCCGGAACTATCCATTGTGGGATAATACCACCAGCCTTCGTGTTCGCACCTCCGGCAACTTGATAAATCAAGCTTTCGAGAGTCGACTCTGATACCATATGTGACAACCCAGGTCAAATCCCGAGTCTTTTCAAAAATCGGGTCAAGTCCCGATTCCGAATCCGAAATAAGCTAAAGCAAACTGGCCGAAATGCAACCAATTAGGGTAGTCCACAAGCCCACCACAGACCCCTAAAAGATCATAATTTGTTGGTGCACTTAGTAGTAGTACTTTGCCTTATAAACTAAACTAAAGTTCCTAATCTCCTCGATGTGGGACGGGGTGTTACAACTATAATCTATAATTAGTAGTATTAGAAAAGAATACTGCTCTCTTCATCCACTTTTTCATGTTCCTTGTGAAAAAATTACACATATTAAGGAATAAATTAATTGGGTAAAGTTCTCCAACACATACCCCTAACTAACACATTAAAAAATGTGAATATTGTTAAGTTTAAAAAAGGCCAAACATTGAGAACAATAAATTTATGAATCTATACTATTATATTAAAGCCGAAAAATTAAAAGTTTTGTTGGTTTGATTTTCGGTTTGGTTATCCTAATTATTGAAATAAATAATGACATAATATAATTATTGGTAATTAATCATTGCCATTTTCACATTTAATATTAGTTGAAGATATTACCTTTTATAAATATATCAATCGTACCATATATTCAAATCATTAATATTTCTTTTCTAATTAAAATACGTTACCTTTTTTATTTAAAACTAATCTTAAAATCATTAATAAAATATATTAAAAATCCCTGTATGTTGTTTATAATAAGAAAATATTAGTATAATACGTAAATATGAGTATATTAAATTATGTTAAATTAAAATTTAAAAAATTATTAAATTGATAATTAAATCAAAACATAATTGTACTATTAACTAAAATTTAATAAATACCTAAAATATCTTATCTTTCAATTAATTTAAAAGACGTTTACTTTTAATTGAACATATTACCCTTTATGTGTACCTAAAATATCTATGTTCCAATCATTAATATTTTTTTTTAATTAAAATGCGTTACCTTTTAATTTAAAACATAATTTAGCAATCATAATCTTCCAATCATTAATATTTCCTTTCTGTTAAATTAAAATTTAAAAAATTATTAAATTGATAATTAAATAAAAACATAATTGTACTATTAACTAAAATTTAATAAATCCCTAAAATATCTTATCTTTCAATCAATTTAAAAGACGTTTACTTTTAATTGAACATATTACCCTTTATGTGTACCTAAAATATCTATCTTCCAATCATTAATATTTTTTTCTAATTAAAATGTGGTACCTTTTAATTTAAAACATAATTTTGCAATCATAATCTTCCAATTATTGATATTTCCTTTCTAATTAAATACACTACCTTTTATTTTAAAACATAAATTTACAATCATTAATGTATACCCAAAAATATGACACACTGTTAGATTTTTAGTAATTAATAAGAACCGTTAGATATAATTATAAGGTATATTTAATGATTAAACTAATTTACTAAATATTCAAGGTTCGAATTCCGTCAACGACATATTTAATTTAAAATTTTATTTTATAAATTTTAGATCATGCAAATCATTTATTAAATTTACTTCAAATTTTATTAAATTAATATTAAAATAATTTTAAAATTAATGATTATATAAAAACATAATTATAGAATAAAATAAAATTTATAACATATCAAAAGAAACCCGTGCATCGCACAGGTTATAAGCTAGTAATTATGAAAAAATATTTTTAAATTTGTATTGAAAAAAAAGAATAACATATAATCTGTGATATTTTTTTTTAAAACAGATATGTAAAATGGTCCTATTAAGAATTCGGCAATACAAATATGAGTAAAAATGAAACTATTTAGTTACTTTTCACGGGATCAAGCTTCCTCAAGCCATTCTAATTTCTCATTAGAGTATTCATTTTTTTTTTTCTAAATAGAGTAAACACTCTCTAAGGTTAATTTCTTTTAAAAAATATTAATAAACATAGTGCATGCACTTGCATTCTTTTTTGATAAGTTTGGAGTTCTCAACTTGTCATGGCGGCGAATACAATGATAGAATTATGACCCAGGGAAGGCCATTGGTTGTATGCTTAATGTTCTTGGCACATTTTCCAGTTTCTCATGTAATTAAACAGTGTTGTTTTTCCCATCCAGTTCCACAAATGATGGGAAAGAGAGAGCAAAGAGTAAAGCCGTGGAGGCGCATATAAGTGTAAATATAAAGTGCCATTCCTATAGGTTATGGGTGGTTATGGTTGTCAACCAACACTTGTTCAGTTGCTGGGAAGAAGGGGTCATCATGAATGACGCAACTCCAATTGGCTTTCGTGTTAAAATAAGGTTTAATGATTTTTTGGCCCTTCAAGTTTGGATTGTTTTACCCATAAATCCTTAAAGTTTAAAAACGTTCATTTTCATCCTTTTTGACACAAAATTATCGTCTTTTTGACATAAAACTGTCGCCTTTTAAATATAAAAACAGACTGTTTTTATCAAAAAGGAACATTTCTGATACCCAATGAGCATTTATACTTTAAAGATTTAGGGGTATAATAGTCCAAACTTGAAAGGCCAAAAGGTCATTAAACCTTAAAACAAACGGACAAACATGTGATCAAGTATTCAAGTGAGTATGACAAGTTTAGCTACCTTCTTGGGCTAAACCTTCCTTTGCCGTTGAGAAAATCGGTGACCTTACTAGTAAATAAGTAAACAAGAAACATATACTAGTATATTACTACTAAGATAGATTTTATATAGTGGTTGCCCTCAAGTAACTCCAAACCCCAACAACCCTCCAACCCAGACAGCATTTTTCTTGCCTACTTAATCCGAAACTGACATTTGCAATTATAAATTCATGATTCATAATCTACCTATGCTAATTTGCTAATTTTCTGGAAACTTCACTATCTTGCCACCAGAAATTATGTTAATTTTGTTGCGCATGATATATTGTATGCACGCACCGTCCTCTCTGCACACGAACCATATCTCCGTGACATTCATTTAATAAATTTACTCCGTATCTATATAAAGATCCGTGACTATTTTATCCATTGTATGGCTTTTAAGATTAATTTAGTGCTCGACCTCAGCAGAGTATGTAATAAGGACAAGGAAAATACTAGCGGTCCCAAAAAATATCCCAAAATTTTCCCCAAATATTTATGTGTCACGTGAGTAATTAATAAGTTTCCTAAAAATGATATTGATCCCGCGTGTATACATATACACCCACAAATTAAAGTGTACCAAATGTTCTCATTTGGAAAAAGTTTTGGGGAAAATTTTATGGTACATAGCACTACTCTAAGGACAACTCATCCTGTATTTGAATTTTATCCCTGTAATTCGTATTTTTACGTACACTTTAATCAAGTTAAAATTACACATATTTCATGTACAAAAACTAATATACTTTATTAGCATATTTTAAAGTATTAGGTGCCGTTTCAATTCTAATTTGATTAATGAGAATAAGAATGAGATTTTAGTACAATGGTGTATTTAAAATCTCATTTCCCCTGAATCTTTGATATAAACAGCCTCTTAAGCAAAAACAGACACATTCAACAAAATTTACCATGACAAGTACAAAGTTTGTGAAAATCCCACTTGTCACCCAGAAGCTGGTAGTGTTGCATTGGTCGCTCATTTGAACGAGTAGGACTTCGGAGTTAAGACTGTCAACTGGCACAAGTATAGGAGTTGTTCCTGTTGGCATGAAGCTGATTGCTAGGTGCTAGCTAGTATACACACACTTTTGCATGCACACTTAACCAATCCTTTACAATCAGTCCCCACTCTTTACTCCAAAAAAACAGCCATATTTGACAAGTCCACACCCAACGAATATATGAGTATACCCTTAGAAATGTTCAAGATACGAAATTAAGACTACTAGCTGTGCCAGTATGAACTATGATTCATAGTCTATGAAGGTCAACTTCAGTCTTCAGTGCAGCCACCTCCTAATAATTGTGTACATGATGCCCAAAATGGACCATGAATAAGTCATTTCGTACACGTTATTCTTACAAATTTATTTGATATATCATATATGACTGTGTGAATAGCATTGAATTATAAACACCTTCATTCTCACTTTCTATATTCATGCAGATCATTCACATTTAATTTGTAGATGGGCTTATTTTTCGCCAACTGTTACATAAACCGGTGATACATTGACCTGTTTTCAACTTTCTACTTCTAAGCAGATGCCCCGCTTCGTTTTATAGTTACTATAAAATTTTACCATATTGATATTATAGGTAGAACTTATCACAGATAACGAGAATCTTTGAAAACTCGTATTGTTCTTCCCTAGCTTCTAAAATAGTCAAGTGGTAGAAGATAGGGGGTAAAAAAAGTCTGGATTTCAAGACACTTTTAAAGGAAAAATTTTAAATAAATACTTTTTTGGTGCCAGATTCGAAGATGGCATTTTAGCTGGTAAGAAGTTTGTAATAAATGGTGGCCGAGTGGGTGGTCTTGAAAAGGTGGCTAATGGCGGGAGCTTTGAAACTACTCTTAAGGGGAAAGGACTACCCTGATCTGTCAGGAACAACAAGGTTAGTCGCAATGACAGTCATCTCTCTGAAAATGACAAGACTTTGCCTGAAATATTCAATCTGATTTCGGATTAGGCCAAGGAACTGATTAAACAACTGGACGAATAAGATGGGCCAGCTATGTGTAAAGACCATGTTATTCTGAGCACATTGAAATAGCTCTGCTCGCAGTTGTTTCAATCTTAAGGACCCAATATCTTTCTCAGGTAGTTCCCAGCTGATCTATAAGATATTTCCATCGTTCATTCCGAGAACCACTTAGTTGCCCTGATTTGTTTGAAATGGTCTATTGGAGAGCTCTGGTTCAGCAAAGGCAAGGAATCAACATGTATATCAGTTACCCAATCCATAAGCTTGTGGCTGCAATACAATCATAAATTTGTTTTAGAAATTTTGTACTGTCTTGGTAGATAACATGGCGAAGGATATGTTTGCTCCGAAGTAAACCAGGCAATTCCACACTCAGTTGGAGAGAGTGTCATTTTTGTAACAATTGGAGATACAGAGGCAAACACAACTGAACTAATACTTTGTGCAACTGTTTCTTGTATATATAGTTGAATTAAATGGCAAAGAATGCAATTGTTTCTGTTGCGCTGAACAAGTTTCCAAAGGAAAATAATTGCAATTTTTAGGTATCAAAAGATGATTTTTTGTACTAATTTATAGAGTATCCACAATGATGTAGTTTTCTATTGTAAGTAGATTAATACAACTGACGTTAAGCAATCTACGACATAAATACCAGTATCTTTTGTTTGCTGCCCTATTGTCTGGGATCAAAATACTTAAAATATCTTAATCGTTCATACCACAAACTACAAAGGATGAATTGGTTCAGAATCAGTTCATGTGTATATAGTGCTGATCAAACTTTCAGTTGTAAGGTAGCCAGGCACTAACTGATATGGGGTTAAATATCAAATTGGTCACTGAAATGGTGGTCATATATCATTTTACTCACTGATTTCAACGGGGTCGCATTTGAATCACTTAAGTCATAATAAATATCAAACAGATACCTATAAATATGTGATCGAGAATTAAAATAATTTTTTGTTAAGTTCTATACATTTTTCTTCAATGCCACCATAGCCAAATGAAAAGTCATGGGTTCTAATATTTTAGATAATATATTTAAATTTTTTAAAATCTATTTACTATTTATTTTTAATTAAATCAAAGAAAATAACTAGAAAATTAAATATAAATAGTAAATAAATTTTAAAAATTTTAAATATATTATCTAAAATATTAGAACCCATGACTTTTCATTTGGTTATGGTGGCATTGAAGAAAAATGTATTGAACTTAACAAAAAATTATTTTAATTCTCGATCACATATTTAGATGTATCTGTTTGATATTTATTATGACTTAAGTGATTCAAATGAGACCCCGTTGAAATCAGTGAGTAAAGTGATATACGGCCTCCACTTCAGTGACCAATTTGATATTTAACCCAACTGATATGTAATATGGCTTCAGAGGGACGGAGGAAGCAATCACACATGATTACTTGAGAATGTACTTTCTGTCAAAACCTGCATTGTTCATCATATTTGACGTAGGGGAAATGAATGATTCATATACAAGAGAAAGGTTGTGGTGGTCGAAATATTGGATAGGTAGAACTCATTTCAAATATGGGAATTCAATTTATAGAATTGAAGTTTAGAATTTCAAATTCGAATATGTTGTTCGGAAATTAATAGGATGGGATTTCAAACTTCAACACTGTTGGGTAACTCCATCATCTTCATTAGCCTCTCTCTCATTCTCCTTCTCTTCTCTCTCTCAATCTCTCTCTTACCCCACTGCCATTCTTCCTCATTCCCGAGAGCACAACCACGCTCTCATTCACATCTTTACATACATACATATATGCATACATATCCAACACACACACATACTATCACATGTTATACCGACACACAATCGCCAGTAGTTAATCACCGGCGGCGTTTCCACCCCATACTCGGTGATGGAGAAATCAAAAATGGAAGAGTGAAGAGAGGGATGGAGAAAGTAGATGGTGAGAGAAACCAGAGGGGAGAATGTCGCTGTTGTGATAATTGGATGACATGAATAAATTTGTCATTTCAAATTCTTACCTATCAACTTCATTTTTAAATGGTTAAATCCAAATTCCTTATCTTTCCAAACAGCAAAATTGATTCAAATCCAAACAGGCGCATATTAACATTCTTGTTAATTCTTCTCACATATCTGTTTCTTGATCAGTGTCACCGGCATTAATTTCACTATCGATATCAACAAGAGTCACTTGGTGCATTGCTGGAATGGCCTCCTTAAGTTTTACAGAGGTGATCCTCTTCTGGCCTAAAATTTCCACAGGGTTGTAAAACCTAAAGAAAGATGTGGTGAGAATTTATTGTACTAACATGAACAACCAGAGGCTTAAGCAACGGTTTCTTGACCAGTAAGTGTTGAATACAGGATCTAGTGTTTCCAAAAAATTAAAAAACTAATTTCTTTCAAAACCTGAATTCCTTGACTAGGTTAGAGAGACGTTCACTTATTTATATTCATTCTCATAATAACAAATAAAGCTAAATGCTAAAACATTCCAGCAAAGCTCAAAAGATTCTAAGTATTATAAAGTAAGCTCAGGAAGTCAAGAAGAGCATACCATCAACAGATTCGCATTGAATAGAGTTCTCAGCTAGACAACCAATGTGGATAGGTCTAGAAATGTGTACACCATGAAATTCCTCTTGAATACCTGATAAAAAAAACAATAGTAACAGTATTCAGAGCAGAAAACATTACATACTTGATCTTTAATAACGAGAAGGCCGAACCCGCTGTTTAATACTGCACCCCACCTTGGACAGGGCAAAAATTAATCAGCCATGCTTCTGTTGTTAACTTGAAACATTGCGGAGAAAAAAAAAAGAACAAAAAAAATTGTAACAAGTAAACGAGAAAAAAAGTCTTGAAAAATTGAAACCCTTATGAGAATAGGTAATTTTAAAGGAGACAATAAGGGAGAGTCGTACTCAAAGTATAGGTAGTGCAAACACTGTAAAAACACAAGTCATGACTGGTGGGAAAACATGGAGACAAAAAATAATCAATCAATAATCATTATTGCTGGACTGGTTTGTATCTCGAGAAGAGATGAGACAAGAATCATTTTATAATCATACTTTAGGTACATAAGAAAGAACATGAACCACTTAACTTGTCTGGAGTTAAGAAAGAAACAAAAGTCACATACCTGAATGCAAGCACTTCTGATACAATGCAAGGAGAGTTGGATCCGGTACTTTTGATAAGAGTTATTCTAATAAAGAGGTTGTAAATGCATCTGCTAAGAATCCGCAATCAACCATTTTCTCTACTAGTTTACATGCTTCGCTATACTTCTTATTCCGAACACATCCACGGGTGATTATATTATAAGTGTCCCTATCAGGAATTACACCATTGCATCTCATTAAGTGAGATAAAGACAGTGCTTTATGAACATACTGGTTCTTGCAAAGACCAGCTAACATGGTGCAGTATATCACAATATTCAGCAGATGGCCTTGATCTTGAATCTTATAAAACAAGGTCAGTGCTTCAATTGGTTTACCCAGCTGACATAGCCCGTGTAATAAAATGCTGTGTGTCTCAATCGTGGGCCTCAAACCTTCAGATGCCATGTTTCTGTAAAGATCCATAGCTACATCCAAATTCCCAGACTTGGAATAAGCATCGACCAATATGTTAAAAGTACAAACATTTGGAGAAATTTTCATGTCATCAATCATCTGTTTTAGCAAGACTAACCTCTTCCCATCTACTGAAATGG
Source organism: Saposhnikovia divaricata (assembly GCA_036435485.1). Classification (NCBI taxonomy): domain Eukaryota; kingdom Viridiplantae; phylum Streptophyta; class Magnoliopsida; order Apiales; family Apiaceae; genus Saposhnikovia; species Saposhnikovia divaricata. The sequence goes on from CM071598.1 coordinate 60,534,246, forward strand.
CAGAGGACCTGAATGATGGGACAGTAAGTCCAAACATCAGGTAAAATGCCTTTGTCAGTCATTTCGGAATGTAGGTTCAAAGCATCATGAACAAGACCATGCTTGCATAAAGAATTGATGACTATGCTGCAAGTCACAGTATTAGGTTTACAGTCAGACTTTTGCATAAATCCAAACAACCCGAGGGCCATATCAGCATCCCCAGTTTTACAAAGGCCATCAATCATGGTGTTGAAAGTAACCACATTAGGTTGAACTTCCCTGAATTTAATAAGGTTTGTAAACAAAAGTCTAGCCCCCGCAGACTTATGCTGGGAAAGAAGCCCCCCTAATCAGAGTAGTGTATGTAACAACATTTGGCACAAAACCATGCTTGAAGATGGCAGCAAGAAATGAAAAGGCATAGTCGAGTCGGTTGCAGTGACAATAACAGTTGATGGCAATACTAAAGGTATAGATATCGACAGGAATGCTTAGAGTACACATTTCCCTAAAGAGAGAAATAGCTACGGGGTAATGTTCCATTTTAACAAGAGCTGTGAGCAGTTGAGTAAAGTGTAAATCACGAGAAGAGGTCGCATTTTGAGCATTTTACGGAACAAGTGAAGAGCATCGCCGAGATTATCGAAACCAGATTTGTTCTGAGTTAGTAATTGCTGTAATTTTAAATATGAATATGTAATTAGGGTTTGTACTATTAGAATGAGAATGAACAACACGGATTGATGATGATGAAAATAATTCAAGACGAGAACAAGAGCAAGTAGTACCTAGTCGTTGTAGTCGGAGTAAATATGAGCCAAATCTGGAGGTAACACTCATCAAACTCATTTTTCTACGCCTCCTTCTCTTGTTTTAACTTTTACGCCTCTCCGTCTCTCTCTCGCTCTCGTTCTCTCTCCCCGTCTCCCACCCTCTTTTTTGCGACTCAAAAAAGTAGATCCAGAAATGAGATATCTGTGTAATGAGAGGTTAGAAATCAGCTTTCAGGTTTATCATAAAAGGTAAATAAACAAAAATTACTTTTACTTTCTTGAATTTTATTTAATAAAATCTAAATTATCTAAAATAATCAAGGGTGAAGTGAGTATAAGTTAACTTTAGGAGAATTCCCTAGGGTGGCGTTTGAGAACTTGAATTTCATTTCAAATCCAAATTCTATGTTTGGTAAGTATGAGAATTTCAAATTCAAAAATTTTAAATTTTGGGAAATATTATAATTTTAATATTATTAATGAAAACTATTTTTGGTATAAACATTCTCGGGAAAATATTATTCAAAAAAACACTCGAGAAAATTTCGTGAGTAAAAATTTTTGTGGGAAAAAATTTAGAGATAATTTTTCGGGAAAAAAATCTCGAATAGATTTCTTGAAAAAAATTTACACAGAAAAAAGTTCTCACGAAAATTTTCCCAGAAAAAAATTTCCCAAGAAAATTTTCCCGGAAAAAAATTCTCGAGAAAATTTTCCCAGAAAAAAATTTCAAGAGAAAATTTTCCCGGGAAAATATTTCACGATAAAATTTTCCCGAGAAAAAATTCTCGAGAAAATTTTCCGGGAAAATTTTTCAAGAAAAAAATTTCTCGAGAAAATTTTCCCGAAAAAAATATTTCTCCAAAAAATATTCCTGGAAAGAAAATACTCGAGAAAATTTTCCCGGAAAAAAATTCTTGAGAAAATTTTCTAGTTAAAAAAATTCTAGAGAAAATTTTCCCGGAAAAAAAATTCTCGAGAGAATTTTCCCAAAATAAAATTTCTCGAGAAAATTTTCCTGGAAAAATATTTCTCGAGAAAATTTTTCTTGAAAAAAAAAATTTTGGAGAAAATATTCCCAGAAAAAATTTCTCAAGAAAGTTTTTGCGGAAAAAAAAAATCACAGGAACATTTTCCCGGGAAAAAAATATCGAGATAAGTTTTCTGGAAAAAATTTCTCGAAGAAAAAATTCCTCGAAAAAATTTCCCGAAAAATAAATTTTCGAAAAAAATTTCACTGAAATTTTTCCGGGAAAATTTTCTCCAAATTTCTTTCCCCGGGAAAGAAAGTTCTCAAGATAATTTTCGCAAGAAAAAAATCTCGAGAAAATTTTCCTGGAAAAAAAATTTCTTGGAGAAAAGATTTCTCAAAAAAAATATCTCGAGAGAATTTTCCCTCGAGAAAAAAAGTTTAAAAAACTATATCTCTAAAAAAACATCCAAAAAAAGAGGGATGATCATATAGTTTGGTGGAGAAGAATTTCAAATGACAACCTTTCATTTGTAATTTCAAATTATAAAAAAGTAGTTAATATTTAATTGTATGGAATTCATCAATTCCAATTCCAAATTTTTTTAATCTTGCCAAACACTAAATTTGATCAATTCCAGGAATTCAAATGAATTCCACATTACCAAACAGGCCATAAAGTTAACTATTAAAAACATGACATGTCATCAAAATTATTAATGCCCCTGCGGGGCCCTTATAAATAAAAAGTAGTGAATAATCATTATTCACTACTCTAAATTATAAAAGCCATTTTAGCTTATAAATAAAAAGTAGTGAATAATCATTATTCACTACTCTAAATTATAATAGCCATTTTATCTTTAGCATTGGACTTGCTCTAACTACGTCCCGTAAAGTACGACCCTATGACTTTTTCACGTATTTTAGATGAAAGTGGGTAAAGTGATGGAACTTATTAATATTTAATAATATATTTGAGATAGTAGAGGAAAGTAGTGGGTGTAATAGTGTTTTTTATTATTAAATATGAGATAGTAGGGAAAAGTAGTAGGTGTAATAGTGGAGTAAATTTACTATTTACGGTAACGTAAAAGAAATGAGAGGGACAGAGGGAGTAATCCTTTATATATATTATATGTCAACATGGCCTTTCACCTATTTAGTAATTTACTTAAATACCCCTATAATCATGTTAATGTTAAAAAATTAGAACTTGCATGGGTTCGAACCCATGACCTCTATGTATCAAAGTTTTTATAATCACATGTATTACCACTACACTAGAACATTTAATGCTATTATATGTCAACATGGCCTTTCACCTATTTAGTAATTTACTTAAATACCCCTATAATCATGTTAATGTTAAAAAATTAGAACTTGCATGGGTTCGAACCCATGACCTCTATGTATCAAAGTTTTTATAATCACATGTATTACCACTACACTAGAACATTTAATGCTATAATTCTTAAAATCAATAATTGCATACACATACCCCTACAATCATGTTAATGTTAAAAAATTGGAACTTGCATGGGTTTGAACCCATGACCTCCATGTACCAAAATTTTTATGTTCACATGTATTACCACTACACTAGAACATTTAATGATATATTTCTTAAAATTAATACTTGCATACACAGAAAATCCACTTGATATAAATTTTTTAATATTTATTTTCAAATTTATTCAGAATAAAATTAATTAAAACTTTAAGAACATGTAAATTGTTTTTAATTTAGTGAATAACTGACTGAATGAAAGTGTATTTAATATAAAATTTTATATATATAATTCACATGGTAAACGAAATAACATAAATTCAAATTTTGATTTCTGGTACATGCATATTAATATTTTTGTAAAATCATAAATTATAAAATTTATTTATGTTTGTAATTACATGGTACATGTACGAATGAGCATTTCACCCTATATACCCGATCCCGGTCTGATTCCTTCCCCGTTTGGGTTGGGGATTCGGAAAATTTTTCGGGTCAACATGAAATATTATTGAATATAAATTCAGGGAAAGGAAACAGGCTCGGGGATTAAGGTATCTCGGCGCGATCCCCGATTCCGTTCCCCAATTGATTATCATATTTAAAAAAATACTTTTTTTAAATATATATTTATTATATTATTAAAAAGACTGAAAGTGCGTGCATGTAATATAAAATTTTAAATATATAAGCCGCGAATTCACATGGTACACGGAATAACATAAATTCATATTTTGATTTCTGGTACGTGTATATTAATTTTTTCTGTAAAGTTATAAATTATATTATTAATCTATGTTTGTTATGCTCATAACAAAATGAAACAATTCACATGAGACGCATATGGATGAGCATTTCATCCTACCTGCACGATTTTGATATGATCCCTTTCCCGTTTGTGTTAGGTATTCGGTAAATTTTTTAGGGCAACATGAAATATTAAAGAAAAAAAATCCGAGGAAGGAAAGAGCCTCGAGGATTAAGGTATCCCGACCCTATCCCCGATTTTGTTAACCGAATGATTTATCATTTTTAATCAAAATAATTTTTTAAAATATATGTTGAAAGGCATATGACTCAGCCTATTTGTAGTTAGAGGATCCTAATCAACTCAAACCAAATTGTAATAAGTAAATATACATATGAACTGTCACAGGAATCTCAAGAAGTATTATCTGTCAGAAGAAAGAAGAAAAGTCAATCTATAGGTTTGATGTCATACACTGGAAGACGATTCAGTTATCTGATCAAGCCCCAGTATAGCATTGAAGTGAATGGATTCATTTGAACAGTGACAGAGATTTTTCGAGTGATAGTTTGAAGATCAGTTACAGTACAAGAGAATTGAGAGAAGAAACAAACCACAATCTAAAGTCAAAAGTGAAGAAGCATCGTTGAAGTTAGTCGTTCATGAACCAGACAGTACATCGAACGTCAACACAAATCAGTGGTAATTCTTTACTACCTTTAGTGGTTTGTAAGAATTAAATTAATTATTTATTGATTTAATTAAATTCATTTGTAATTGATATAAATCATTTAGTTGATTTAATTAAATGAATTAATTCTGGAAGAATTAATTTATTTATTTAAATTAGTTATTGTATCAATTAAATGTGAATTAGTTAATTATTAATTAATTAATTGGATCAATATGACTTAAAGAAATGACTTAAATAAAGCTGGAAGGATTATGTCTTATTGGTTAAAATTCGGTATGACCTAATCAGTTAAGTCATACCGAACACAGCTGTTGAGTTAAGTCATACCGAGCATTGAAATTGAAGATTATGTCTTACTGACCTGATTAAGTCTTACCGACTTGTTGCCAGCTGTTGTAAGTCCTACCGAATTTCTGTTAAGTCATACCGACAAGTTTTATGTCTTAATGGAGGTTTGTGTAAGTCTTAATGAAGGAAAATCAAGTCTTGGAAGCAGTTTAAGTCATGCTGGAGCAGTTAAATATCCTACAGAAAGCCAGCAAGACCTGTTACTGATATAAAAGAACAGAACAGAGCAGATTAAGTCATAACGGAGAAACACAGCAGAAAACATAATATTCAGAACAGAATTCTCTCTCTCAAGAACACCAAGAACACCAAAGCTTAAACAATTCCCAGAAATTCAAGTTCTTCATCTTTGTTATATTCTATCCGCTAGAACTTGTTTATTTGTGATTCTTGTACTACTAGCGAATTAAGTTTCCTAGTTCTTATCTTGATTATTATTAACTAAATTAGAAAAGTTCATGTCGAATTTTCTAATTAGTTATTAACATCTTGATAAGTTGTTATACTGATTTTGTAACACCACATCAAGTTAATATACAGTTATATTCAACTTGAAAAATTGTGTTAAATAATTCCGCACATAAATTTGTCTTTATCAAATTTAATTTAAAGGACAAATTTCGATAAAAAGGTTAAGATTGTATTCAACCCCCCTTCTACAATCTTATCGGACCTAACAATTGGTTTCAGAGCCGATTGATTGATACACAAATCAAAGATCCCATTTTACTCGATTAAAAATCATCCCCGAATTTTTTAACTCTCTTAAAAAATTCACCATGTCTTCTAAAGTTGGAACTGTGAAAATTCCCATATATGACAAAAACAGTTATGATATGTGGAAGAACAAAATGTTAATGTTCCTCGAGGTTGCAAATCCTAAATACATGAAAGTCTTATCAGAAGGACCAATAATACCTTTTGGATTAATTCCTGAAGTTGTTACTGATGGAAAAGTTATTTCCCCTGCAAGGTATGTACACAAAGATTCTTCTGAATACACTCTTGTTGAAAGAGAGGAAGCTGGACTTGACATTAATTTAAGACTGATCTTAATAGATTCTCTAGACTCTGTGATGTACAGTCATGTGATTAACTGCAAGACTGCAAAGCACATGTGGGAAACCATTGAAACTGTGAACGAAGGAACAGAGGAAGTTAGGGAGAATCGTCTAGAAATTCTGACATCTGAGTATGAACACTTTTGATCAGCATACAATGAAAGTATTCAAGATGTGTTTGAAAGATATAACAAACTTGTCAACAATTTACAGATGCATGGCAAGTATTACACTCAGAAAGAGATCAACAGAAAATTTCTACTGTCAATGCCTGTTCATCTAGAACATAGAATTACAGCTATCAGAGAGTCTAGGAATCTAAGTGAAATTACTGTAGAAAGACTCTTTGGTGTTTTAAAAACCTATGAACTGGAACAATCTCAACAAAAGGAGATTTATGGAAAAGGAAAGAGTTGGGATGATACAGACTCTGAAGATGAAGAGTATGGCAATCTTGCCCTGATGGCAAAATCTGATAACTCCAGTGGTACTTCATCTGAGGTATCATGTACTGAAAGTCAATATATTTATCAACTTAGTGATACACTAGGTAATGCTAATAGAGAGATTGAAAGGATCAATTTGTTAAATACAGATCTTAGTAATCAATTATCAGAATTACACGATGTACAAAATTGCCATGATAAACAAAAATCAGAAATAAGAATTCTAAAAGAACTTGAGAGGTCTCTAGCGTTGATAGTGGTTCAACAACGTGAAACAATAGCTGAGCTAGAAATAAGGGTTAGTGCTACTTCTAATTCATGTAAAGTGGCTAAAGAGTTGTTTAACCAACAAGTTATTAATCAAACCGTAGGAATTGGGTTTGATTATAATGAAGCTATTGGTCGAAAAAGCATTATTACCCTTAATCGTGTCAGTGCTGTAGATAGGGGTATACCAATAGTGCTTAAGGGTGTTAGTAACTCACTCTTTAAGACATCCATAGCAGAACCTTTGGATACAACATCTTTAATCATTAAGGAAGAGATGCGCATTGAGGATTTAGCTAATGGCGTAGTCTTAGAAAGTAATCAAGTTGTTAAAAATGATGAAGATAGAAAGTCTGTGTTTAAGAAAACAGAAAGAGTTGGTGAGTCTACTAGTTCCTTGAAAACTAGTAGTAGAAGTAACAACATGAATAAATGCAACAACATATCTACCATGCATGCTATTCCTGTTATTGATACTGCTCATAAGAAATGCAATGCTGTTAATTGCATGTCTTGTGCTTTTAATATAATGTCTGCTTACTTTAACGGTAATCATGCATGTGTTGATAAGAATGTTCCTAGACAGCATATGAGCAGAAATAAACATGTTAGATCCAGGACTGTAACATCAGCTAATTCTAAGATTAGGACTCCAAGTCCTTCTCGGGATATGGTAAAGACATGGTTACCCAAGCTGAAACCAAAACAAGTTAAAGCTGTTTACAGGGTTAAATGTCCAGTACCTGAAGAAAATGTTGTTAAAATAAAAAGTGTTGCTTTACCTGATAAAGGTCAATTCTTTAAGTACTCCGGACCCAATCAAATTTGGGTTCCGAAGAAAGTCTAACCAATTCATCATTGCAGGGTTTGAAACAGGTTGAACGAGTCATGTGGATTCTGGACAGTGGATGTTCAAGGCATATGACCGGAGATAGAGCCCTGTTGACAAATGTGGTGGAGAAGGCCGGCCCAGTCGTTACCTTTGGAGATAACAGCAAAGGTAAAACTGATGGATATGGCAGATTAGAAGCTGGAAATGTTATCGTTGAAGATGTCTCTTTTGTGAACGGCCTTGAGCACAATTTGCTCAGTATTAGTCAATTCTGTGACAAAGGTTATGAAGTTCATTTCAACAAGAAGAATTGTCTAATATCACACAAGAGAAATGAAAGGCCACAGTTGACTGGAGTAAGAAAAGGAAACTTGTACATAGCCAATATGAACTCTGAAAGCACAGAAGAAATTAGATGTTTTTATTCAAAGGCATCCACTGATGAAAGTTGGTTATGGCACAAGAAACTTTCTCACCTAAACTTCAAAACAATGAATTCTCTAGTGAAAAGAGAGTTGGTGAGAGGTTTACCTTCGATTGAATTTACTCAGGAAGGTCTATGTGATGCTTGTCAAAAAGGGAAGTTAAAAAGGGCAACTCACAGGAGCACTAACATATCATCAATAACTGAACCATTACAACTTCTCCATATGGATTTGTTTGGTCCAGTTAGTGTGATGTCCATGTCAAGAAAAAGATATGCTCTAGTGATTGTTGATGATTTCTCAAAATTCACATGGGTACTATTTCTGAACTCAAAAGATGAAACTCCACAACTGGTAGTTGATCACATTAAGTTAATTGAGCTGGATTCTAATCATCCAGTAAAAGCTATAAGGTCAGACAACGGAACTGAATTCAAGAATGCAGTTCTGAATGACTTTTGCACTGAAAAGGGTATAACTAGACAGTACTCAGCTCCCAGAACTCCTCAATAAAATGGGGTAGTTGAAAGAAAGAATAGAACCTTGATTGAAGCTGCACATACTATGCTAAGTGAATCAAGGCTTCCATTGAGCTTTTGGGCTGAAGCTGTCAACACTGCATGCTATACCCAGAATCGAACACTTATCAATAAAGACTTAATGAAGACACCATATGAAGCTCTACATGACAAGAAACCAACTCTCAAGTACTTCCATGTATTTGGGACAAAATGCTTTGTGCTGAAAGAAGGAGATGATCTAGGTGGTAAATTTGAAGAAAAAGCACATGAAGCAATATTTATTGGTTATACTAGAAGAGCCTACAAGGTGTATCTTATTGATCAACAGAAAACTATGGAAAGTGTCAATGTTACATTTGATGACACAGAACTCCCAAGTATCCAAAATGAAGATCCATCTGAAAAGCTTAAGTTTGATGATATGTCAGACTCAGATTCAGATGATGACAACCAACCTGATGTTGTTGCTGACAATAATAATCCATATGTTGGTGGTAATGATCAAGGTGATGCTGGTGAAAACAATGATAATTTTCAAGACACCACTGATACTCTTGAACCATCAACAAGTCAAACTGGCAACAACTCAGGGGGAGATAATGAAGGATCAACAAGTCATACTCAACATCATACTGAAGAACAAGGCGAATCGTCAAGATCAATTCTTCCCAGACAAACTGTGTGGAATAGAGCTCATCCTTTTGAGCTGATTCTTGGTGATCCAGATGTTGGTATGAAAATAAGAAGAGCTTATCAGAATCAATGTAACTATTCTAGAATTCCTGTCTGTCATGGAACCTAAGAAAGTAGAAGAAGCTCTATCTGATCCGTATTGGGTGATTGCTATGCAAGATGAACTCAATCAATTTAAGCAACTAGAAGTATGGAAGCTGGTACCCAGACCTAAAGATAGAAAAGTGGTGGACACAAGATGGGTATTCAGAAACAAACTAGATGAAGATGGCACTGTGATAAGAAACAAAGCAAGACTGGTAGCTAAAGGTTATTCTCAAGCTGAAGGTATTGATTATGACGAGACCTATGCTCCAGTTGCAAGACTTGAGGCCATCAGAATATTCTTGGCATTTGCATCCTATTCAAGATTCAAAGTTTATCAAATGGATGTCAAGAGTGCCTTTCTGAATGGTAAGCTAGATGAAGAAGTGTATGTAGAACAGCCCCCTGGTTTTGAAGATCAAGATCATCTGGACTATGTCTACTTTCTTTACAAAGCTATCTACGGTCTTAAGCAAGCCCCAAGAAAATGGTATGACACTCTCTCTGAATTTCTATTAGAAAATGGTTTTATTAGAGGTGTCATAGACAAAACGCTCTTCACTAAAAGACATAAGAATGATACTCCCTCTGTCCCCCTTGGTTGTATACATTGGGGGACGTAATTCTGGCACGGATTTTAAGGTACATTTTGCGGATAGTTTCATAACTTATTTTTAAAATTTTCTTTTTTTGTATAAAAATAGAATTGTTCTATTTTTATACAAAAAAAGAAAATTTTAAAAATAAGTTATAGAACTATACTTTTTAGAAGCCTTAAAATGCGTGTCAAGCAGTGAAAAAAAAATGTAAAGAAATGAGAGGGACGGAGGGAGTATAATACTAGTCCAAGTCTATGTGGACGATATTATATTTGGGTCTACTAATGAGCTTCTATGCAAGAAGTTTTCTAAGTTAATGCAAGGTAGGTTTGAAATGAGCATGATGGGAGAACTGAAATTCTTTCTTGGATTACAAATAAGTCAGAGACAAGATGGAATATTTATTTGTCAATCCAAGTACATTAAGGAGCTCCTCAAGAAATATCACATGGAGGAGTGCTCATCAGCAAAGACACCATCAACTATAGCTGTCAAAATTGGTTTATGTGAAAGTTCTGCCAAGGTAGATATCACAGGCTATAGAGGTATGATTGGCTCATTGATTTACCTAACTGCTAGTAGACCAGATATAATGTTTGCCACATGTTTTTGTGCAAGGTTCCAAGCGAACCCTAAAGAAATCCATCTCACTGCTGTCAAAAGAATCTTAAGATATCTAAAGGGTACGCCTAATTTAGGCATCTGGTACCCTAATGAAACTGGTTTTACTTTAATTGGATATACAGATTCTGACTATGCAGGAAGTGTTGTAGACAGGAAGAGTACATCTGGGAGTTGTCAATACCTAGGTGGAAGATTGGTATCCTGGTTCAGTAAGAAACAGCAAACAGTTTCCAACTCTACAGCCGAAGCTGAATATATAGCTGCTGGAAGCTGTTGTGCTCAGATCTTATGGATTAGGAATCAATTAATGGACTATGGCATTGTATTGGAAAATATTCCTATTTTATGTGATAATACAAGTGCCATAGCAATCGCCAGCAATCCTGTGCAGCACTCAAGGACAAAGCACATTGACATAAGGTATCATTTTATAAGAGAGCATGTAATGAATGGTACAGTACAACTACTATTTGTAGGCTCTAGAGATCAAACTGCAGATATTTTTACTAAGTCGCTTAATGAATCCTCATTCACTAAAATTGTTAGTGAATTGGGTATGTTAAACAGTCCTAGTAATTAATACTGTTAATATCTGAAATTTGATCTTTAATAATTTTGCAAGTGATTATTCTGTGAATATTTGTTGTTTGAAATCACTTGTATAATTATTTTACCATCTGATTTTCTTACTTGTTTAGTTATTTTTCACTCTGTTTATTCATATTATTTAATACTTCATACTTCTGTATTTTTAGAATATTTGTAGATATTTATTTCTATTTTATTAATTAATTTATCATATGTTTTGTAATGTTTGTCCTGTTAATATTGCTTAGTTTTCGTTAATAGGTTAGCATATGGTATTTATAATTATTTTTATTATTTGTTTAATTTTCTATAATATTTTTATTATTTCCATAAGTCAATTGTATATTTTATTTTGTTTTTTAATGATTGTTTAAAGTAAATATGACTTAAAATTAGGAAAAACAGTCAATATGACTTAACCTAAAATCGGTATGACTTAAACAGGTTAAGTCTTACCGAGTTTTTTTTTTAAAATTTAAGTCATATTCGCTAGTCTGTATTAATTAAGTCTTATTCGAGTTTTTAAGTCTTAGTTTTAATTAAGTCATAATAGAATCTTGTCTATTTAATTAAGTCATATTCGAGTATAGCATACATATATATCAGTTATGTCTTAATGTATTTTTAAGTCTTACTCAATTTAGGTCTTAGTTTTCTTAGTTAAGTCTTAGCGAGTTTTTAAATTAAGTCTTAAGTCAGTAGTGTTATTTAAGTCTTATTCGTATGTAATTAATCTAAGTCTTATTCATAATATGTATTTTATTTAAGTCTTACTCGTATGTAATCTAAGTCTTATTCATAATATATACTTTATTTAAATCTTATTCGACAGTTTGTATATATATAGCAAATAGAAGTGTTAAGTCATAATTTCATTTTATGTCTTCTCACATGTTAAGTCATTGAGAACCGATACATACGACACACACACATAACACAGTCGAATCTCTGCCGGATTTTTGACCGGAATCACTCACCCATTTCACGATCTAACCACATATTTGGATTCCTTGACTGATTATCTACGTCTTGATTGTTTAAAATCGTGATTTGGTCCAGTTTTTAAAGAGTTTAATTTTCGAAAAATCAGTTTTAAGATCTGTTTTTCTGAAAAACTGGGTTCGATTCTTGCAAATTTAAAAATATACGTGTGTTCGTGTGTGTAAGAGGATCATTGTGTGAATTTTTCAGAATTTTTGGAGAAATTTTAATTTTTTCGAATTTTTAATTATTTATTAATTCGAAAAATTAATTTTTAAATTATAATTTTGTAAAATCTGAAATTTTCAAAGAAATTAAATTCTGATTAAAATGGCTGATCGATTTGAAATTATTAAACATAATTTAATCGGTTATTTTGATCCAGAAAAATGTTCAGTTGAACGTTTTCGACCGTGGATTCGATTTTTAAATGAAAATTCACTTGTTCGCACTGCTTTGAGATTGGATGCTCCATTGAAAATTGAACCTTTGCGAATCATGTGTACTACTGCTGTCGTTTCTAATGATAACATATCATTTGTCTTCTCTGTAGGAGACAATCAGTACACAGTGAATGAAAATACAATAAATACGGTCTTAAATTTTCCAACTGAAAATTTCGAAGAATTACCATCAGATCAAGAATTGATAAATTTTTTGAATGGTGTATTCTATCAAGACAGTCCTGATCAAACTGTCAGGAATAAAAAGAACTTTGTTCAGGAATGGGACTATTTGTTTGACACACTAGGTAGAGTCTTTGCCAATTCTACTAAAGGAAACTTCGGGGTATTACCATCCTTCTTGCAGCATATTGGATATGCAGTTGCACACAACCGAAGAATTAATATTGGTAGACTACTGTGTGTTCCGATGGTTAGAAGAATCATTAATGCAAAGAAAAATTTTGATAATGGACATAAACTATCATGCTATTATCCAAGATTCTTGTCATTGATTTTTAATCATCTAGTGGAACTAGAAAACCAAGCCCAATTCCTGAATGGAGAATCACTGGCGTCAGGTAAACCTACTACCAGATTGTTCACTGAGTACAGCAACAAGCCTAAATTCACAAACATACCTGTAGTTGTCACCCAATACATGTCAAACTATATACAACTACCTGTCATTGAACCTGTACCAGAACCTGAACAACCTGAACAACCTGAACAAAACCCTGAACCACCAGTGGAAAACATACTTGTTGATAATGAAGATCAAGGCAATCAACGAGTTGAACCTGCTCAGCAAATTGTTCCTCAGCCAGCTGCACTTGCTGTTGAACATCCAGTGCAAGAAACTCCATCTGTCACTAAACCTGAATCAGATCAACCCATCTTATCAGAGACTGTTGCGGAATCAGCTGACCAGGTATTGCCTTCTGTTCCTCAATCTACTACTTCTCAATCTATTTCTGGAACCCAAGTGGTTGGTAGGTCTGACCAAGGGGTTGTAGTACCACAACCTCTAACCAAGGTCGTAGAGCCAAATACTCAACCAACAAAACTCATATCTTTTCACTCCAGAAAGAAATTGCAAGTTAAAAGAAGTCGAATCAGTAGTGGTAGTATGAGTGAACCCACAGCTCTGCCTTTAAAAAAAAAGTAGAACTCAAACTGAGGCAACTGTAAGCCCGTCTATATCCTCTCAACAGGATATGGAAGTTGATATGGTCGTTACACAGTTACTAGAATCATCTTCTCAACAGGATGATTCTATTGAAATTCGCCATAGGGCCGTGGCACCTTGTAGTGAGTCAAGCACACCCCTATTACTCATAATGGGGGAAGACATACCTTTAGATGAGTCTCAGGACACATTGCAAGGAGAGCACGTAGAAAATGTGACAGTGCCTACCATAGTTACGGTAGAAGAGTCTTCACAGGCTTTAGAGGGAAATCTTGGTTCTCAGCCAACTTTAATAGAACCATCATCTCCCCTCCCAGGACAAACACTCCTGGCTCCCTCAAGGGATTTTCCACTCGCAGTTTCGACTGGAGAAAGTGGAAGGCAACTTGATCAATCTACTACTGAAGCAATTCAGTCAACAATTTCAAATGTTCAAGTAGATTTGATTAAGGAAAGGGATTTGCGAACTCCCATTGCACCACCACTGACCTTCCCAGAGGAGGCTAGGGTGATTTTACATGCAGGTACAAATCTGGAAGCAGCTAAGGAATCTGAGAGGAGTGATGTGAGGAATACCATAAAATTGAGTGAAACACATGCACTTCAGGTGAGTGGATCTCAAAGTGAACGTCAGGTGAGCGCACACACTGACACATACACTCTCTCACTATTAGAAAAGATAACTACTTTAGAGAAAGAACTTGCAGTCAGCAAGGCTGAAACAGAAATCCTTAGAGCACAAGTGGGTGAGCGATCTTCTTCATCCACCTCTGTCAACAGTCAGCTTGCTGTAATCAAGAAGGATATAAACTACTTAAAGACATATTTTACCAAGAAGATAGATTCTCTCGAACTCTCTCATGAAAAGGCACTTGATGACTCTAGAGATATTACTGTTGCTCAAGACATGTTAATTTCTGAAATTTCCATGAAAGTTGATAATCTACAGTCAGAGGTACAACACAATCAGGAATCTACTGATTCTCGTCTGGACCAGATCGAAAAGCAAAATGCACACCAGGCTAAAGGGTTAAGACATCTGTTTAATCTTGTAAGTCAAAGTCGCAAACCTACAAATGAAGAAATTGAATTCTTTACAAGTAAGGGTGGTGATGATGATGAACAAGATCCTGAAGCTGGGGCAACTGATAAGTCTGTAGAGGATTCCTCAACTAAGGGGGAGAAATCAAAGGGGTCACAAGGGTCACAAGATAAAACTAAAGAAAGAGAGGGAGGAGAGAGAAAATCTGGAAAATCTGACCAAAGTGAAGATAAGAGGAAGAAAGTAGTTGAAGAAACTGAAGAAGAAATTCAAGACAAGAACACAGGTTATTAGTACACGGGTGAACCGGATAACTTCGATGTTTTTGCTGATCTTGAATTCCCTGATCAAGGTGAAGAACTTCCTGAACATGATCTTAGTCACTGGGAAGATGAAGGACCAGTGATATCTGAATTTGAAGCTCAACAAGCTGAGAAAGAATCTGAAGAATTATTTGCTCAAAGGGAAGCTAATTTGCAAATGAGAGAAGAAAAACTTCAAAAGTCATTAGAGAAAATTGCACGAAATGAAGAACTTCAGAAAGCTGAACAGCAAGCATTACAACGATTACATGCTATAAATGTTGAGAAGAGAAAGACATATATCAGACTAAAGAGCGGTGACAAATGGGAACGTGCTCAAAAAGCAATTGATTCACCTCAAAGTTCTGATTATGAAGATCGTCGTCTTGGACAAATTCTCGAGGAATTCAAACTGGCAAATCCAATTCATGATATGTATATAAAGGCCTTACAGGTAGAAGTCATCAGGATAACTACTGCATTTGAACCCAAATCTGATGAGCTGGTAATATTTGTGGATTTTCATAAAGTTGGAACTTTCAGAGTATCTATTCAGTTCTTTTATGATAGATCGCTGACAGAGATTTGGGTACTTAGGCCTAAGGTAAGAACATCTTCTGAGCTAGGTGTGTTGTTACATGAAAAGTTCAAAGAATTTGCTGAAAGAGCTGGACCAGAAGTGATTAAGGAACCTCCACAAGTAAAATTTCTTAAGGGAGAGGTACTTCACTCAATCAATCTTCAGACAGATGAGTTATATGAACATCATGCAAAACACTTGGTATATGCTGAATATGCTCTCAGAAATCATGGATTCTTGACTGAAGAAAAGGTAATAGCTGCAGATCACATTTGATCCTATGCACAAACGAACATAAAAGATTACAAGAAATTTCAAGGTGAACTGAGAAAGAAGCTTGGAATTCCTTTAGTCTTACCTCAAGGATTGTCATCAAGAAGAGAACGTCTTGTTGATTCTGATTTACACATGAAACTTCAAGTCACAGATGAGCCAGAAGAAGGAGAATTCAGAAGGGAAGACAACTGAAGAAAAATAATTGCTCTACATGTTATATCTTTAGAGCTTAGATAAATCTTGATAGGAATTTGTATCATATGATCAGTCTAGAGGATCATCTATCTTGTATTTATCTTTCATGTTTGAATCTGGCAAATGTTAAATATAAACCAGAACTTTTTTTTTCATATTTACTTAGTATTTAAAGTTTTATCTTTCATTTGGTTAAGTTGGATTAGTTGAGGTATCCTCTAGGAATTTGCTTGTTATTGTCTAACAAACAAATAGGGGGAGATTGAAAGGCATATGACTCAGCCTATTTGTAGTTAGAGGATCCTAATCAACTTAAACCAAATTGTAATAAGTAAATATAAATATGAACTGTCACAGGAATCTCAAGAAGTATTATCTGTCAGAAGAAAGAAGAAAAGTCAATCTATAGGTTTGATGTCATACACTGGAAGACGATTCAGTTATCTGATCAAGCCCCAGTATAGCATTGAAGTGAATGGATTCATTTGAACAGTGACAGAGATTTTTCGAGTGATAGTTTGAAGATCAGTTACAGTACAAGAGAATTGAGAGAAGAAACAAACCACAATCTAAAGTCAAAAGTGAAGAAGCATCGTTGAAGTTAGTCGTTCATGAACCAGACAGTACATCGAACGTCAACACAAATCAGTGGTAATTCTTTACTACCTTTAGTGGTTTGTAAGAATTAAATTAATTATTTATTGATTTAATTAAATTCATTTGTAATTGATATAAATCATTTAGTTGATTTAATTAAATGAATTAATTCTGGAAGAATTAATTAATTAATTTAAATTAATTATTGTATCAATTAAATGTGAATTAGTTAATTATTAATTAATTAATTGGATCAATATGACTTAAAGAAATGACTTAAATAAAGCTGGAAGGATTATGTCTTATTGGTTAAAATTCGGTATGACCTAATCAGTTAAGTCATACCGAACACAGCTGTTGAGTTAAGTCATACCGAGCATTGAAATTGAAGATTATGTCTTACCGACCTGATTAAGTCTTACCGACTTGTTGCCAGCTGTTGTAAGTCTTACCGAATTTCTGTTAAGTCATACCGACAAGTTTTATGTCTTAATGGAGGTTTGTGTAAGTCTTAATGAAGGAAAATCAAGTCTTGGAAGCAGTTTAAGTCATGCTGGAGCAGTTAAATATCCTACAGAAAGCCAGCAAGACCTGTTACTGATATAAAAGAACATAACAGAGCAGATTAAGTCATAACGGAGAAACACAGCAGAAAACATAATATTCAGAACAGAATTCTCTCTCTCAAGAACACCAAGAACACCAAAGCTTAAACAATTCCCAGAAATTCAAGTTCTTCATCTTTGTTATATTCTATCCGCTAGAACTTGTTTATTTGTGATTCTTGTACTACTAGTGAATTAAGTTTCCTAGTTCTTATCTTGATTATTATTAACTAAATTAGAAAAGTTCATGTCGAATTTTCTAATTAGTTATTAACATCTTGATAAGTTGTTATACTGATTTTGTAACACCACATCAAGTTAATATACAGTTATATTCAACTTGAAAAATTGTGTTAAATAATTCCGCACATAAATTTGTCTTTATCAAATTTAATTTAAAGGACAAATTTCGATAAAAAGGTTAAGATTGTATTCAACCCCCCCTTCTACAATCTTATCGGACCTAACATGTGTTTACGAGATTATTAAAATAACTATAATTTAAAAATTCAATTTTTTTAAACTTAGAATTTCATATATAAAATTTACCAAAAATGAAATTTTATTCTGATAATATTTTTCCTCTTTTTTATAAAAAAATTTATTCAAATTGCTTTTCATAATATAATAATAATTTTATCTTAATTTATCAAATTAATTTTATTATCCGATATATTAGAGAATATAAAAAAAAATTAAAAAAAATAAGAATCGCAAATTTTTCGCGGGGATCCTTTACCCTGTTCGGGGTAGGAATCATAAAGCAAATACAATCCTCATTAAAGAATCGATACGGGTTCAACGGTTATGTTCAAAATTTTAATGAAAAAAAATTAAAATTCACGATTTCTCGCGGGAACCCTATTTCCCGTTCGGGGCAAAGATCTAGGAACATAATGATCCTCATTTGGAAACCAGGATGAGTTCAACGATTATGTTCGAATTCGGGGAGCGTGACGAGTATAACACTACCCGACCCTGAATTGACCATCATAATGCCCATCCCCAAGTACACATACAACATGAATTCGTTTATTACTAAATTTGGACATCTAGATACGAAATACAGTTGTTGAGTATTGAATACAGTAAAAGAATACAGAGGGGGGGTGAATGGATTCTTGAACTTTTCTTCGTTCTTGAATCTTTGCAGCAAGTTATGTGTTGAGTGTGAGAGATATGTAAGTGCGGATAACAGAGACAAACACAACACAATATTACTTTAATCTAATATTTTATTAGATAAAGATTTTGCTACAATCTGTGAATACAAATGATAGTATTCTCAGCTTCGTTTTTCTCAGAGAGATATTTCTTGTGATGTATCTTGAAAAACTTATCTGCTAAAGAAGTGAGGTTGTATCCTTATAGACATGGATACACCTACTTAGTACAAATAAGGTAGGTAAACAAAATACTTTCCAGTCTGTCTATCTCATTTGAGTAAGAGTCCAAACGGTTACAGATTTGACTTTGCAAAGCCTGTTCAGATTTGAAGAAATGAAGAATTTGCCTAAGTACCAATTCGAGAAGTACATTTGTCTATTCGAGAAGTCTAGCATTCGAGAAGTCAGGGATTCGATATCTCAGAAGACACTATTCGATATCTCTGAATACACTGTTCGATATCTCATTCGATATCTCAGAGATTCGATATGTCTATTACTCTGTTCGAGAACTCAAGGAGTCAACAGGTCAAAGGTGATATTCGAGTTCTCAAAAGGGTCATCAAGTCAAAGCTACATTCGATATCTCAAAGACTCAAGATGCTATTCGACATCTCAGGGATTCGATATGTCAAAATGCTCTATTCGATATCTCAAGGACTCCCAGAGAAAAGAGCTATTCGAGAAGTGATTCGATATGTCAATATAACACTATTCGAGAACTCAGAGTTATCGATTAAGTCAATTCTAGTTCTCGAATAACTCACTTAGTCACTTCTCGAATACATTCTTGAAGACAAAATACTGAAGAATTGTACAAGTTAGAAACCTGCAATAAGCCAAGACGCTTTATTTGACTATGTACTATAAAGCACGTTGGAAAGCCTACAAAGAAGCTTGGAGAGATAAGACAGGGGACAAGGAGCTAAAGAAGTGGATCTGAACAGTCTTTGCAAAGTCAAATCTGTAACCGTTTGGACTCTTACTCAAATGAGATAGACAGACTGGAAAGTATTTTGTTTACCTACCTTATTTGTAGTAAGTAGGTGTATCCATGTCTATAAGGATACAACCTCACTTCTTTAGCAGATAAGTTTTTCAAGATACATCACAAGAAATATCTCTCTGAGAAAAACGAAGCTGAGAATACTATCATTTGTATTCATAGATTGTAGAAAAATCTTTATCTAACAAAATATTAGATTAAAGTAATATTGTGGTGTGTTTGTCTCTGTTATCCACACTTACATATCTCACACACTCAACACATATCTTGCTGCAAAGATTCAAGAACGAAGAAAAGTTCAAGAATCCATTCACCCCCTCTATATTCTTTTACTGTATTCAATACTCAACAAGTGGTATCAGAGCGGGCTGTTTAATCTAAACAGAAAACGATCATGAGTTCGAATACACCAAAGACTACAGGTACGGTAAAGGTCCCTAAGTTCGACAAAGAGAATTACAACCTCTGGAATATAAAAATGCCGTTGTTCATCAAAGCTGCCAATCCTCTCTACCCTGACATCCTCAAGAATGGTCCATTTGTACCACAACAAGAAATTTCTGAATCTACAGTGGGCACAATAGTCATTCCTAGATCATATGTTGCAAAAGAGCCATCCAAATGGGCGGACTCAGAGACGGAAAAGGTTGCCCTAGACAGTCATCTCATGTTGATGATCATAGACTCCATGGATATGTCGATGTTTGCCAACATAGCATCATGCACATCAGCCAAGGACATGTGGAACCACATCGAGGTGTTATGTGAAGGGACAGAGGAGGTAAGAGAAAATAGGAAATAGATACTGGTCACACAGTATGAGGCTTTCATGGCACAGTCCAAAGAAAGTATTACTGATATGTTTGAGAGATTTCACAAGCTGGTGACTGAGCTTTAAATGAATGGGAAGGTTTACAGCACTAAGGAATTAAACATGAAGTTTCTACTATCTACACCAAACCATCTAGAGCAAAGGGTCATATCTCTAAGAGAAAGAGATTTGAACAAAGTTACATATGATGTGCTCTATGGGGTTTTAAAGACTCATGAGCTTGAGCTGCTTCAGAAGAGGGCTATTCAAGCCAACCAAGGCAGAATGATAAACACATCCTGTGCCTTGATTGTCAACAAATCTGTTCAAGACCTGGAAGCATCTATAAGTCAACTGAGAATAGAAGAGATAGTATATGATGAAGAAACTGAAGAAGAAGTGACTGAACCTGTTGATGAAAAGGAAGAAGATGAGTTCTATACTCTTGAAGAGTTGGATGCCATGTAAAACACTTCATATGCTTTTATGGCTAGAAAATCCCCAAACATCAGATTTAATAGGAATCAGCCCTTCAAGCCTAGATCTCAAAATCATTCATTCAACAAGAGCAAGGCACCTGTGAAAGCAAACAAAAACAAATTCAAAACCAGCTATTTGGATAGGTCATCTGTGAGATGTTATAGATGCAATGACCTAGGGCATTTTGCCAGTGAATGCAAGAAGCCTAAAAAGAAGGATAAGGAGTTTCTTGAGCTTGAAGCTAAGTATGAGGCTCTGCTAAAGAAGCATACACCAGGTAAGGCCTACATAGCAGAAGGGAAGTGTTGGGATGATTCTGATAGTGATGGAGAAGAACAAGAATTCTGCAACTATGCCTTGATTGCCAACTCCAAGGAAGAACCATCTGCATCAGACTCTCAGGTACCATCCCTCACTACCATAGACATGTCTGTTTCTCAATACAAATCTATGGTTGAACAACTATCTGTTGAGATGTTTAATATTCATACTAGTATGACTGCTGCTAATGAAGAAATTGCTAAACTGTCTACTAAGAATGAACTGTTGAACAAAAGAAATGAGGAACTAGAACTAACTGCTATGCAAGTAGAAAACCTTAAACAAGAAATTGAATATCTAAAGAATAAGGTTCTATGTGCTATTCAAGTTGAGAAAGCTCTTAGGGATGAACTAGCTGAAAATGAATTTAAATTGAAAACATTTAAGAATTCCTCTAGTCTATTGCAGTCTTACCATGAGAAAAATTTAGCTAGACCTAAGGTTGCCATTGGACTTGATTATGACACTCTTAAACAGAGGAAAGGCTATGCAGTCATTGAAGATGACATTGTTGTTCAAGAATAAGTGCCTCAGGTTTTGAAAAATACTGAGACCCCAATATTTAAAACACCAACACTTGATATTGATGAGGATGCCTTACTCATTAAGCAAATGTTGGATGATGAAGATAAGGCACAATCAAATGAACAACAAGCATCCTCTAAGAGTGAGAATGTCAAAACCAAATCCAAGGAGCCAGTAGGAGGTAGACCTAGACCTGAAAATTTTGTGAAGTTTGTTTCAGCTGGGAATAATGAGTTTGAGAAGAAAGTGGCTAAAAAGAAACAAAACAGGAATGGCAAATTGGGGATTAACAAGGACAACAACTATGCTTATGTGCCAAATGCCCCTAGGAAAGTTTGTCAAAACTGTTTTAGCACTAATCATTTAACTCATGCATGCAAGAAACCATCTGGTAGTGTTGCTAAACCATTCTATGATTGCTCTGTGCCTTTAAGACATAGAGACTCTCCTTTCTGTGATAAACTTGATTGTATGCCATGTAACATGAATGTAATGACTAGTTGTTTTAATTTGAGAAGACAATTCATGGAAGGTTGCATCAGTCACAATGTTCACACACACTACACAAGAACAAAGTCTTCGAGTCCTCCTAAAGTTAGGAAGGTAACTCTGTCACCTAAGTCTAAGAACCCTGATTCTAAGACTTCTAATAGTGACAAGAAGACTAACATCAAGAAAATTGATAAGCATGCTGTTTATGATAAAACTGTTGCTAAGCCACATGGACCCAAACTTGTTTGGGTACCAAAGGAGAAGTAATACCTTTGTGTTTGCAGGGCAAAGAAAGTGAAAAGAAGGTCATGTGGATTCTGGATAGTGGATACTCAAACCATATGACTGGTGATATGGCCCTGCTATCACAGTATGAGGAGAAGGCTGGCCCAATGGTTACTTTTGGAGATGACAGCATTGGCAACACATTGGGATATGGCAAGTTGGAAATTGGAAATGTCATCATTGAAAATGTAGCACTGGTCAAGGGGTTCAAGCACAATCTACTGAGTGTTGGTCAAATTTACTAACAGAGGCTTCAAAGTGAATTTTGACAAAGATGAATGTTTGATCACCCACAAGAAGACTGGTGACTTTGCTCTATCTGGAGTAAGGAAACGAAGCCTGTTTGTAGCCAATATGAACTCTGCAAACAAGGACAAAATTTGTTGCTTTTACTCAAAAGCATCAAATGAAGATAGTTGGCTGTGGCACAAGAAGCTTTCACACTTGAACTTCAAAGGCATTAATTCTCTAGTCAAAAGGGAGTTAGTGAGAGGCATGCCCACACTTGAATTCTGTCAAGAAGGAGTGTGTGAGGCTTGTCAAAAAGGAAAAATGAAAAGATCAATCCACAAGTCAAAGACAGTGACATCAATAACCAAGCCCCTACAACTAATTCATATGGACTTGTTTGGGCCTGTCAATATTATGTCACTAGGAAGGAAGAAGTATGCTCTAGTGATGGTTGATGATTTCACAAGGTATACATGGGTAGAATTTCTGGCATCAAAGGATGAGGCTCCACAAGTAATCATTGAGCATATAAAGAAAATTGACAAGGAAGCAAAGGCCAACAATGCAAGTGTGATTGCATTAAGAAGTGATAATGGAACAGAGTTCAGAAATTCCATGCTTGAAGCATTCTGCAAAGAGAATGGCATTTCTCAACAATTCTCAGCTCCAAGGACTCCACAACAAAATGGAGTTGTTGAGAGAAAGAATAGAACTCTGATTGAGGCTGCTAGAACAATGTTACTTGATGCAAAGATGCCTACATGTTTTAGGGCTGAGGCTGTGAGCACTGCATGCAATATCCAAAACAGAACCCTCATCAAAAAAGACACTGGAAAGACACCTTACAACTTGATGACTGGAAAGAAGCCTACTCTAAAGTATGTTCATACTTTTCGAAGCAAATGCTTTGTGTTAAAAGACAATTCGGAATATGTTGGAAAGTTTGATGCAAAAGCATTTGAAGGAATTTTTCTTGGCTACTCTATGGAAAGAATTGCATACAAAGTTTATGTCATCAGTCAACAGAAGGTTATGGAAAGCACAGATGTGACATTTGATGACAGCAAACTACCTTGATTAGAAGAAGCCAATGATGAAGATAAAGATCCTTTAAAGTTTAACAATCTAGATGATTCTGATGAGGAGATTGAAACTAAATTTGAGCCCACAATCCAACAAACTCAAGTGAATGAAGAACCTGTGTCAATCAACAATGAAGAAACAAGCATCCAAGACACACCTGTGATTAGTGGCAACTTCACAGGGGGAGGAAATGTAAATGATCATGATCTGGATGATGAAGCAACATCAAGGCTGAGAAATCAATCTGAACATACAAGGAAATGGGATAGATCACATATTGTAGATCAGATAATTGGAGATCCAAATACAGGAGTGAGGACAAGGAGAGCAACTCTAAATGAATGTCTCTATGGTTGCTTTCTATCCCAAGTTGAGCCTAAGAAACTTGATGATGCATTGTTGGATCCTGATTGGATAATTTCCATGCAAGAGAAGCTAAATCAATTTGAAAGAAGCAAATTATGGGAACTTGTGCCTACACCAAAGGATAAAACCATTGTTGGAACAAAATGGGTTCTAAGGAATAAGATGGATGAAAATGGTGTAGTCATAAGAAACAAAGCAAGGTTGGTTGCAAAAGGATACTCTCAACAGGAAGGCATTGACTATGATGAGACTTTTGCCCCTGTTGCTAGACTAGAGGCCATCAGAATTTTCTTGGCATTTGCTGCACATTCTAATTTCAAGGTTTATCAAATGGATGTCAAGAGTGCATTTCTGAATGGGGAGTTGGAAGAAGAAGTATATGTGCAACAGCCACCTGGCTTTGAGGATCCACAATTCCCTCACTTTGTCTACAGATTGCTTAAAGCATTGTATGGACTTAAGCAAGCTCCTAGGGCATGGTATGACACACTATCACAATTTCTACTGGACAATGGAGGCACACTGGACAAGACACTGTTTTACAAGAAACATGGTGATGATATTATCTTAGTTCAAATCTATGTGGATGATATCATATTTGGCTCTACAAATGAGGAGCTGTGTGGGAAATTCTCTAAGCTCATGCAGAGCAGATATGAGATGAGTATGATGGGAGAATTAACATTCTTTCTTGGGCTGCAAGTTAGTCAAAGGAAGGATGGCATTTTTATAAGTCAAACCAAATACATCAAGGATCTATTGAAGAAATTTGACTTGGAAGAATACTCACCTGCAAAGACACCCATGGCCACTGCCACCAAGTTAGATGAAGATGTTAAGGGCAAGAAGGTAGATATTTCAATCTACAGAGGCATGGTTGGTTCTCTACTCTACCTCACTGCTAGTAGGCCAGACATCATGTTTGCAACATGCTTGTGTGCAAGGTTTCAATCAAATCCAAAGGAATCACATATGACAACAATAAAGAGGATTTTTAAATATCTGAAGGGCACACCAAACTTGGGGTTATGGTATCCTAAGGACACAGGGTTCAATCTGGTTGGTTATTCTAATGCTGATTATGCTGGATGCAGAGTGGATAGGAAAAGAACCTCAGGTAGCTGTCAGTTTCTTGGACAAAGGTTAGTCTCTTGGTACAACAAGAAACAACAATCTGTGTCAACTTCCACAGCTGAAGCTGAGTACATAGCTGCTGGAAGTTGCTGTGCTCAAGTGCTTTGGATCAGAAACCAACTTAGAGATTATGGACTTGTGTTGGAAAGAATTCCAATCATGTGTGACAACACAAGTGCAATCTCTATAGTTTCCAATCCTGTCAATCATTCTAGGACAAAGCACATTGACATCAGATATCACTTCATAAGGGAGCATGCAACTAATGGAACCATTGAGTTACATTATGTTCCCACAGAAAAACAACTAGCTGACATATTCACTAAACCATTAGATGAAGCCACCTTCACAAGGTTGGTTAGTGAGATTGGAATGCTGAATTCTTCAAATTCTGGCTAAGTGAATATATCAACTAGATTGTTGCAGCAGTAAATACTTACTTTATCAAATGCTCAATATTTTTTAAGTAAGTATTGGCTGGAGTATGATTTATAAATATTCCACAATGCTACATATGTTGAAAATCATACATCTTTAGCTTGAAATTTCTGTGAAATTTTGAGAGAATCACTATTTAATTTGGTAGAATATTCTTCAGTGAATATTTCTAGTAAATTTTAAAAGATAGTGAAAATTGAATTTTATGAGTGAAAAGTATAGTTCGATAATTCAGACTTCTCGAATGGTTCATTGTTATGTCATGGCTCGAGTTCTCGAATAGACCTGTCTAGAACCCTCTTGAGTTCTCGAATAGTGTCTTTTGGAGAAATCGAATAGCACACTCTGAGTTCTCGAATAGAGTATTTTAGTTCTCTAGTGATGGAGTTCTCGAATACTGTATTTGAGTTATCGAATCATTTGAAAAGGATGATTTTTCGCTGACACTTAATCGCTTTTTGGATTTATATTCAAAATTTCATTTCGCTCATAAAAACATATTTTATTTAGCTTAGAATTATTTTTTGAGTTAAATAACTGCCAGCTGTGAGTTACAAACTGCCTGAGATATCGAATAAGCCATTCTTAACTTAACCAATAGTTGTTTTATACTTCTCGAATGACTTGTCGATACAGATCATATATCTAATCGACAACTCAGGTTATTCATATATATACAATTTCATAACTGTACAACTCATTTCGTTCGATTTCTCAAGCATCTAAACTCCTAAAACCTCTGAAAACCCTAACTACGAATTTCTTCTTCAACCTTAATTCTCTTTTCTTCTCAAACACTCAACTCACCATCCCATCTCAAACCAATTTCATCGCAATTACCAGTGATGTGGAAGCACCAAATGCTAATTTCAAGTGCTTTGTTCGATGGTTGTCTGAATCTTACATCAAGGGTGCACTCTCAGCCAACCCAACCCTGTACATAGACTTATTAGAACAATTCTGGAGGACAACTACAGTGGCGGTCATCGCCCTTGAGAATGCTATCACCTCATATGTTGTCTACTGCAAGATTCAAGGCGAGGATATTACTATCACTACCGCAGACATGAATCATGCCTTGGATTTGCAGCAAGAGGCATATGACTCCCTGGCCACCGATGCTGAGTTGGAAGAATTCTTTGAATTTATCAACTACTCCGGTGCTATTAAACTTGGGAAGCTGAATAGGAAATACTTGAGAAAAGAATGGAGCTATGTTTTTGCTACACTTCTTCATGTATTCACTGCAAGGAAATCGAGCTTTGACCATATTAGTACACCTGTGCAGCAGCTTGCCTATGCCTTTGCTCACGGGAGAAAGATAGATGTTGGACATCTCATCTTACAGAAGCTATATGGGAGAATTGGTAAGAACACAGCCAAGAGAGGTACTGAAATTTTCTTTCCTCGCTTTATTCAATCAGTACTTAATTTTAAAAATGCTTCATTGATTGAATTGCCTGGTTTAGATAAAAGTAAAATAGGCTATCCTATGTCCATGACCAAACTCATTTTTGGTAACTTGGAGACTAGGAATGATGTGGATGTAAGGCTTAAGATAACTCCCCACATGGAGGGTTTATTTAGGTCTTACCCCCACAACATGCCAATATTTGAATCTAAGTCTCAGTTAGCACAGCCTAAGCAAGAAGAACAAAATGCTAACCCAAGGCTTGCTAACTAACCATCTCAGACAAACACTCTACCAAACACAGAGCCAACGGTATCATCCTCTCAAAATGGTGATGTTAGTAAAAAGAAGAGAAAACTGGTTGCTTCTGAACCTTTAAACATTTTAACTGAAGCAACCTTGGCGGTAGAACTAGGTTTAGAATGTGAGGAACCTGAGTCACCTATCATTAGCCTAAAGAAGAAGAAGAAAACTAAAACCACCTCTTCAGTCACCCAAATGGCTGAAGTTGTAAAATCAGGGTCACACAGCTCATTAGATGTATCCTCTCAACAGGGTGCATCTATAGAATCAAGCATCCTCCCCAATGCACCTTCCTGTAAAGAGTCAGCACAAGGGAGTGATAAGGCTGGCACAACACTGAGTGGAGAGCACATCACAATTGAAACTCCCTCTATCCTTCAGGGGGAGTTGCCAAAATCTAATCTACAACACACTTCTCTTCCAGAATCTACCACTCATATTTCTTTGGAGCCTGCAACTCAAGCAATTGAGGAGCAAGGCATTGATCATCAAGAATTCTTTTCTCTTGATGAGCCAATGGATTCAAGTGACTTGCTGCATGACACCTTGCTCACCACCCAGGTACCACATTTAGATGGTCAGGGAATGCATGCTGGGGCAGATCCTAATGACACCATCACAAACACAGAGGATTCACTAGTTTTCACTAGAGACTCTGTGCCTGTGTCACCTACAGTTGTAACTCATCCCACTCCTGTGGAGACAACAGTAGTAGAGTCTTTCCATCCGGTAACAGAAGTTGCATCTGTAACTGAGGAGTCTAGCTTGCCTAGCTCTAGATCTAACTATATGTCTCAATGGCTGAAGCCTGTGCAACATGACAGTGCTTCAGGATCAGGGTCTGTTCCACCACAATTGACGGTTGAAGCACTACAAAGCTTAATTGTGGATCAGATCCCTGAGTTCACCAAGATTGCTCAGCACCTTCTTACTGCAGACACGCCAAATCCAGATTATGAAGCAATATTGCTCTACCATAGAGATGCTGTGGAGATGCAGAAAACAAAGATACTTGATGATGCTGAGAGAGATGGCAATGTAGATGCCTGGATGCAAGGAACTTATGAAATCACTCTCAATGAAGCCTTACAGTATCTGAGGGAGGAGTACATCACTTCACTAGGCTCCAATGCTAAATCCTTAACTCCTGGTGAAGTGTATGAAGCCATCAATGACTCATACAAGGGATTCCTCAAGGCTGCACACTACCTGGGTAAAGGTGTCAAATCAGAAGTCAACAAGGTATGTGATGCAACAGCCCTAAAAGTGGGAGAACTAAAGAGGGACTTCGATGCCAAATTTCCTCAGTTGGAGTCTGTGATCAAGGACATTTTGGCATGCAAGGCTACATGCACCAGGATGGACAATGGTTTGGCTATTCTCAAGGATGCTGTCACAGGTCTGGGGCACAAATTTCAATCCTTAACAGATCAGACAACTGAGGCCAATGCCATGCTCAGGACCCTCTTTGCAAATGAATATGGAGAAAAGCTGGTCACTGAGGTCCCTGTGCATGAGATGTCAAGGTTTGAAGTGCAGAGACTGAAGGATCAATCCCTATCTGGTTTTAAGTCCAATGAGCTCTTCACTAAAGTGGATACTCTTGAAAAGGAGGTAGCTTCTCTCCAACAGTCTAATGCTCATCTTAGAGACACTGTAACCACTATGACTGAGCAGTTGAACACTCAAGCCACCACCACAGCTGATGTTCTTCTGCATCAACAATCAATGTTGTCTGCAATTATAAATCACATGGGTCTCCCTCTACCTGAAGAATCTTCAACCCCAAAGGTCACTTCTACAGCCTCTGTGCCTGACAACAAGCCTAAGGGGGAGAAGAGGATTTCAAGGGACTCAAATACAAAGGGGGATAAACCACCAGTAAAGGGCATCAAATTCAATGAAGGTGGTCATCAAAGGGCTTCTAAGTCTTTAACTTATGTGCCTGGCAAAGGAAAAGCCAAAGTTGGTGAGCCTACTTCTCTGCCAGTTGTCACTCTACCAACTGTGCACAGCACTACTCCTAATGGTCAAAAGCAATCTATCACAACCAAAGTGGTTGCAGGGATTATGCCATCTGACAAACCTCCATTCTCCATATCTAAGAGTGCCAAGCCAGTAGAAGTGAAGGTGGTCACTAAGGCCAAGCTACAAGAAATTGCAAACTCAAATGTCTATCATGATGATGCATTCTTGGAGTTTCTGAAAGTCTCAAGAGAACATGCTGGTGATGCTTTATCATATCATAGGAGTTTGAAGAGTCAGATTGACTATCTTACTGTAGTACCAAGGAGAGTTGATGGCCTATGGCTCAAAGAGATAATGATGGTAGGAAAGAATAAGATATGGCACTTAACCATCAACACTCTACAGGGTCTAAGGCACTCAGAAGTGGATGTGTTCCTTGGACTGATTGAAAAGAAGGATGAAAACTATAAGAGTCTCTTTGATGAGTTAAGGGATGATCAACCAGCAAGGCTACCTGAAGTATTCACAAATCCTAGAACCATCATCTATCAGGCTGCAACAAGAATTGATGATATCAAGCAGCTGGTCTTTCCTAAGCATCTAACTCCTTAGAACAAATCTCTCATTATTGCCATCATTGAGAAGCTGAACAGGAAGAAGGGTTTAAGAACAGCAGAAGAATTGGAAGCTATATCTTATCTCAGGTCATACATTGCAACTGGCATTGTACCTGAATCTGCTAAGTTCAACCCAAGCAAGGATGGTGATCAAGATAATGATGGAGACAGAAGTGATGGTAGGAGAAGACATCACAGGAGTGATAAGGGTGATGAAGATAAAAAGAAGAAGAAGGATGATAAGGAGAAGAAGGATGATGTTGACCAAGGTAAAGCCTCTGAGAGGAAAAGTGGAAGACAGCAAGCCTTAGGCATTGTTGACAGTAACCTCATCACAACACAAGACTCTAAGTCTAGAGTGAATACTGTTAGTAGTGACCTACCAAAATCTACATCTATGGCTTCTGCAACTGTCTTGCCACCTCAAGAAGAGAAGAAGATTCAAGTCAAGAAACCATCTGTATGTTTCAAAAAGCAAACTGCTAATGGAATACTACAATGGTCTACAAACAAAGGTCACATGCTACTGCCAAGCAACCATGTAAAAAGGATCAAATTCAAACAACCTGCAAGGAAACCAAAGCTATCCAAATCAAGGACTCTGACAATCTATCCAGGCTTAAAACTCCAACCACCAGATGAAGATTTTGATGAAGACCAACTGTAATACTTACAAGCTCAAAGAATCTACCATGTTGCCATTGTTGATAACTGCCTTGAGATCAAATATACTGATGGAAGGGAGGAGAAATTCAAACTAGGAGGATGTCAACACTGGGGCAAGCTACATGACATAGAAAGAATCATTGCATTGTTGATCTCGGAAGATAAGGTGGAAAGAGTATGGAAGCTGGAGCTAATTGATTTTCAAGCCAAAGCTATGGAAATGGAAACAAATGACAATGTCTAGTACTTCATCATAGGCTGTAAGATTACTCACCCTGTATTTCTATCCACATTGCTAATCAAAATTCATACATGTACTGTCAAGTTTTATCTTTATGTATGTTAGGCTTGTTATCAGACATGAAATTGTGACTAAGGGTCTTACTCACAATTTGGGGGAGATTGTTAGTCATGGTGGCATGCCTGAATACATCTAATAACAAGCCTAAGTTGCTTGTAATGTTATGCATTACTTACATGACCTCTTAACTGAGGGAACCTCTAGTTGTAGAGTTTCTACTGGTTTTGTACTTGTAATAGGCATCAAATTCTAGCTGTGTAACTATACCTATTAAGTCAAGAATAATGCTTGAAAGAAGTTCCAAGGTTCATGCCTCAAGCAAGGAGATAAAGACTGCCAAATAATCACAGTTGGGATTTGAAGAAATGAAGAATTTGCCTAAGTACCAATTCGAGAAGTACATTTGTCTATTCGAGAAGTCTAGCATTCGAGAAGTCAGGGATTCGGTATCTCAGAAGACACTATTCGATATCTCTGAATACACTGTTCGATATCTCATTCGATATCTCAGAGATTCGATATGTCTATTACTCTGTTCGAGAACTCAAGGAGTCAACAGGTCAAAGGTGATATTTGAGTTCTCAAAAGGGTCAACAAGTCAAAGCTACATTCGATATCTCAAAGACTCAAGATGCTATTCGACATCTCACGGATTCGATATGTCAAAATGCTCTATTTGATATCTCAAGGACTCTCAGAGAAAAGAGCTATTCGAGAAGTGATTCGATATGTCAATATAACACTATTCGAGAACTCAGAGTTATCGATTAAGTCAATTCTAGTTCTCGAATCACTCACTTAGTCACTTCTCGAATACATTCTTGAAGACAAAATACTGAAGAATTGTACAAGTTAGAAACCTGCAACAAGCCAAGACGCTTTATTTGACTATGTACTATAAATCACGTTGGAAAGCCTACAAAGAAGCTTGGAGAGATAAGACAGGGGACAAGGATCTAAAGAAGTGGATCTGAACAGTCTTTGCAAAGTCAAATCTGTTGCCGTTTGGACTCTTACTCAAATGAGATAGACAGACTGGAAAGTATTTTGTTTACCTACCTTATTTGTAGTAAGTAGGTGTATCCATGTCTATAAGGATACAGC
This sequence comes from Saposhnikovia divaricata, assembly GCA_036435485.1. Classification (NCBI taxonomy): domain Eukaryota; kingdom Viridiplantae; phylum Streptophyta; class Magnoliopsida; order Apiales; family Apiaceae; genus Saposhnikovia; species Saposhnikovia divaricata. Next base: position 60,566,329 of record CM071598.1, read on the forward strand.
CTCACTTCTTTAGCAGATAAGTTTTTCAAGATACATCACAAGAAATATCTCTCTGAGAAAAACGAAGCTGAGAATACTATCATTTGTATTCACAGATTGTAGCAAAATCTTTATCTAATAAAATATTAGATTAAAGTAATATTGTGTTGTGTTTGTCTCTGTTATCCACACTTACATATCTCACACACTCAACACATATCTTGCTGCAAAGATTTAAGAACGAAGAAAAGTTCAAGAATCCATTCACCCCCCTCTATATTCTTTTACTGTATTCAATACTCAACAAGTGGTATCAGAGCGGGCTGTTTAATCTAAACAGAAAACGATCATGAGTTCGAATACACAAAAGACTACAGGTACGGTAAAGGTCCCTAAGTTCGACAAAGAGAATTACAACCTCTGGAAAATAAAAATGCTGTTGTTCATCAAAGCTGCCAATCCTCTCTACCCTGACATCCTCAAGAATGGTCCATTTGTACCACAACAAGAAATTTCTGAATCTACAGTGGGCACAATAGTCATTCCTAGATCATATGTTGCAAAAGAGCCATCCAAATGGACGGACTCAGAGAAGGAAAAGGTTGCCCTAGACAGTCATCTCATGTTGATGATCATAGACTCCATGGATATGTCGATGTTTGGCAACATAGCATCATGCACATCAGCCAAGGACATGTGGAACCACATCGAGGTGTTATGTGAAGGGACAGAGGAGGTAAGAGAAAATAGAAAATAGATACTGGTCACACAGTATGAGGCTTTCATGGCACAGTCCAAAGAAAGTATTACTGATATGTTTGAGAGATTTCACAAGCTGGTGACTGAGCTTTAAATGAATGGGAAGGTTTACAGCACTAAGGAATTAAACCTGAAGTTTCTACTATCTGCACCAAACCATCTAGAGCAAAGGGTCATATCTCTAAGAGAAAGAGATTTGAACAAAGTTACATATGATGTGCTCTATGGGGTTTTAAAGACTCATGAGCTTGAGCTGCTTCAGAAGAGGGCTATTCAAGCCAACCAAGGCAGAATGATAAACACATCCTGTGCCTTGATTGTCAACAAATCTGTTCAAGACCTGGAAGCATCTACAAGTCAGCTGAGAATAGAAGAGATAGTATATGATGAAGAAACTGAAGAAGAAGTGACTGAACCTGTTGATGAAAAGGAAGAAGATGAGTTCTATACTCTTGAAGAGTTGGATGCCATGTAAAACACTTCATATGCTTTTATGGCTAGAAAATCCCCAAACATCAGATTTAAGAGGAATCAGCCCTTCAAGCCTAGATCTCAAAATCATTCATTCAACAAGAGCAAGGCACCTGTGAAAGCAAACAAAAACAAATTCAAAACCAGCTATTTGGATAGGTCATCTGTGAGATGTTATAGATGCAATGACCTAGGGCATTTTGCCAGTGAATGCAAGAAGCCTAAAAAGAAGGATAAGGAGTTTCTTGAACTTGAAGCTAAGTATAGGGCTCTGCTAAAGAAGCATACACCAGGTAAAGCCTACATAGCTGAAGGGAAGTGTTGGGATGATTCTGATAGTGATGGAGAAGAACAAGAATTCTGCAAATATGCCTTGATTTCCAACTCCAAGGAAGAACCATCTGCATCAGACTCTCAGGTACCATCCCTCACTACCATAGACATGTCTGTTTCTCAATACAAATCTATGGTTGAACAACTATCTGTTGAGATGTTTAATATTCATACTAGTATGACTGCTGCTAATGAAGAAATTGCTAAACTGTCTACTAAGAATGAACTGTTGAACAAAAGAAAAGAGGAACTAGAACTAACTGCTATGCAAGTAGAAAACCTTAAACAAGAAATTGAATATCTAAAGAATAAGGTTCTATGTGCTATTCAAGTTGAGAAAGCTCTTAGGGATGAACTAGCTGAAAATGAATTTAAATTGAAAACATTTAAGAATTCCTCTAGTCTATTGCAGTCTTACCATAAGAAAAATCTCGCTAGACCTAAGGCTGCCATTGGACTTGATTATGACACTTTTAAACAGAGGAAAGGCTATGCAGTCATTGAAGATGACATTGTTGTTCAAGAATAAGTGCCTCAGGTTTTGAAAAATACTGAGACCCCAATATTTAAAACACCAACACTTGAGATTGATGAGGATGCCTTACTCATTAAGCAAATGTTGGATGATGAAGATAAGGCACAATCAAATGAACAAGCATCCTCTAAGAGTGAGAATGTCAAAACCAAAGCCAAGGAGCCAGTAGGAGGTAGACCTAGACCTGAAAAATTTATGAAGTTTGTTTCAGCTGGGAATAATGAGTTTGAGAAGAAAGTGGCTAAAAAGAAACAAAACAGGAATGGCAAATTGGGGATTAACAAGGACAACAACTATGCTTATGTGCCAAATGCCCCTAGAAAAGTTTGTCAAAACTGTTTTGGCACAAATCATTTAACTCATGCATGCAAGAAACCATCCGGTAGTGTTGCTAAACCATTCTATGATTGCTCTGTGCGTTTAAGACATAGAGACTCTCCTTTCTGTGATAAATTTGATTGTATGCCATGTAACATGAATGTAATGACTAGTTGTTTTAATTTGAGAAGACAATTCATGGAAGGTTGCATCAGTCACAATGTTCACACACACTACATAAGAACAAAGTCTTCAAGTCCTCCTAAAGTTAGGAAGGTACCTCTGTCACCTAAGTCTAAAAACCCTGATTCTAAGACTTCTAACAGTGACAAGAAGACTAACATCAAGAAAATTAATAAGCATGCTATTTATGATAAAACTGTTGCTAAGCCACATGGACCCAAACTTGTTTGGGTACCAAAGGAGAAGTAATACCTTTGTGTTTGCAGGGCAAAGAAAGTGAAAAGAAGGTCATGTGGATTTTGGACAGTGGATGCTCAAATCATATGACTGGTGATATGGCCTTGCTATCACCGTATGAGGAGAAGGTTGGCCCAATGGTTGCTTTTGGAGATGACAGCATTGGCATCACACTGGGATATGGCAAGTTGGAAATTGGAAATGTCATCATTGAAAATGTAGCACTGGTCAAGGGGCTCAAGCACAATCTACTGAGTGTTGGTCAATTTACTAACAGAGGCTTCAAAGTGAATTTTGAAAAAGATGAATGTTTGATCACCCACAAGAAGACTGATGACTTTGCTCTATCTGGAGTAAGAAAAGGAATCCCGTTTGTAGCCAATATGAACTCTGCAAACAAGGACAAAATTTGTTGCTTTTACTCAAAAGCATCAAATGAAGATAGTTGGCTGTGGCACAAGAAGCTTTCACACTTGAACTTCAAAGGCATTAATTCTCTAGTCAAAAGGGAGTTAGTGAGAGGCATGCCCCCAATTGAATTATGTCAAGAAGGAGCGTGTGAGGCTTGTCAAAAAGGAAAAATGAAAAGATCAAGCCACAAGTCAAAGACAGTGACATCAATAACCAAGCCCCTACAACTAATTCAAATGGACTTGTTTGGGCCTGTCAATATTGTGTCACTAGGAAGGAAGAAGTATGCTCTAGTGATGGTTGATGATTTCACAAGGTATACATGGGTAAAATTTCTGGCATCAAAGGATGAGGCTCCACAAGTAATCATTGAGCATATAAAGAAAATTGACAAGGAAGCAAAGGCCAACAATGCAAGTGTGATTGCATTAAGTAGTGATAATGGAACAGAGTTCAGAAATGCCATGCTTGAAGCATTCTGCAAAGAGAATGGTATTTCTCAACAATTCTCAGCTCCAAGGACTCCACAACAAAATGGAGTTGTTGAGAGAAAGAATAGAACTCTGATTGAGGCTGCTAGAACAATATTACTTGATGCAAAGATGCCTACATGTTTTTGGGCTGAGGCTGTGAGCACTGCATGCTATATCCAAAACAGAACCCTCATCAACAAAAACACTGGAAAGACACCTTACAACTTGATGACTGGAAAGAAGCCTACTCTAAAGTATGTTCATACTTTTGGAAGCAAATGCTTTGTGTTAAAAGACAATTCAGAATATGTTGGAAAGTTTGATGCAAAAGCATTTGAAGGAATTTTTCTTGGCTACTCTATGGAAAGAATTGCATACAAAGTTTATGTCATCAGTCAACAGAAGGTTATGGAAAGCATAGATGTGACATTTGATGACAGTAAACTACCTGGATTAGAAGAAGCCAATGATGAAGATAAAGATCCTTTGAAGTTTGACAATCTAGATGATTCTGATGAGGAGATTGAAACTGAATTTGAGCCCACAATCCAACAAACTCAAGTGAATGAAGAACCTGTGTCAATCAACAATGAAGAAACAAGCATCCAAGACACACCTGTGATTAGTGGCAACTTCACAGGGGGAGGAAATGTAAATGATCATGATCTGGATGATGAAGCAACATCAAGGCTGAGAAATCAATCTGAGCATACAAGGAAATGGGATAGATCACATACTGCAGATCAGATAATTGGAGATCCAAATACAGGAGTGAGGACAAGGAGAGCAACTCTAAATGAATGTCTCTATGGTTGCTTTCTATCCCAAGTTGAGCCTAAGAAACTTGATGATGCATTGTTGGATCCTGATTGGATAATTGCTATGCAAGAGGAGCTAAATCAATTTGAAAGAAGCAAAGTATGGGAACTTGTGCCTGCACTAAAGGATAGAACCATTGTTGGAACAAAATGGGTTCTAAGGAATAAGATGGATGAAAATGGTGTAGTCATAAGAAACAAAGCAAGGTTGGTTGCAAAAGGATACTCTCAACAGGAAGGCATTGACTATGATGAGACTTTTGCCCCTGTTGCTAGACTAGAGGCCATCAGAATTTTCTTGGAATTTGTTGCACATTCTAATTTCAAGGTTTATCAAATGGATGTCAAGATTGCATTTCTGAATGGGGAGTTGGAAGAAGAAGTATATGTGCAACAGCCACCTGGCTTTGAGGATCCACAATTCCCTCAATTTGTCTACAGATTGGTTAAAGCATTGTATGGACTTAAGCAAGCTCCTAGGGCATGGTATGACACACTATCACAATTTCTGTTGGAGAATCAATTCATTAGAGGCACACTGGACAAGACCCTGTTTTACAAGAAACATGGTGATGATATTATCTTAGTTCAAATCTATGTGGATGATATCATATTTGGCTCTACAAATGAGAAGCTGTGTGAGAAATTCTCTAAGCTCATGCAGAGCATATATGAGATGAGTATGATGGGAGAATTAACATTCTTTCTTGGGCTGTAAGTTAGTCAAAGAAAGGATGACATTTTTATAAGTCAAACCAAATACATCAAGGATCTATTGAAGAAATTTGACTTGGAAGAATGCTCACCTGCAAAGACACCCATGGCCACTGCCACCAAGTTAGATGAAGATGTTAAGGGCAAGAAGGTAGATATTTCAATCTACAGAGGCATGGTTGGTTCTCTACTCTATCTCACTGCTAGTAGGCCAGACATCATGTTTGCAACATGCCTGTGTGCAAGGTTTCAATCAAATCCAAAGGAATCACATATGACAACAATAAAGAGGATTTTTAAATATCTGAAGGGCACACCAAACTTGGGGTTATGGTATCCTAAGGACACAGGGTTCAATCTGGTTGGTTATTCTGATGCTGATTATGCTGGATGCAGAGTGGATAGGAAAAGCACCTCAGGTAGCTGGCAGTTTCTTGGACAAAGGTTAGTCTCTTGGTACAGCAAGAAACAACAATCTGTGTCAACTTCCACAGCTGAAGCTGAGTACATAGCTGCTGGAAGTTGTTGTGCTCAAGTGCTTTGGATCAGAAACCAACTTAGAGATTATGGACTTGTGTTGGAAAGAATTCCAATTATGTGTGACAACACAAGTGCAATCTCTATAGTTTCCAATCCTGTCAATCATTCTAGGACAAAGCACATTGACATCAGATATCACTTCATAAGGGAGCATGCAACTAATGGAACCATTGAGTTACATTATGTTCCCACAGAAAAACAACTAGCTGACATATTCACTAAGCCATTAGATGAAGCCACCTTCACAAGGTTGGTTAGTGAGATTGGAATGCTGAATTCTTCAAATTCTGGCTATGTAAATATATCAACTAGATTGTTGCAGCAGTAAATACTTACTTTATCAAATGCTCAATATTTTTGAAGTAAGTATTGGCTGGAGTATGATTTATAAATATTCCACAATGCTGCATATGTTGAAAATCATACATCTTTAGCTTGAAATTTCTGTGAAATTTTGAGAGAATCACTATTTAATTTGGTATAATATTCTTCAGTGAATATTTCTAGTAAATTTTAAAAGATAGTGAAAATTGAATTTTATGAGTGAAAAGTATAGTTCGATAAGTCAGACTTCTCGAATGGTTCATTGTTATGTCATGGCTCGAGTTTGAAAGGCATATGACTCAGCCTATTTGTAGTTCGAGGATCCTAATCCAATTAAACTAGATTGTAATAAGTAAATAATATCAACTGTCACAGGAATCTCAAAAGATGATAACCGTCAGAAGAAAAATCAACAAGTCAATCTATAGTTTTGATGTTTTACACTGGAAGAAGATTCAGATATCTGATCAGGCCTCAAGGTAGCATTGAAACAAGTGGATTCTTTTAAGAAGACAGAGATTTCTATTAGTGACAAGAAACAATTTCAGTACCGAATGATTGATGAGAGTGAAGAGTATAAAAAGACCACAGTGTTAAAGTCACGATGAAGAACAGAGATTGGAGTTAGTCGTTCATGAACCAGACAGTACATCGAGCGTCAACATCATTCCAGTGTATGTTCCTTATCATAATTACGTGGTTTGCAGCGGAGTATTGACTATTAAAGAATTTATATTAATTCTATTTTAATTGATTAAGTCAAGTAATTAAGTTAATAAATAAATTAATTCTATTAGAATTAATATATTTGTTAAAGTGATTATTAGATTAATTAAATAAGAATTAATATGAAAAAGGAATAATTAGTTAAATGATTTTTATAAGTCATTTAATTAATTATAAGCTGAAAAATATGATGATATAACTATCAAACTGATAGTTATACCGATAGTCATATTCAGTTCAAAGGAGAAATAGTCATATTCAGTTCAAGAGGAGATAGTCATATGCAGTTCAATTGGATAGTCATATTTCATTCAAATGAAGAGTTATACCGAATGTTATATTGACATGGAGAGTTATACCGAATGTCATATTGAGCTGTATTGTTATACCGAAAGTCATATTTAAACTGGACAGTCATATTACATTCAATTGATAGTCATACCGATTGTCATATTAATGTAAAATGATTGTCATATCAGTTTAAACTAAGTAATATGACTTTGGCTGTGTATTTAAGGAAGCAGAATGCAGAAGATTAAAAACCAGTCGAGCATAAAACAAGAAATACACACAGCAACCATTCTCTCTCTCTCTCAAGCTCAAGAACACCTACAAATTTAATTCTGTAAATTCAAGTTCATCTCAGTTGTAATATTCTATCCATTGGAACTTGTTTACTTGTGATTCTTGTACTACTAGCGAATTAAGTTTCCTAGTTCACAAATTGATATCTTGATTTTATTAACTAAATTAGCAAAGTTCATGTTGAATTTTCTAATTAGTTATTAATTACTTGATAATCATTTGGACTGATTTTGTAACACCCATCAAGTTAATATATTGTTATATTCAACTTGAAATTTGTGTTATATTATTCCGCACAAAATATTCGTTTAAGTGAAAATTGTTTAACGAATAAATTTTGAGAAAATGATATAGATTGTATTCAACCCCCCCTTCTACAATCTTATCGGACCTAATAATTGGTATCAGAGCCTATTGATTGATACACAAATCAAGATCCTATTTTTACTCAATCAAAAATCAAGCTCGAATTTTTAACTCTCTTAAAAATTCATCATGTCAGCCAAAGGCAATGTTAAAATTCCTATCTTTAATAAAGATAACTATGACATGTGGAAAAACAAAATGGAGTTATTTCTTGATGTAGCAAACCCAAGATTTTTGTGGGTTTTTAAAAATGGACCAGTAACTCCCATGCAACATGATACTGAAACAGTTATAAATGGAACTGTAACAGTACCTGCCAAATCCTATCCAAAGGACCCTAAGAACTATACCTCTGAAGATAAGGAGGAAGCTGGATTGGATAAAAATTTGAGACTCATTCTATTGGATTCCCTAGATGCTGTAATGTATAGCCATGTGAGGAATTGTAAAACTGCTAAGCACATCTGGGAAACTATTGAGATCATTAATGAAGGGACTGATGAAGTCAAGGAAAATAGACTTCAAATTCTGACCTCTGAATATGAACACTTTAGAGCTGGCCCCAATGAAGGCATTCAGGAAGTGTTCGAAAGGTATAACAAGATAATCAACAACTTGCAAGTTCATGGCAAGCAATATACTCAGAAGGAGATCAACATGAAGTTTTTACTGACTATGCCTACTCACTTGGAGCATAGAATCACTGCCATCAGAGAATCTAGAGATCTAACTCAGGTTGCTCTTGAAAGGCTGTTTGGTGTTCTGAAAACATATGAATTAGAACAAGTACAACAAAAGGAATTCTATGGCAAAGGCAGAATGACAAATTCTTCTACAGCTCTAGTGGTTGAGGTTCCTAAGGAAGTGGAAACTAAAGTTGTTCAACCTAACAGCTTCAACAAGGAACAAACTGAAGTAGAACTTGGCCAAACACCAGCTACTCAGGATGGTGGAGAATTCTACTCACTTGAAGAGCTGGATCAATTGGAAGATCAATCTATGGCAATGATGGTGAGACAATTCAGTAACTTCAGATTCAGAAGAAATCCAAAGTTCAGGTTTAAGTCAAATAACAGATTTCAGAGAGGAGGTTCTTCATCCTCTAGTAACAGGGGAGGTTATAAAACTGGAACTGTTGACAGAAGCAAAATCCGTTGTTTCAATTGTAATGAGTTGGGACATTTTGCTACTGATTGTCAGAAACCCAAGTAAGCACAGAAGAAAGATTATGCTTCTGAAAAGAAGAAGAGTGGAAGAGCTTATGTAGCTGCTGGTAAAAGTTGGGATGACACAGATAGCGAAGATGAAGAATATGGTAACTTTGCGCTGGTGGCAAATGCTGAATCATCAACTTATTACACCATACCGGTAATTCTTACTGATGTTGAGTTAATTGATAGTTTACGTAGTTGCTTGAATAATGCACAAAGAGGGTACGAGAGAATAAGTCTTGTTAACACTAACCTTGAAAATGAAATGTTAGATTTAAAAAAGGTGCAGGTTAATCAAGATAAGAATATAGAAGAAATAGCTCGACTTAACTACAGAGAAAAGGGTCTAGGAGAATACATGGTAAAACAAGTTGATAGGATTGCTGAACAAGAAACCAGGATTAGAGAACTTGAAACACAGATTAGAGCTTGTTATAATACTGTTAAAGTTTCTAAAGAGTTCTTCAACAAACAAGCAGTAGAACGAACTGTAGGAATAGGATTTGATTACAGTCAAGCTGTTGGTTCTTTGAGTAATCATTCTCCTAATTCTATCTCAGCTAAAGAAAGAGGTATACCACATATTCTCAAGAATGTTGAAAAACCAATGTTTACAAAATCTGATGCTGGCCCACCAGATATTCTTTCTATGGTTATACAAGAAGAAATGAGAAATGAGGATAGTGCAAATGGCACAGTCCTTGTTAAGGATAAATGTGTTAAGGATAAAACTGTTAAGAACACTAATACAAAGAATGTTTCATCCAAGAAAAATGTCACAGTCTTTGTTAAGGCTAAATCAGTTGAGGACGTTAACACAACAAATGTTTCATCCAAGAAAGATGTACCTAAAGTACCAGTCAAAGTTACTGAATCAGCTAGTTCTTCTAAGACTGGATTAGGTAGTAATAAGTTGAAACAGAAAAATACCATGTCTACTATTGATTCTAATCATAAAGCATGTGGTATTATCAATTGTATGTCTTGTGCTTTTAACAGTATGCGTGCTTATTTTAATGGTAATTATGCATGTGTTAAACAGAATGCTCCTCGACAGCACATGAACAGGAACAATAATGTTCGATCTAAGACTGCTTTTCCTCCTCAAGTTAGGAGAGAGACATTTGCACCTAAGACTAAACAAAAGATTACCAAGAATGTCTACCAGGTCAAATGTCCAGTCAATGACACAAGTGTTACTGCTGCGAGAGAAACATGGATACCCAAGATTAAACAAAAGATTTTCAAATCTGTTTATAAGGTTAAATGTTTATTGACTAAAGAGGTTAAAATTAAAAATGTTGTTTTGCCTGATAAAGGTCAATACTTTAAATACGCAGGACCCAATCAAATTTGGGTCCCGAAGAAGGTTTAATTCATTTGTCATTGCAGGGTATTGAACAGGTTGATCGAGTAACCTGGATCTTGGACAGTGGATGTTCAAGGCATATGACTGGAGATAGAACCCTGCTGACACATGTGGTGGAGAAGGCCGGCCCAGTAGTTACCTTTGGAGATAACAGCAAAGGTAGAACTGATGGATATGGCAGACTGGAAGCTGGAAATGTTATCATTGATGAAGTTTCTTTTGTGAAAGGACTTGAGCACAATTTGCTTAGTGTCAGTCAATTCTGTGATAAAGGTTATGAAGTTCATTTCAACAAGAAGAATTGTCTAATTTCACACAAGAGACATGAAAAGCCACAACTGACAGGAGTTAGAAAAGGAAATCTGTACGTAGCCAATATGAACTCAGGAAGCACTGAAGAAGTCACTTGCTTCTACACTAAAGCATCTAATGATGAGAGTTGGCTATGGCACAAGAAACTTTCTCATCTTAATTTTAAGACAATGAATTCTCTGGTTAAAAGAGAATTGGTGAGAGGTTTGCCTTCAATGGAATTCACTCAAGAAGGACTGTGTGATGCATGTCAAAAAGGCAAGCTAAAAAGGGCAAGTCACAGGAGCACTGATACATCTTCAATAACTGAACCATTACAATTACTTCATATGGATTTGTTTGGTCCAGTTAATGTGATGTCTATGTCAAGGAAGAGATATGCTCTAGTGATTGTTGATGATTTTTCAAAATACACATGGGTTCTGTTTCTGAATTCTAAAGATGAAACTCCACAACTGGTGATTGATCACATTAAATTAATTGAGCGAGATTCTACGTATCCAGTGAGAGCTATAAGATCAGAAAATGGAACTGAATTCAAGAATGCAGTTCTAAATGACTTTTGCACTGAGAAGGGTATAACCAGACAATATTCAGCTCCAAGAACTCCTCAGCAAAATGGGGTAGTGGAAAGAAAGAATAGAACCTTGATTGAAGCTGCACGTACTATGCTAAGTGAATCAAGGCTTCCATTGTACTTTTGGGCTGAAGCCATCAATACTGCGTGCTATACCCAGAATCGAACTCTAATCAATAAAGATCAAATGAAGACACCCTAGGAAATCATGGCTGATAAGAAACCTTCACTCAAATACTTTCATGTATTTGGGGCAAAGTGCTTTGTACTTAAAGAAGGTGATGATCAAGGTGGTAAATTCGATACCAAAGCATTTGAAGCAATTTTTATTGGTTATTCAATGAGAGCATACAGGGTGTATGTGATTGATGAACAGAAGATGATGGAAAGTATCAATGTAACATTCGATGACACTAAACTCCCTAGTATCCAAACTGAGAATCCATCTGAGAAGCTATCTTTCGATGACATGACAGATACAGATTCAGATGATGACAATGCACCTAAGATTTTTGCTGATGCTAATGACAATAATGATGATCAGGGTAATGGTGATGAAATCAATGATAGTAGTCAAAATTCCCCTGACTCTAATAATCAATCATCATCTAGTCAACCTGGCAACAACTCAGGGGGAGAAAATGAAGGGTCAACTGGTCACACACAACATCTCAATGAAGATCAAGGCGAATCATCAAGATCTAATCTTCCTAGACAGACTGTTTGGAATAGAGCTCATCCTTTTGAGTTAATCATTGGTGATCCAGTTGTTGGTGTAAAGACTAGAAGAGCTTTTCAGAATCAATGCAATTATTCAGGGTTTCTATCTGAAATGGAACCTAAGAAAACTGAAGAAGCTCTCTCTGATCCTGATTGGGTGATTGTTATGCAAGATGAACTCAATCAATTTAAACAACAAGAAGTTTGGAAGCTGGTACCCAGACATACAGAAAGACCAGTAATTGGCACAAGGTGGGTATTCAGAAACAAACTTGATGAAGATGGCACAATGACGAGAAATAAAGCAAGACTGGTAGCAAAGGGTTACTCCCAATCTGAAGGCATTGACTATGATGAGACCTATGCTCCAGTGGCTAGACTTGAGGCCATAAGAATATTCTTGGCATTCGCAGCATTTTCAAACTTTAAAGTTTATCAAATGGATGTCAAGAGTGCTTTCTTGAATGGCAAGCTAGATGAAGAGGTTTATGTAGAACAACCCCCTGGCTTTGAAGATCCAGATTTAATTGACTATGTCTACTTCCTTTTCAAGACTATCTATGGTCTTAAGCAAGCACCAAGGAAATGGTATGACACTCTCTCTGAATTCTTACTTGAAAATGATTTTGTTAGAGGTGTCATAGACAAAACTCTCTTCACAAAGAAACATAAGAATGATACAATTATAGTCCAAGTCTATGTGGACGATATAATATTCGGGTCTACTAATGATCTTTTGTGCAAGAAATTTGCGAAGTTAATGCAGGGTAGATTTGAAATGAGCATGATGGGTGAGCTGAAGTTCTTTCTTGGATTGCAAATAAGTCAAAGGACAGATGGAATATTTATCTGTCAATCCAAGTATGTCAAAGAGCTTCTCAAGAAGTATCAAATGGAGGACTCTTCTTCAGCAAAGACACCTTCATCCACAGCTGTCAAATTTGGAGCATGTGAAAATTCTGCCAAGGTAGATATCACAAGCTACAGAGGTATGATAGGCTCATTACTTTACCTTACTGCGAGTAGACCTGATATTATGCATGCTACGTGTTTGTGTGCAAGGTTCCAATCGGATCCTAGAGATGTTCATCTCATTGCTGTTAAACGAATTCTGAGATATCTTAAGGGTACGCCTAACTTAGGCATCTGGTACCCTAAAGATTCTGGTTTTAATCTTGTTGGATATACAGATTCTGACTATGCAGGAAGTGTTGTGGATAGAAAAAGCACATCTGGGAGTTGTCAATTCCTAGGTGGTAGACTAGTTTCCTGGTACAGCAAGAAACAACAAACAGTTTCCAACTCAACGGCTGAAGCTGAGTATATAGCTGCTGGAAGCTGTTGCGCACAGATTTTGTGGATCAGGAATCAGCTGAGAGACTATGGCTTTGTGCTTGATAAAATTCCAATTTTATGTGATAATACAAGTGCCATAGCAATCTCTAACAATCATGTGCAGCACACAAGGACAAAGCATATTGACATCAGGTATCATTTTATTCGAGAGCATGTCATGAATGGTACCGTGGAGTTATTTTTTGTACCTACGGAAGAACAAACAACAGATATTTTTACTAAGTCTCTTGACGAATCCACATTTACCAGAATTGTTGGTGAATTGGGTATGTTAAATAGTCCTAGTAATTAAACTGGTTAATATCTGATGTTCGATCTTTAATAATTTACAAGTGATTGATGTGTTAATATTTGTTATTAAATCACTTGTATAATTATTTTATTAACTTATACGCTTGCTTGTTTCATCTTAAATCATTGTTATTATCTTCTCTATATATTTTTAATTACTTCTTGTATTTTTAGATTAATTCATTTTCTTTAAAAATATTTTTCTCGAATTTTACAAGCTGTAATTTATGAGAAATCTATTTTTCTTGAAAATGTTATTGTTTTAAATTCAGTTTAATTATTGTTGTTGTTTAAATAAATCATAGTTTCTTTTTGAATAATTTTCTATATGGAAATTGTTTTATTAGAAAATTTATAGATTTATTAATTCATCAGAAATAATTATGTAAATATTTAGTATGTTATTTGATTTGATTTGATTTGATTTTATTTGATTTGTAGTGTTTGTCCTTTTGTTATTAATGTTTGATTTCGTAACAGGGACTACATATGATCGTTTTTATAATTTTTTATTAGGTTTTATAATTATAGTGTAAATTAATTTGCTATTTTTTGGCTTGTGTAAATAATTAATGTGATTTTCTTGTTAAAATTCTGTTAATATTCAATTTTTAGGTAAGTTATATTAGCTATTTTGTTTAAATATAACTATCGGTATAACAATCCACTTGATTGTTATATTCGAATTTGTGTTAGTTATATTAGTTATAAGTAGTGTAATATAACTTAGTAATAAAATAGTTATAATTTTATTTTCTGTAAATATAATTGTTAATTAGTTAATAGTCATATTGTGTGTTTTACTCGAAATATAACTATCGGTATAACTATTGATTTGATTGTCATATTCTGTGTTTTTCGATAGTTATATTAAAGATTTATGAGTTATATAACTGACTAACAAATATAGTCATATTACGTTTACACGTAATATAACTATCGGTATGACTATCACCCGATAGTCATATCACAGCCGTTTGATACTTAAGAAAGTAAGTTATATTCAGTAGTTATATCTCTGTTTGTCTTCAAAATTGGCGTGTTAAGTCACCCAAACTGTCGATACATACACTCGATATATACATATAACTACTGAATTGCTGCCCGATTTTCATCTCAAAACACGATTCTAAGAACATTGCTTGATTACCCAGTCAATAATCATCAAAACCACGGTTTAAACGTAAGATTTGGTGGAGTTTTATGATTTTGAGTTTGAAAAATGTCGAATTTTCGATCTAAAATTCTGAACAATTGGTGATGATTTTGTAAAATCTAAAAATATGTGTGTGTTTGTACTGCAATCAAGATCTTTGCCTCAAAATTTCAGAATTTTTGATGAAGATTTTGATTTTTCGAATTTATATTTATTTATCAATTCGAATTTTGTAATTTAATTGGGTTAAATTGTTGAATTTTGCAGATTTCTTAATTTTAATCCCTGATTTGGAATGGCTGGTGCTTATAATAATTTTGAGCTTGTTAATCACAATTATATTGGATATTTTAATCCCGAGGATTGCCCAGTGGATCGGTTCAAGTCCTGGATAAAATTCCTAAACGAACAAAATCTCTGTAGCCATTCTATAACTGCAAATGTTCCCATGAAATTTGGTCCACTTAAACTAATGTGTACTACAGCTGTCTCAGATGAAAGATCATTTTCATTCGACTTTAATGACAAGACATATACAGTGGATGAATCTGTCTTCAATGCTGCTCTGAGGCTTCCTACTGAACAATTTGCTGAAGTGCCTTCAAATGATGAGTTGACTCAATTTTTCACAAATCTCAACTATCATGGCCAACTGAATCTTAAACGTCCACTCAAAAGAAATCTTGTTCAAGAATGGAATATCTTCTTCGAGATCATAGCAAAGGTGTTTGCTAATTCTACAAAGAGTAACAATACTGTCATCACAGGTATGTTACAGTCAATTGGTTTCTCAATTGCTCACAATAGAAGAATCAACTTTGGCAGCTTGATATGGCCTATTTTGCTAAATCGATTGAAGAAGGCTAGAAAGAATTTTGGAAAAGGTAAATTGGTTAAGTGTCATTATCCTCGATTTTTGACACTAATTTTTAATCATCTTATGCCTAAGGATCAACCTGCTCCGTTTCCAAATGATCGAATTCAATGGTCTGGTAAACCAAACAAGAAGTTCTACACTAGGCTGGATACTTCTAAGGTCTTGTTGCATGTTCCTGTGGTCATAACACCATATATGTCTACATACATAAATTTGCCAAATGTCATGCCACAGCCAGATGCTGAGATACCTTTACTTCAACAAGCTCCACAACCTGAAGCAGAACAAGTTCCAGAACCTCAACCTGATTCTGAACCCTTGAATACTCTTGAACATCAACTTCCAGTGGATCAACCCACTCAGAATGAAGATGATGTACATGTCAATGATCAGGTATTTGACTCAACTACTTTACAATCTCAATATCTTTCTGATAGTCAAATGATTGTGAGAAGTGACCAAGGGATTGTAGATCCACAACCTTTATCCCAGGTCAATGCACCAAACACTGATCCTAAATTCTCCAAACACTATCGTAGAAAGAAATTGTCATTCAAAAGAGCTATCCCTAGTAGTGATATCTTGAGTGAAACAGATTTGCCATCACAAAAGAAAGGTAAAACCATGTCAAAGGCAATCATAAACCCATTCATTCCTTCAAGCTCACCCCTGTTACTCACAATGGGGGAAGATATTTTCTCACATGAAGCTGAAAACATTGTTATGCAAGAGGAGCAAGTTACAGTGCCTGCCATTGTTACGGCAGAAGAACCTTCACAGGTTGATCGGGATTTGCGAACTCCCATTGCACCACCACTGACCTTCCAAGAGGAGGCTAGGGTGATTTCTAGTGCAGGTACAATGGATGCAGCTCAGGATTATGAGAGGAGTGATGTGAGAATTACTTCAAATCTGAGTGAAACACTAGCACTTGAGGTGAGTGATACTCAGAGAGCGATTGAGGTGAGAGCACACAATGACACATACACTTTATCTCTCATAGCACAACTCAATCAAATGAAAGAAAGTCTTTCTCAAGCTGAAGAAGACAATAAAAACTTGAGGTTTGATATGGATAACATGAGAACTATCTTCAACAACAAAATCAATGCACTTAAACTCTCTCAACAACAAGCAATCGAAGACTCTGGAGATGTCACAGTGGCTCAAGATCTTATTATATCTTCTATGTCTAATCAGATTGAAGATCTTCAGAACAACATAAATGAAAATCACTTAACCACTGAACATCGTCTCAGTCAGATTGAAAAGCAAAGTGATCATCAAGCAAAGGGGTTGAGACACTTATATAATATCATTAGCAGAACTCACTCACTTACAGCAGAAGAGAAGAAATTCTTTGGAGGTAGTGATGGAAGTGGCCCTGGAGCTAGTACAAGTCACAAAACTGTAGAGGATTCCTCAACTAAGGGGGAGAAATCTAGAGGGGGAGGAAGTGTAAGTAAAGAGAAAAATGAAGACAGGAGTGAAGGGAAGAAGAAGACAACTCATCAAGCAGCAGAACAGGAAGATGATGATGCTGTAGAAGGTTTTTACTATACAGGTGAACCTGATATTGATCTGTTTGCTGACTTACAGTTTCCTGATGTTGGCGAAGAATTTGATGAACCAGATCTCAGTTTTTGGGATGATGAAGAGCCAATAATTCCTGATTCTGTTGAAACACAACGAATGAATTTTGAAGCAAATAAAGAACTTGAACAGAATGAAGCTAATCTGTCTATGAGAGAAGAAAGACTCAAGAAGACACTCGAACAGTTAGCTCATAATGAAAGACTTCAAAAGGCTGAACAGGAAGCACTTCAAAAGCAACATGCTCAAAAGCTGGAAGCTAGGAAGATGTACATCAAGTACAAAATGGTGATAAGTGGGAACGTGCTCAAAAGGTAATAGACTCACCACAAACTTCTGACTATGATGATCGTCGGATGATTGCTATTTTTGAAAGCTTTAAAAAGAAGAACCCTGTACATGATATGTATTTGAAAGCTTTGAAGACAGAAATTGTGAGAATAACCACTGCATCTGATCCTAAGAATGGTGAGCTACTAATCTTTGTTGAATGTCATAAGCTCGGATCTCACAAAGTATCGCTTCAGTTCTTCTATGATAGATCTCTATCAGAGCTTTGGGTGTTGAGACCAAAAGGAAGAACATCTTCTGAATTAGGCATACTGCTTCATGAAAAATTCCAAGAGTTTGCTGAAAGAGCTGGTCCTGAAGTTATAAATGACCCTCCACAAGTTAAAATTCTTAAGGGAGAAGTTATTCATACTGTTAATCTTCAGACAGAAGAATTGTATACACACCTTGCCAGACATTTGGTATATGTTGAATATGCTCTTCGAAATCATGGTTTTGCATCACAAGAAAAAATTGAAGCTGCAGATCATATTCGATCCTATGCCCAGACCAACATGAAGAAGTACAAGCAATATCAAGGTGAGTTGAGAAAGAAACTTGGAATACCACTGGTTTATCCTACAGATGTGTCATCCAGAAGGGAATTACTTGTTGACTCCGAATTGATCAAGAATCTACCTGATATGGATGAACAAGAAGAAGGAGAAATCAACGAGGAAGAAGGTGGTAAATGAAGATTAGCTCTACAAGTTATATCATTAGAGCTTTGATAGAACAAGATAGGATAATTGTCTTATATGATCAGTCTAGAGGATCATCTATCTTGTATTTATCTTTTCTGTTTGAATCTGGATAATGTTAATATGAACCAGAACTTTTCCATTATTTACTTGGCATTTAAAGTGTTTTCTTTTACTTGTTTAATTGGGATTAGTTGAAGAATCCTCTAGGTATTTGCTTGTTATTGTATAACAAACAAATAGGGGGAGATTGAAAGGCATATGACTCAGCCTATTTGTAGTTCGAGGATCCTAATCCAATTAAACTAGATTGTAATAAGTAAATAATATCAACTGTCACAGGAATCTCAAAAGATGATAACCGTCAGAAGAAAAATCAACAAGTCAATCTATAGTTTTGATGTTTTACACTGGAAGAAGATTCAGATATCTGATCAGGCCTCAAGGTAGCATTGAAACAAGTGGATTCTTTTAAGAAGACAGAGATTTCTATTAGTGACAAGAAACAATTTCAGTACCGAATGATTGATGAGAGTGAAGAGTATAAAAAGACCACAGTGTTAAAGTCACGATGAAGAACAGAGATTGGAGTTAGTCGTTCATGAACCAGACAGTACATCGAGCGTCAACATCATTCCAGTGTATGTTCCTTATCATAATTACGTGGTTTGCAGCGGAGTATTGACTATTAAAGAATTTATATTAATTCTATTTTAATTGATTAAGTCAAGTAATTAAGTTAATAAATAAATTAATTCTATCAGAATTAATATATTTGTTAAAGTGATTATTAGATTAATTAAATAAGAATTAATATGAAAAAGGAATAATTAGTTAAATGATTATTATAAGTCATTTAATTAATTATAAGCTGAAAAATATGATGATATAACTATCAAACTGATAGTTATACCGATAGTCATATTCAGTTCAAAGGAGAAATAGTCATATTCAGTTCAAGAGGAGATAGTCATATGCAGTTCAATTGGATAGTCATATTTCATTCAAATGAAGAGTTATACCGAATGTTATATTGACATGGAGAGTTATACCGAATGTCATATTGAGCTGTATTGTTATACCGAAAGTCATATTTAAACTGGACAGTCATATTACATTCAATTGATAGTCATACCGATTGTCATATTAATGTAAAATGATTGTCATATCAGTTTAAACTAAGTAATATGACTTTGGCTGTGTATTTAAGGAAGCAGAATGCAGAAGATTAAAAACCAGTCGAGCATAAAACAAGAAATACACACAGCAGCCATTCTCTCTCTCTCTCAAGCTCAAGAACACCTACAAATTTAATTCTGTAAATTCAAGTTCATCTCAGTTGTAATATTCTATCCATTGGAACTTGTTTAGTTGTGATTCTTGTACTACTAGCGAATTAAGTTTCCTAGTTCACAAATTGATATCTTGATTTTATTAACTAAATTAGCAAAGTTCATGTTGAATTTTCTAATTAGTTATTAATTACTTGATAATCATTTGGACTGATTTTGTAACACCCATCAAGTTAATATATTTTTATATTCAACTTGAAATTTGTGTTATATTATTCCGCACAAAATATTCGTTTAAGTGAAAATTGTTTAACGAATAAATTTTGAGAAAATGGTATAGATTGTATTCAACCCCCCTTTCTACAATCTTATCGGACCTAACAGAGTTCCCGAATAGGCCTATCTAGAACCCTCTTGAGTTTTCGAATAGTGTCTTTTGGAGAAATCGAATAGCACACTCTGAGTTCTCGAATAGAGTATTTTAGTTCTCTAGTGATGGAGTTCTCGAATACTGTATTTGAGTTATCGAATCATTTGAAAAGGCTGATTTTTCGCTGACACTTAATCGCTTTTTTGATTTATATTCAAATTTTCATTTCGCTCATAAAAACATATTTTATTTAGCTTAGAATTATTTTCTGAGTTAGATAACTGCCAGCTGTGAGTTACAAACTGCCTGAGATATCGAATAAGCCATTCTTGACTTATCGAATAGTTGTTTTATACTTCTCGAATGACTTGTCGATACAGATCATATATCTAATCGACAACTCAGGTTATTCATATATATACAATTTCACAACTATTCAACTCATTTCGTTCGATTTCTCAAGCATCTAAACTCCTAAAACCTCTGAAAACCCTAACTGCGAATTTCTTCTTCAATCTTAATTCTCTTTTCTTCTCTACCCAAATGGCAAACACTCAACTCACCATACCATCTCAAACCAATTTCATCGCAATTACTAGTGATGTGGAAGCACCAAATGCTAATTTCAAGTGCTTTGTTCGATGGTTGTCTGAATCTTACATCAAGGGTGCACTATCAGCCAACCCAACCCTGTACATAGACTTATTAGAACAATTCTGGAGGACAGCTACAGTGGAGCTCATCGCCCTTGAGAATGCTATCACCTCATATGTTGCCTACTGCAAGATTCAAGGCGAGGATATTACTATCACTACCGCAGACATGAATCAGGCCTTGGATTTGCAGCGAGAGGCATATGACTCCCTGGCCACCGATGCTGAGTTGGAAGAATTCTTTGAATTTATCAACTACTCCGGTGCTATTAAACTTGGGAAGCTGAATAGGAAATACTTGAGAAAAGAATGGAGCTATGTTTTTGCTACACTTCTTCATGTATTCACTGCAAGGAAATCGAGCTTTGACCAGATTAGTACACCTGTGCAGCAGCTTGCCTATGCCTTGGCTCACGGGAGAAAGATAGATGTTGGACATCTCATTTTACAGGAGCTATATGGGAGACTTGGTAAGAACACAGCCAAGAGAGGTACTGAAATTTTCTTTCCTCGTTTTATTCAATCAGTACCTAATTTTAAAAATGCTTCATTGATTGAATTGCCTGGATTAGATAAAAGTAAAATAGGCTATCCTAGGTCCATGACCAAACTCATTTTTGGTAACTTGGAGACTAGGAATGATGTGGATGTAAGGCTTAAGATAACTCCCCACATAGAGGGTTTGTTTAGGTCTTACCCCCACAACATGCCAATATTTGAATATAAGTCTCAGTTAGCACAGCCTAAGCAAGAAGAACAAAATGCTAACCCAAGGCTTGCTAACCAACCCTCTCAGACAAACACTCTACCAAACACAGAGCCAACTGCATCATCCTCTCAAAAGGGTGATGTTAGTAAAAAGAAGAGAAAACAGGTTACTTCTGAACCTTTAAACATATTAACTGAAGCAGCCTTGGCTGTAGAACTAGGTTTAGAATGTGAGGAACCTGAGTCACCTATCATTAGCCTAAAGAAGAGGAAGAAGTCTAAAACCACCTCTTCGGTCACCCAAATGGCCTAAGTTGTAAAATCAGGGGCACACAGCTCACTAGATGTATCCTCTCAACAGGGTGCATCTATAGAATGAAGCATCCTCCCCAATGCACCTTCCTGTAAAGAGTCAGCACAAGGGAGTGATAAGGCTGGCACAACACTGAGTGGAGAGAACATCACAATTGAAACTCCCTCTATCTCTCAGGGGGAGTTGCCAAAATCTAATCTACAACACACTTCTCTTCCAGAATCTACCACTCATATTTCTTTGGAGCCTGCAACTCAAGCAATTGAGGAGCAAGGCATTGATCATCAAGAATTGTTTTCTCTTGATGAGCCAACGGATTCAAGTGACTTGGTGCATGACACCTTGCTCACCACCCAGGTACCACATTTAGATGGTCAGGGAATGCATGCTGGGGCATATCCTAATGACACCATCACAAACACAGAGGATTCACTAGTTTTCACTAGAGACTCTGTGCCTGTGTCACCTACTGTTGTAACTCATCCCACTCCTGTGGAGACAACAGTAGTAGAGTCTTTCCATCCGGTTACAGAAGTTGCATCTGTAACTGAGGAGTCTAGCTTGCCTAGCTCTAGCTCTGACTTTCTGTCACAATGGCTGAAGCCTGTGCAACATGACAGTGCTTCAGGATCAGGATCTGTTCCACCACAATTGACGGTTGAAGCACTTCAAAGCTTAGTCGTGGATCAGATTCCTGAGTTTGTAAAGATAGCCCAGAACTTGGTCACCTCCAATGTGCCAAATCCAGATTATGAAGCAATATTGCTCTGCCATAGAGATGCTGTGGAGATGCAGAAAACAAAGATACTTGATGATGCTGAGAGAGATGGCAATGTAGATGCCTGGATGCAAGGAACTTATGAAATCACTCTCAATGAAGCCTTACAGTATCTGAGGGGGGAGTACATCACTTCACTAGGCTTCAATGCTAAATCCTTAACTCCCGGTGAAGTGTATGAAGCCATCAATGACTCATAAAAGGGATTCCACAAGGCTGCACACTACCTGGGTAAAGGTGTCAAATCAGAAGTCAACAAGGTATGTGATGCAACAGCCCTAAAAGTGGGAGAACTAAAGAGGGACTTCGATGCCAAATTTCCTCAGTTGGAGTCTGTGATCAAGGACATTTTGGCATGCAAGGCTACATGCACCAGGATGGACAATGGTTTGGCTATTCTCAAGGATGCTGTCACAGGTCTGGGGCACAAATTTCAATCCTTAACAGATCAGACAACTGAGGCCAATGCCATGCTCAGGACCCTCTTTGCAAATCAATATGGAGACAAGCTGGTCACTGAGGTCCCTCTGCATGAGATGTCAAGGTTTGAAGTGCAGAGACTGAAGGATCAATCCCTATCTGGTTTTAAGGCCAATGAGCTCTTCACTAAAGTGGATACTCTTGAAAAGGAGGTAGCTTCTCTCCAACAGTCTAATGCTCATCTTACAGACACTGTAACCACTCTGACTGAGCAGTTGAACACTCAAGCCACCACCAAAGCTGATGTTCTTCTGCATCAACAATCAATGTTGTCTGCAATGATGAAGCACATGGGTCTCCCTCTACCTGAAGAATCTTCAACCCCAAAGGTCACTCCTACAGCCTCTGTGCCTGACAACAAGCCTAAGGGGGAGAAGAGGATTTCAAGGGACTCAAATACAAAGGGGGAGAAACCACCAGTAAAGGGCATCAAATTCAATGAAGGTGGTCATAAAAGGGCTTCTAAGTCTTTAATTCATGTGCCTGGCAAAGGAAAAGCCAAAGTTGGTGAGCCTACTTCTCTGCCAGTTGTCACTCTACCAACTGTGCACATCACTACTCCTAGTGGTCAAAAGCAATCTATCACAACCACAGTGGTTGCAGGGAGTATGCCTTCTCACAAACCTCCATTCTCCATATCTAAGAGTGCCAAGACAGTAGAAGTGAAGGTGGTCACTGAGGCCAAGCTACAAGAAATTGCAAACTCAAATGTCTATCATGATTATGCATTCTTGGAGTTTCTGAAAGTCTCAAGAGAACAGGATGGTGATGCTTTATCATATCATAGGAGTTTGAAGAGTCAGATTGACTATCTCACTGTAGTACCAAGGAGAGTTGATGGCCTATGACTCAAAGAGATAATGATGGTAGGAAAGAATAAGATATGGCACTTAACCATCAACACTCTACAGGGTCTAAGGCACTCAGAAGTGGATATGTTCCTTGGACTGATTGAAAAGAAGGATGAAAACTGCAAGAGTCTCTTTGATGAGTTAAGGGATGGTCAACTAGCAAGGCTACCTGAAGTATTCACAAATCCTAGAACCATTATCTATCAGGCTGCAACAAGAATTGATGATATCAAGCAGCTGGTCATTCCTAAGCATCTAACTCCTCAGAACAAATCTCTCATTATTGCCATCATTGAGCAGCTGAACAAGAAGAAGGGTTTAAGAACAGCAGAAGAATTGGAAGCTATATCTTATCTCAGGTCATACATTGCAACTGGCATTGTACCTGAATCTGCTAAGTTCAACCCAAGCAAGGATGGTGATCAAGACGAGGATGGAGACAGAAGTGATGGAAGGAGAAGACATCACAGGAGTGATAAGGGTGATGAAGATAAAAAGAAGAAGAAGGATGATAAGGAGAAGAAGAATGATGATGACCAAGGTAAAGTCTCTGAGAGGAAAAGTGGAAGACAGCAAGCCTTAGGCATTGCTAACAGTAACCTTACCACAACACAAGACTCTATGTCTAGGGTGAATACTATTAGTATTGACCTACCAAAATCTACATCTATGGCTTCTGCAACTATCTTGACACCTCAAGAAGAGAAGAAGATTCAAGTCAAGAAACCATCTGTATGTTTCAAAAAGCAAACTGCTAATGGAATACTACAATGGTCTACAAACAAAGGTCACATGCTACTGCCAGGCAACCATGTAAAAAGGATCAAATTCAAACAAGCTGCAAGGAAACCAAAACTATCCAAATCAAGGACTCTGACAATCTATCCAGGCTTAAAACTCCAACCACTAGATGAAGATTTTGATGAAGACCAACTGCAATTCTTACAAGCTCAAAGAATCTACCATGTTACCATTGTTGATAACTGCCTTGAGATCAAATATACTGATGGAAGGGAGGAGAAATTCAAACAAGGAGGATGTCAACACTGGGGCAAGCTACATGACATAGAAAGAATCATTGCATTGTTGAGCTCAGAAGATAAAGTGGAAAGAGTATGGAAGCTGAAGCTAATTGATTTTGTGAAGATGAAGAGAGATCATGAGGAGAGAATCAGAAAAGAGTGTCTTGAGAAATGGCTAGCAAGGGAGAAAGAAATTGAGAGACTGGAGATTGAAGCAGAAAAGCTAAGGGCAAAGGGATTGTGTAGAGTTCAGTTTAATCCCTATGTGGTGAAGTATAGGAGGAGAAATGGGGATCAGGTCCACATCAGAATGAACCTACTCAACCACTATCCTGCAAACATTCTAAAACCAGTACTTGAAGAGTTCAAAGACTCAATTTTGCTTGAAGAATTGGATGCTATGGCAGAAATAATAAAAGCTATGGATGAGAATACAAGGAAGGAGAAAGAAAGAAGACATAAAGCATATGATGATTTTCAAGCCAAAGCTATGGAAAGGAAAACAAATGACAATGGCTAGTACTTCATCATAGGCTGTAAGATTACTCACCCTGTAGTTCTATCCACATTGCTAATCAAAACTCATACATGTACTGTCAAGTTTTATCTTTATGTATGTTAGGCTTGTTATCAAACATGAAATTGTGACTAAGGGTCTTACTCACAATTTGGGGGAGATTGTTAGTCACAGAGGCATGCCTGAATACATCTAATAACAAGCCTAAGTTATTTGTAATGCTATGCATTACTTACATGACCTCTTAACTGAGGGAACCTCTAGTTGTAGAGTTTCTACTGGTTTTGTACTTGTAATAGGCATCAAATTCTAACTGTGTAACTATACCTATTAAGTCAAGAATAATGCTTGAAAGAAGTTCCAAGGTTCATGCCTCAAGCAAGGAGATAAAGGCTGCCAAATAATCACAGTTGGGATTTGAAGAAATGAAAAATTTTCCTAAGTACCAATTCGAGAAGTACATTGGTCTATTCGAGAAGTCTAGCATTCGAGAAGTCAAGGGTTCGATATCTCAGAAGACACTATTCGATATCTCTGAATACACTGTTCGATATCTCAGAGATTCGATATGTCTATTACTCTGTTCGAGAACTCAAGGAGTCAAAAGGTCAAAGGTGATATTCGATTTCTAAAAAGGGTCAACAAGTCAAAGCTACATTCGATATCTCAAAGACTCAAGATGCTATTCGACATCTCAGGGATTCGATATGTCAAAATGCTCTATTCGATATCTCAAGGACTCCTAGAGAAAAGAGCTATTCGAGAAGTGATTCGATATGTCAATACACCACTATTCGAGAACTCAGAGTTATCGATTAAGTCAATTCTAGTTCTCGAATCACTCACTTAGCCACTTCTCGAATACATTCTGGAAGATAAAATACTGAAGAATTGTACAAGTCAGAAACCTGCAACAAGCCAAGACGCTTTATTTGACTATGTACTATAAAGCACGTTGGAAAGCCTACAAAGAAGCTTAGAGAGATAAGACAGGGGACAAGGAGCTAAAGAAGTGGATCTGAACAGGCTTTGCAAAGTCAAATCTGTAACCGTTTGGACTCTTACTCAAATAAGATAGACAGACTGGAAAGTAATTTGTTTACCTACCTTATTTGTAGTAAGTAGGTGTATCCATGTCTATAAGGATACAGCCTCACTTCCTTAGCAGACGAGTTTTTCAAGATACATCAAAAGAAATATATTTCTAAGAAAAACGAAGCTGAGAATACTATCATTTGTATTCACAGATTGTAGCAAAATCTTTATCTAATAAAATTTTAGATTAAAGTAATATTGTGTTGTGTTTGTCTCTGTTATCCACACTTACATATCTCACACACTCAACACATATCTTGCTGCAAAGATTCAAGAACGAAGAAAAGTTCAAGAATCCATTCACCCCCCCTCTGTATTCTTTTACTGTATTCAATACTCAACAACAGTCAACTAAATACCAGGAAAAGAATAGGTACATCAATTTTTTATCAACTTAAAAACAAACGATAATACAACTAAATAATTGACAATAACATGTTAATCCTATCTATTGACAAATATAAGATGAGTTTAATTGAAATTTAAAAAATATGTCAACAAAATAATATTCGAAAAATGTATGCACTTTAATGTGTGAGAGATATAACAATTAACAATTTTATTATAATAATACATATTCAGCTCGTAAACACAATAATAATAATTTTATATAAATATGGAAATGCAGGTCGATGAGAGATTGTCAAAGATTAAAGAGGGATGATCGGAGAGAGGAAGGACGAACAAACTTAAGGTTTTTAAAGACGAAAGAGAGGTAGTGAGGCAACATAAATGTGTAGATATGATGTGGTTGGAGGAATGCGCGAATCTTAGAAGTACAGTGAGGTGGCTGGATAATGATCTGAAAGAGGTCGAAGTGAGAAGGTACATAATCAGTAATAAATTGGAGTAGATATGAGGTAGACATATGAATAGAAGACAAAATAGATATTCAAAAAATATTGTGGCTAATATCGAAAGTACTTATAAAACTATTATCATGGTGATTCTTTTAGGATTTTACTGAAAAATAAACTAAAAGACACTATATCATGGTAATACTTAATAGTTAAAGATTAACTCTTCTTATATACCACTTTTATCGGTTATCCTTCTCACATTCAACAGGCACCACTATAATTATGATACTCGAAATTTAGAGTGTGCTAATAATTTGAATTTAGAACAATTATTAATAATTGAATCTCGGTAAATTGTTGCACATGAAAGGTAAAACACACTGACAATTAGGGGTGAGTATTCGGTTTTAACCGAACCGAACCGAATTTTAATTCGGTTAACCGAAACCGAAATTCCAGAAAAATCCGAACCGAAAACCGAACCGAAATAAATTCGGTTTTTAACCGAACCGAAATATTTATTTCGGTTATTACCGAAAACCGAAAATATAAAACCGAAATTTGAGAAAAGTTGTTGTAATTATGTTGTGGAATAAAAACTAGGTTGAAAATATTGCGGCTAGGGTTTATATATTTAATGCTAAGGTTCGTGAGCTTCGTGCTTTAATGGCTGCTTCTGCGTTCGAGACTTAAACGGTCCTCACAGAATGCCTACGTATCTCTGTATTAGAGAATCAAGCCAAGAAAACGTAGTTCTGAGAACGAGGGGTCAGGCCCTTTATATAGGCTGAGAAGCCTTAGAATTATGGTAGGATTTGGAGACTTGATGGACAAGTCTTTGAGGAATGTTCTAGATCTATTCCTTGTAGGAATCAGTTTCCATATTGAATTGGATGCCTTATTGGATAAGTTTGAAAGGGATATTATCCTTATCCAACTCTTATTTGCTGAGCTGTTTATTACCCTTAATATTAATTACGAAATTAATATTATATTTAGGGTTTTGGGCCCAGCTGGTGGGCCCCACGTTTGGACTATTCTCGGCCTAATTAATGCCACATTAAATGTGTCTTTAGGGCTTATTTTCAGCCCATATCATTTGCCCCCCAACTTCTTAGGAAAACTGATCAGGTTTTCGTAGAAGTTATATTTGCCTTAATCGAGACTCGGGGTCGTTTCTATCCCGTACCTGGGACTTCTTAATTTTCCTACCCTTATATGGGAGTTTTGGTTTACACTAGTGTTTCACGAGTATCGTCTTGCTTGTAAAGTGTGGAGCGACCTACACATTTACGACGATTTACCTTATTCGAGGCTTTAATTTGTGCTTGCTTTTAGCAATTTCGGCACTTTCATAGAGTTTTTATGCATTATTAGCATATATTATTGCTCAACTTGTCAAGAAAATATTTCTATAATTTTCCTCGTATTTTTCTGTACTTTTCCTAATATTTTAGGAATTTTTACGTACCAACAGGTATTTTTTGTAATTTTTCCTAATAATTTAGGAATTTTTATGTACCAACAGGTATTTTTTGTAATTTTTCCTAATAATTTAGGAATTTTTACGTACCAACAGGTATTTTTTGGGAATTATTTTTTAATTTCCCAACATTATTTAAAATTTTTTTAAAGGATTAACTTTTAAAAAAGTCACCTTGGCAAGAAATGCCTCCTGGGCGTGGGTACCCCCGCCAAGGAGACACCCTCCTTAGGCACGCCTAGGGGGTTTGGCCTCCTGGGCGTGGGTGACCTTTGTCCCTGGAAATGCTTCCTGGGCGTGGGTACCCCCGCCAAGGAGATACCCTCCTTAGGCACGCCTAGGGGGTTTGGTCTCCTGGGCGTGGGTGACCTTTGTCCCTGGAAATGCTTCCTGGGCGTGGGTACCCCCGCCAAGGAGACACCCTCCTTAGGCACGCCTAGGGGGTTTGGTCTCCTGGGCGTGGGTATACCCTTCTTTAGGGAAAATCGAGCTAGGCGTGGGTACCCCCGCCAAGGAGACACCTTCCTTAGGCACGCCTAGGAGGTTTGGTCTCCTGGGCGTGGGTATAGCCTTCTTTAGAGAAAATCGAGCTAGGCGTGGGTACCCCCGCCAAGGAGACACCTTCCTTAGGCACGCCTAGGAGGTTTGGTCTCCTGGGCGTGGGTATAGCCTTCTTTAGAGAAAATCGAGCTAGGCGTGGGTACCCCCGCCAAGGAGACACCTTCCTTAGGCACGCCTAGGAGGTTTGGTCTCCTGGGCGTGGGTATAGCCTTCTTTAGAGAAAATCGAGCTAGGCGTGGGTACCCCCGCCAAGGAGACACCTTCCTTAGGCACGCCTAGGAGGTTTGGTCTCCTGGGCGTGGGTATAGCCTTTTAATTGGGCTTCCTGCCTTTAAATTCTAACGGGATTTTATCCTATTTTCTAAAAATGTCGTAGAACATTCTAGAATTATTTCAAAATTTGAATTTCATGGGCTTCCCGCCTATTCAAAGGCCCAGTCACCTGTTGGCAGCCCATTTACTGGATATAACCGGTTGAATGACCAACCATGAACTCTATAAAAGAGTAGTGTGCATCCCTCATTTCTCATTTCACTATTCAGCAAAAATTATCATTCCCTTATCACAAATATTTTTCAAAAAAGCTCTGCTAGGGTTCTGTCGTGAGGCGATTTCCGGCGTTTTTACTCCGCCCTACTTTCCAGTTTCCGTTTGAAGATCGCTTAATCTTCATCTTCTTCAACCTCTTTTTTCAACTTTTCTGGGTTTCAAGCCTTCAAGGGAAGCATACCAATGGAGGATTCTAGCTCTTCAGGCCAGTCACAGCTCGCTAATACTTCCACCACCGCTCCACGGCTTTCAAGGGGTAAGAACCCTAAAACATCTCTTGTCCATGCCAGTGTTTTTTCCCTTAGGGATCTTTTAAATGAGTTTGGTCAAGCTTTTCCAAACATGCTTCATTTAGATGCTTATGAATATAAATCGAAATATAAACAACATAGGGTAGACATTCTAGCCCAACTTTTTCATATTAATGGGCCTTATAGGGCCGTTGCTCCGGCCTCAAACGAAAGGGCTTGTCACCCAAAGCCTGGGGCCATTAGGATTTACAAAGAAACTTTTTATGCTGGTTTTCGCCTACCTCCTCCTCCTTTCGTTTACCGTCTTTTGGCCGAAGCCCGGGTTTGTCCAACCCAACTTATGCCAAATGCATGGCGTTTTATCTATTGTTTCTTGGTCCAATGTAAGAAACATGGGCTTGAGCCCAGCATCTCTGTTTTTCGATATCTATTCAAATTTGTCAATTCTTCTGATAATTCGGGCTGGGTCAAAATCCAACACCGTTCCTTGGCCCGTTCTTGCTTTGTTTCGGATTCCGCTCCTGATTCCCTTCCTAATTGGAAAAGGGAATGGTTTTATATCTTTTTGGATGGGGATGACTGGGACAACTATTTTCGGCCCACCTTCTGCAGAGCCGTTGATGGGCCTGTTAGGAGTTTAAAATTGGGCGTGGAAGAAGAGGCCGCCATAAATTTATTAACATCGGATAATTTGCATCAATGTGCAAATTTGATTTCTGAAGATTCGTTGCAGGCCCATGGGCTAAGCGATTTGGGCCCTGAGGGTAATTCTCACCTCTTGCTTTGTTAATATTTCATGCTAGATATAATTATCTAACTCTCTTGTAATCATTTTGCAGCCAAAACTGCCCTGGGAGCAATTTTTAAACAAAGGGAGACTGCTGCCACTGCTAGGGTGGTAAGAGAGAACCCTAGGGCCAAAAGGGCCAGGACAGATGAGGCCTCTGCCGCGGTGGAGCGTGTTCCTGCTTTTCTTCAGGAAAAGCCAGTTCCTATTGAGGAAGACCTCACTCCCTTTACAGTGGGATGGGGTTTATGCAATAGGGACACAGCTGTAGGGGACTCCAGGGCTGCAGCTGAGTGGTCCAGGAGCGTGGTTACTCCACGGGACAGGGTCCACATTGTGGAGTCCTCTGATGACTTGCAGATTGAGCTTCTCGGGGCTCAAGCTGTTGCTTCGGTAATTTCTTATTCAACTTCTTTAATTTAATTACATTTACTTTTCCCTTATTTACTTGTTTCCTTTGCAGATGAACGCCTACCTTCAGGCCGCTGTTCATAACCTGAAGGAGGTGCGTGCTGAAAAGACCATTGCTGAGAGGGATAGAGACAGATACTTTGATGCCTCCGAGGCAAACTTTGCTCGTTTTAGGGAGGTGGAGAAGGAGCTGGCTGCTGAGAAGGAGAAGAACAGGAAGCTTCAGCTGGAGGTGCAGCAGAACAGGGAACACATCATTGCTGATTACAAGGCTTCTAAGGACTTTCAAGATGCCCTGAATGCCGAGTATGATGCAAACTTTCCTGGCACCTTCAAGGAGTGTTGGGAGGGGATCATCGAGGAGCTGAGTGGGAAGATCGAGGGGGTATCCTTGGAGAAGTTCCCGGTACCTGCTATCCCTGGATTGACAGATACCTTGGAGATCGCTACAGAGACAGCAGTGGATGGGGACTCTCAGCCCACTCAGGATCCACCTTCTTCTCCTGGGGTAGAGACAGCAGATCCTTCTTCCACTCAGGGAGATGTAGTTATTGAGGACTTAGATGAGTAGATGGCCCTGCGTGGCTTATTTCTGTTTATCTTTATTTATTCTGAACTTTTGCCCTTCGGGGCTTATGACTTAACTTATTTATGCAGTAGTTCCTTTTGTTTCCATGTTCTTATTTTTTGCTTATTGTTCGTTAAACTTTAGAATTTCTCAAGTACTTGGCCTCCTGGCTGGTACTAAACTCACAAGTTAGTTCAACGTTTGCCTTTCGTGTTTATTTTAACAAAGAGAAGTAACTCATAAAGAAAACAATATAAATTCCATTATGCTGTCAATGGATATCAATAGAATGGGTTCAACCCTTACATAAATACTCTATCTTCTACTGGGAGCAACATGCTCTAAAATGGTTTCATTCGAACCTTATTCCTAATAAATAGATAAAAGTCCAAGCCTTTGTCAAAAGAACTTAGATATAATAAACTTTGAGGTTCACAGCATGCCAAGTTCGGGGCACCTCAACCCCATCCAAGGTTTCTAACTTGTAGGATCCTTGCCCTAACACCTTTCTGACTAGATATGGTCCTTCCCAGTTTGGTGCTAACTTTCCTTTCTGGCCAACTCCTGAGGCTTCAATCTTCCTTAAAACCATGTCACCTTGTCGAAAGAATCTTTCTTTAACTCTCTGGTTGTAGTGAAAAGATGCTCTCTTCTGATATTCAGCATTCTTCGCATTAGCTCCATCTCTAACCTCATCAATTAAGTCAAGGGCGAGTCTCATTCCTTCGTCATTAGTTTCTGGCTCATATGCCTCAACTCGAGGTGATGCTTGCATGATCTCTAAAGGCACAACTGCCTCGGCTCCATAAGCCAGCAAAAATGGGGTTGCTCCAGTCGTTACCTTACAAGTGGTACGATATGCCCAAAGTATGGGCAACAACTCATCTACCCAAGTATTCCTAGAGCGTTCGACCCTCTTTTTCAGTCCATCAAGGATAATTCGATTAGCTACCTCAGCTTGCCCATTGGCCTGAGGGTGTGCCACCGAGGTAAAACGGAGCTCTATTGCATTCTCTTCACAATACTTCTTAAACTCCTCATTGTTGAATTGTGTCCCATTGTCTGTCACAAGGATTCGTGGGATTCCGTATCTGCAGATGATGTTCTCCCAAAAGAACTGGGAAACTTGCTTGGTGGTTATCTTGGCCAGGGGTTTAGCCTCAATCCACTTAGTGAAATAATCAATTGCTACTATTAGGAATTTCCTCTGTGCTGAAGCCATGGGAAAGGGTCCAAGTATATCCATCCCCCACATTGCAAATGGAATGGGAGAGTTAATCGAGGTCAACACCTCAGGCGGTTGCCTCACAATTGGGGCATGCTTCTGGCATCTCTCACATCTCTTGACATAGTTTTGTGCATCAGCCAACATCTCCGGCCAATAAAACCCTAAACGAATTATCTTGTGAGCTAGGGCTCTGCCCCCCAAGTGTTGCCCACAGATTCCTTCATGAACTTCCTCCAATGCTTCCCTTGCCTCTATAGGCCTTAGACACTTCAAGTACGGGATTACAAACGACCTTTTGTACAGAATACCCTCAATCAAAGTATATCTCAACGCTCTTACTGAGAGTTTTCGTGCCTCCATGGCATTGTCTGGGAGCCAACCGGTCTCCAGGTGTGCCTTAATAGGATCTATCCAAGAGCCTCCTATATCAATCGGTGCCACTAACTTTGCATTAACGGTCGGGGCCTTCAAGACCTGAAAGTAGACACTCCCGGCATAATTTTCTATTTCAGAAGAAGCAAACTTAGATAGGGCATCGGCCTTAATGTTTTCCTCTCTTGGAATGTGCTCAACATAGCACTCCTCAAACTGGGACATAACAGCCTTTACTACTCTCAAGTATTTTGCCATAGTCTCGTCTTTAGCCTCGAATTCACCATTTACTTGTGCTACCACAAGCCTTGAATCTCCACAAACTTTGAGATTCTTGACCCTCATGATTCTGGCCAAGCCCAAACCAGCTATCAATGCCTCATACTCCGCCTCGTTGTTGGTAGTAGGGAAATCCAACTTTAAAGCGTACTCGACTGTGAACCCATCGGGGCTTTGCAAAACCAAACCTGCACCACTAGATTTTGTTTTTGATGCTCCATCAAAATAGAGCACCCAATATTCCTTCAGATCGGGTGTAAGTTTCTCTTCTTTTTCCTCTTGCCCAGGGGTAGTCATTATCTCTTGCCCCCCGACTTCTTGGTTGTTAATAGTACATTCAACCACGAAGTCAGCTAATGCCTGAGCTTTGATAGCTGTACGAGGCTTGTATGTGATGTCAAACTCTCCTAACTCAATCGCCCATTTGATCAGCCTTCCACTGGCCTTAGGGCTATGCAATATGTTCCTCAATTGCTGGTTTGTCAGAACTTGAATCTTATGTGCCTGAAAGTAAGGCCGCAGCTTTCTTGAGGCAGTTACTAATGCCAAAGCAAACTTTTCTATGGGTGAGTAATTCAACTCAGCCCCATGCAACACTTTGCTCACATAGTAGATAGGTTTCTGGACCTTCTCCTCTTCCCGAATAAGGACAGCACTCAGGGCTTGTTCGGATACCGCCAGGTATAAACTAAGAATCTCCCCAGGACTTGGTTTAGTCAACAACGGGGCTTCAACCATGTACTTCTTCAGTTGCTCAAAGGCCTCTTGGCTTTCAGGTGTCCACTCAAAATTTTTCACCTTTTTTAACGCTTGGAAGAAAGGCAAGCATTTGTCTCCAGACTTGGAGATGAATCTTCCTAAGGCTGCAACTCGACCTGTCAACCTCTGCACTTCTCTTATAGAGCGTGGTGGCTCCATGTCTAAAATCGCCTTGATCTTGTCAGGATTGGCCTCAATGCCTCTTTTTGAAACCATCAGCCCTAAAAACTTCCCCGATCCAACGCCAAAAGCACACTTGGCGGGATTCAACATCATCTTGTGGTGCCTCAGCACTTCAAATGCCTCTCCGAGGTGCTTGATATGATCAGCCTTAAGTAGGCTCTTGACTAACATGTCATCAACATATACCTCCATGGTTCTTCCAATCAGATGGGCGAATATCTTATTCACCAATCGTTGGTAAGTAGCTCCTGCATTCTTTAGACCAAAAGCCATGACAAGATAACAAAAGACACCAAAGTCAGTTATGAAAGATACCTTAGGTATGTCATCCTTGTGCATCTTAATCTGATTATAGCCGCTGAATCCATCCATGAAGCTTAACATCTCATGTCCAGCTGTAGCATCTATCAACATATCAATCCTCGGCAGGGGAAAACAATCTTTTGGGCATGCATCATTCAGGTCAGTGAAGTCTATACACATTCTCCACTTCCCATTTGCTTTCTTGACCATGACTGGGTTCGCTAACCATTCAGGAAACTGGATCTCTTCAATAAAACCAGCTTCCAAGAGTTTATTCACTTCTTGCCTAATGGCCTCTTGCCTCTCCGGAGCAAAGTTTCTCTTCTTCTGCTTTATTGTCTTCCTTTTGGGATCAACATTTAACCTATGAGTTATGAGTTGGGGGTCAATCCCTGGCATATCAGCTGCTGTCCAAGCGAACACGTCGCTATTCTTCTGTAAGAATTCTATTAACTTGCCCTTCAGGGGTTCTTTCAGAGATGCTCCAACATAAGTAACTTTTTCAGGGTCATTAGGTTCTAGAGGTACGGGAATCAAATCCTCTGCTGGCTTCCCTCTATGCTCTTCATCATCGCGGACATCCATGTCTTCAATCGGAAGGACCTGCCCCCCGACTCCATCGGCCCTCAGTGCGGCCACATAGCAACTTCTTGCCATCTTCTGATCACCCTTTTGTTCTCCGACACCATTCCGTGTCGGAAACTTAATTTTCATATGGTAGGAAGAGGCCACAGCCTTAAATGCATGAAGTCCAGTCCTTCCAAGGATTGCGTTGTATGTTGATGCTGCCTTGATCACCAAAAAATTCAACATCTGAGTCGCCTCTTTAGGCTCCTGCCCAATAGTCACAGGTAGCTGAATAGTCCCTTCAACGTTGGACTCCACTCCGTTAAACCCGTATATAGGCATGTTTGTAGGGGTCAGTTGAGAGTCATTGTAACCCATATTTACAAATGCATCATGAAATAAAATATCCACAGAAGCCCCATTGTCTATCAAGACTCGTTTTACTTCGGAGTTTCCAATCACGGGAGTTATGACCAGCGGGTCGTCATGGGGGAATTTCACCCCTTCCAAGTCTGAATCATCGAAACCAATTACCATCTCGGTTTTAGCACGCTTCGGGGCTTCTCCCACAATGTGCATTACTTCTCTAGCATAAGCCTTTCGAGAATTCTTAGTCGTGCCAGCTGCTGTCGGGCCTCCCCAGATCATATTGATAACCGCCCTTCGGGGTTGGGGATTGCGATCATGGTTGTCATCCCTCCTATTATTATCTCTCCTTTCATTGTCCCTTCTGTCATTGTCCCTTCTCTGGTTCCCACGGTCATCACCCTTGGTGAACTGACTTAGTTTTCCTCTTCGTATCAAGAACTCAATCTCATCCTTGAGTTGCCTACAATCATCGGTGTCATGTCCCACATCTTTGTGGAACCTGCAGTATTGCTCCTTATTTCGCTTAGCTGGGTCTCCTCTAAGTGGCTTCGGCTATCGGAAATCCTTTTCCTTTTCAATGTCCAACAGGATCTGGCTTCTTGGAGCATTAAGTCTGGCATACTCTGAAAACCTTGGACCCGAGTTCTTTTTTGGAGCAGATTCAGAGTCTCTGCTAGCTCGGGGATACTTGTCCCTAGCATCATACTCTTGTTCTTGCTTCCGCTTGTTCCCTCCATTGGCCAACGTGGCTTCTTTCTTGATGCTGTCCTCAGCTTTTATATACTTGTCCGCCCTTCGTTGAAGTTCATCCATGCTTTCAGGGGGGTGTTTTGCCAACGATCTCTTAAAAAAGAGATCCGTGGTTCCATGTTGCAAGGCTACCATGGCCACCTTATTTTCCAAATCGGTTATATTCAGAGTTTCCTTAGTGAATCGCTTGATGTAATCTCTTAAGTTCTCATTCTTTCCCTGTGTCACATACATAAGGGATGCAGAGCTTTTCTCATGAATTCTTCCGCTAATGAATTGACTGACAAAAGCGGTACTCAACTCCTTGAAAGAGCTAATAGAGTTTGGAGGTAAACGACTATACCAACGTTGCGCCATGCCCGACAGGGTTTGAGGAAACGCCCTACACTTAAGGGCATCGTTGGCAGGCTGCAGTAACAAGGCGCTCGTAAACGTTCTCACATGAGTTGCGGGATCCCCCGTTCCATCGTAAGCTTTGATCGTGGGCATCTTAAACTTTCGGGAGATATGTGCATTCATTACCTCCTCAGTGAATGGAGGGGTCGGATCATCCAGATCTCCTTGTAGCATCAAATCTCTGGGATTATTCTTGGGGGGTTCCACCCTGGTAGTTCCTCTGGTTGGGGCTTCAGCCCTTCGGTGTCTCCTTGAAGACCTCTCCAGATCTATGAAGGGAATCCCTCCTGAAGTCGGAGGAGGTCGAGTCTGATTAGGGTTCTGTCTCTCTAGTTCCCTTGCTTGGTCGTCCTTCAGCTTCTGAATCTCGGCTTCATAAGCCTTAATTTTCTCTGCGATTGTTAAAGGACCATCTCGGTTCGATGGATTCCTCCCTAGAGGTTCCTTACTAGCGCGTCGCCTCCTTGGGGCTTCGTCTCGATCATCGTCTTCAGACGACGAGTCTCCGGTATAAGGACCAGAGTAATCATAGTATCCTGGTTCAGGAGGAGCCGGGCCTCTAAGATAAGGGGATTGTTGTTGCCCATGGATCAACCGAGCATGACCGCTTGGTCCTGGATCCCTTGGATCTTGGGGGTAATTAGGTAGCCCATACATTGGGTTAGTGTTGACAGGGAGCGAAGAAGTGGAGAGACTGTGAAGCGGCGGGCGGCTACTCAGAGGGAGAGGAGAGACCACCATCTGGAGCGGGTTAGTCTCCTGTCCTAGAGGGACGATTTCAGGTTGAGATCTTTCAGCGGGGGGATCCGTCCCTTGTGGTTGAGAGGCCTGACTACGAGGGTTTGTTTCCGTCAATGGGGGTACAGACCCTAGCCCTGTACCAACAGGAGGAGCAGTGATTGGTGGAACGATGGTTCCGGAGGTAGCCTCGGTTGAGATCGGTGTTGTTCTTCGAGTGGTAACCATGGTTGATGTCTTCTTCCCACAGACGGCGCCAAATGTTGTGGAATAAAAACTAGGTTGAAAATATTGCGGCTAGGGTTTATATATTTAATGCTAAGGTTCGTGAGCTTCGTGCTTTAATGGCTGCTTCTGCGTTCGAGACTTAAACGGTCCTCACAGAATGCCTACGTATCTCTGTATTAGAGAATCAAGCCAAGAAAACGTAGTTCTGAGAACGAGGGGTCAGGCCCTTTATATAGGCTGAGAAGCCTTAGAATTATGGTAGGATTTGGAGACTTGATGGACAAGTCTTTGAGGAATGTTCTAGATCTATTCCTTGTAGGAATCAGTTTCCATATTGAATTGGATGCCTTATTGGATAAGTTTGAAAGGGATATTATCCTTATCCAACTCTTATTTGCTGAGCTGTTTATTACCCTTAATATTAATTACGAAATTAATATTATATTTAGGGTTTTGGGCCCAGCTGGTGGGCCCCACGTTTGGACTATTCTCGGCCTAATTAATGCCACATTAAATGTGTCTTTAGGGCTTATTTTCAGCCCATATCAAATTACAAAATATATCCAGACAATTTGAGACAATATGTATATGTTCCATGTACTCAATTTCAAAGCTGGACCAAATGATAGAATAAACCCTCAAATTCATATTCTCAATGCATCCATGACTAGTAAAGTATTGCGAAGAGCCGGAGATCTCGAATTTTGATGCCTAGTTATTCAAAACTTACAACTTTTTATGGAATGGTATATTATTTAAATATAAAGTGCATGTTCCCTTACCAGTAGTACTAGTATATTGTTTTGTTTACTTGCTAGCGTGCCAAAAGTTGAATTATTTGGGTTCTCAAAGCTTGACTCTACTTGTCTATTAAAGAGACGAGAGAGTGAGTGACCTGTGACTCGGTAATAAGTAATAACTTATTCAAATATAACTATATGTAATATTTTATTAATATATTAAAAATTCGGTTTTTATTTCGGTTATTCGGTTAACCGCGGTTAAAAACCGAACCGAATTATTCGGTTAACCGCGGTTAAAAACCGAACCGAACCGAAAACCGAAATTTCTGAAAAACCAGAACCGAAAACCGAACCGAATTGTTAAATTCGGTTAACCGAACCGAAATTATTTCGGTTATTCGGTTCGGTTTTCGGTTAACCGGACCGAATGCTCACCCCTACTGACAATAGTATATAACAGACTTCATCGCAAATTTAAAAATATTACTCCCTCTACCCCATATTAACAGTCGTTTTTTAGTTGTGCACATATATTAAGGAATACATTAATTACAATTGCTTTTTAACTCTGTCTTTCCTATTCTAGTCTACCTTTAATGCTTAACTTGTTTATTTATTCAAAGATAATAATTTGCAGCATGTATTATTTGAATTTTGATAAATAATTTTACTAAAACACGTATTTATAATTAATAATTACTAGTATTCATAAATTTTATGTTGATTTTATTTTTTACTAAATTTTCTAAGTCATATAAGTTTTTTTTTTTTGAAGGTTATAAGTCATATAAGTTTGTTTTCTTTTAAATATATAATTTGGATAAATATATTATAAATCATAAAATATTTACACACAAATAATTTTTTTTATTTTTATATTAGAAATATGCACACCATGAAGTTTTATAAAAAAATAGGAATGAAGATGAAATTAAACATGCAACAAAGATTCAAAGAAGGAAGACCGAAATGCATCGAGATTGTATTTATTCAGTTATTAATAAGGGTAGTTGTGCTTTGATAATACAAAACGAGTAATATTGTGGGACAAATAAAAACTTCAAAAACGACTGTTATATAGGGACATAGGGAGTATATAAATTAAAATGTGAATCATGCTAGTTTTTATAAACTACCATCCCATTTTCAAGATTTAATTTAACGATTCCTCCTTTTTGTTTTCAAAAAAAAAAAAAACGATTCCTGCTTTTTTATAGCATCAAATTATTATTTTAAATTTTTTTATTATCAACAACATTAATAAAAAATCAAACAAAAAAAAATGAAGCAAAAAAATAAGAAGAAGAAGAAGAAAAAACACACACAAGCAGTGGCAGAAACATGTGTACTCGACCCCGACAGCCAACTCCATCATCTTCATTAGCCTCTCCCTCATTCTCCTTCTTCTCTTCTCTCTCAATCTCTCTCTTCCCCCACTGCCATTCTTCCTCATTCCCGAGAGCACAACCACCCTCTCATTCACATCTTTACATACATACATATATGCATACATATCCAACACACACACACATACTATCACATGTTATACCGACACACACTCGCCAGTAGTTAATCACCGGTGGCGTTTCCACCCCATACTCGGTGATGGAGGGATCGAAAATGGAAGAGTGAAGAGAGGGATGGAGAAAGTAGATGGTGAGAGAAACCAGAGGAGAGAATGTCGCTGTTGTGATAATTGGATGACATGAATAAATTTGTCATTTCAAATTCTCACCTATCAACTTCAATTTTAAATGGTTAAATCCAAATTCCTTATCTTTCCAAACAGCAAACTTCATTCAAATACAAATGCTTGTAGTTGTATCCAAACAGGCGCATTTTAACATTCTTGTTAATAAGATGAGGTTGCTTATAACAAAAGGATCAAGACTAGTGGATGATCTAGTCATTTCCAGCGCCACCAGGTAGGTCGTTTCTTTTTTATTTGATTCAAGCAAAAGCAATGTAAACAATGTCCTGGCTGTCAGTGTGTGTTTGTTTTTATCAACCTTCAACTCTCCAAGTATGTTAACTTTAAGAGACCACTACTCCGCAGAGTTCCATTTCAAAAGACACAACTATTTTTTTTTTATTTATCAAAATACAGGGAAAGTAGAGACGTATGTTCAACGAAATGAAGCACCGGCTTATATTTA
The DNA here is from genome assembly GCA_036435485.1 of Saposhnikovia divaricata. Taxonomy (NCBI): domain Eukaryota; kingdom Viridiplantae; phylum Streptophyta; class Magnoliopsida; order Apiales; family Apiaceae; genus Saposhnikovia; species Saposhnikovia divaricata. Next base: position 60,607,154 of record CM071598.1, read on the forward strand.
AGCAAATCCCAGGAATAAGTATTGCAAATATAAAATGTATGGAAAACGTTACACTTAATTGCAACATACTTGCAAAGGAATCGCTAGCAATCTTAGGATCCATGAAGAAAACTGAATCATTCCGCCAAGAAAACTTAAAATTAAAAAAAAATAATTTTAAGCACTTCCCTACCTCAATCTATTTAGAGACCTTCCTGTAACGAAATTGAAAATGCAGAAGATATTTCTCAGAGTTGATCATAAGTTTAAGCCGAGGTTAACGTTCCGATGTGACTGAAGGCAACCCATCTTTCATAAGCCTTACTCAGCATCCCATGAAATTTTGGTTTAATGCAAGTTTCTGCTTGACCTTCAGAGCCAATTAGAGTGTCTCAATTCTCCATTTACTGTTTGTTCTCGGCAATTCCCTACTTCATGCAGTTACTCAAAGCGCCCTTGTCTTTTCACTTGCTTTGTAGTAAAGCGTCTTTTGCACATAGAACATCATGTAACCTTGGGAAGACCTAACAATGTTTTCATTAACACGAGTAATCCAAGCATCGTCACACTTGTACCATTGATTACTCAACCTCAGATAGGTAAAATAATGACCAGCATCTAGTTTGCCAGAATGAGTGATGACTGCAAACAACTCAAATTCGCAAGATATCTCCTTCGAAGGATCTGGCTCATCCCCGTCAAAACTAAAAATTCGGTTGCCAAATCTACTTCTCAGAATAGATGAGGAAAGATATGGGCCCATGTTTAATGAGAATGGGAACTGTAAATAACGGTCAACCTTACGCGACATCTTTCTAACAGGGGAGTGCTCAAACCTTTTAATATGAAAGCAATAAACCAGAGGCAGTTTCCTGATAGACATCTGTTTGAGTGATTCCTGTCTCACCTTACATTGCTGGCAGAAAAACTTTTGGTCTGGGCCTAATCTCTCAGGTCTGGTAAAACGCTTCAAGCACCCAATTAGAGTAGACGTGCCACTGATTTGGCTTGCTGTAGTGGAAATTGGCTCTCCGTTGCACGAACTATGTGATTTTGCAGATGTCGTTTTTGTTGGACCTCCATGATTTGGTTCCAAATCCAGTGAAATGTCGACACACGGATCATATGTTGTAGATGTAAAACCACAAGCTGTACACATAACATCAGATCGCAAGATGCCAGAGAATACTTTATGAGCAATGCAACAATCTCCACTACCTGCAACCACGGCAATGTCTAGTTAGAACACATGAATGACACTTTGTATAACATAGCTGGTTCGTAAATTTTCTCTAAGAAATCATGTCTGGAAACTTTTTTAAAACGAAAAACATGTCCAGCAACTCATTATATAAAAAAAAAAAAATTGACACTTTTTTTAGTGATACAGGATTAAATTCTACAAGAAGACTATCTTTCTCTAATGCACAAAGAAAAAACAGAACATGGTAAGCAAAGTGAAGCAAGAAAGAGTAAAAAAAACATAACTAGATTTAGCAAGGCAACACATGTATTAATTTAGGCATGCGAAAACCAAGTTAGTCAAGATAACAGTCGCATCTCATAAATCCAAAATTAGGATATAATTCCTGGGTATGCACTACACTTGTTTTCTATCAGATAACAAACATGAAATCCCCGTATATTAGGTTCACAAGACCGTAAATGTTTCACGAAAGGTAATGACCCATCAGTCCACCTATAGTAGACCTTGAACTTCAATCTCAAGATCATTTGAGTAGATACTGTTGAACCTAAATTGGTCAAGTTAAAAGCAAAAGAAATGCCTCCTATGAATGGATTAGACCAAGGAAAAGGAGACTTACTACAACGAGCTTGCAGGTTGAATTTAGTCATAATTTGAGTTCGAAAGCACTTGCCAATGCCTAGGGCAATGAAGAGAGGTATCTTAACCCTGACCCTGCAGTTGAATAATTTATTAAGTTTCAGAAAACGCTTTACAATCATGTTGAAATGAGAACTTGACCAGAGAAGCTAAAAGGGAAAATGGATATCCAACAAACAAGTTAATTACCTTTATGTTCTTACTAAACAGAGTTTCCTAGAGCTATTGGTGACATAATCTCCTACACACATCTAGCTGGACACGAATCACTGTCCCATTGGTGAGGTCTAGAGGATCCGTGCTTCACATTTAACAGAAACGTATACTCTCAGGTTAGAACTTACAGACTGAAAGTCTAATACTTTAATGCCACTTATTTCCTCCAACACTCCAACTACATTCGAAAGTGATGCAAAGAATATCAATTAAATACGTGTCAAGTTGATGATGAGAAATGCAGCACGAAATAAAATCCATTTAACACAAAAGCCACTAAACATTTGATTCACCCAATCCCAAAAACAGTAGATCATACAGAATGGCATCAGGTATTTCATCTATTATCAGAAATATGGATATGTGAGCATAGATAATTCCAAATAGTGGCACAAAAAAGATAATTATAAGTTTTCACGCTGACTTCCAAGTTATATAACTAATACAGCATGGGCACAAAAGAACACTATCTCAGTAACGGATTTACCTTGACTATGAGGTTTACGCTTGTCCTTATCCACCTTTTCATGAATCCCGTCGAGCATAGAAATAAAAAATTCATGTGCATCCTGCTGTTCATAACTTGCTAGGTTTGCAGCATGTTGCCACCAGCTGAAAAGACAAATACAAGAAAATTGCACAACATCCACATCAACTTAATTACTTAAACATAAAACTAAATATATTCAGCAAGTAATATCCCCAAAGAACATGACGGTGACCGAAATATATAAAACAACTAAAATATAAGTAAAAAAGTGTATAAATACACAACCCAATTGACCAAAACCACACAATTGTAAAAAAAAAAACTTGTCACATGTTTTTGTTAGATTTCAACAACTTTGGTAACAAACTAAACCATAACATCAAATCACATTAAATAAGCAAAAGCCAAAGATGCACACCTGTATAAAAACCTAGCAGGGCTGTAGGAACACCTATCACCCGAATACACAGAAGCGAAAATATCATCCAAATCGCACGAAAGGCACAATTTGGAATTCTTGTTATTCCCCTCATTCTTCTGCTGACAAAAAAACCTGTTGTGCCTATCACTCAAGAAATAATTCCGCAAAGGCGGAGTGTGAAGCAATGCTTGCAAAACCGAATTCATGAAACACGTGTTCCCCAGATTATTGAGGCCTTTTAATCCTAAAGGCACATTATCACCATCACACTCAGCCAATGCAATTGAATTCATTTCGATTAGCTCTCGTTGTTTCGAATCAGGGACCCACTGATTACAATTCTCAACACGACGTCGTTTAACAACATTCACCCCATTCTTCTCCGGCGTCAGATGGGCCCCACTGCTGAGCTGTGCAATGACGACAGCGGCATCGAAATCGAGGTCGTACACCTGGTCGTTACAGAGAGAACAAAAGAGCTCGGCGCGGTCGATGTCGACGGAGATGGGGTGGTCGGAGGAGTGATTTGCCACGTGGCGGTGGCAGGAGATAGTTGCGCAGGAGAGACATGCGTAGAGACGGTGTGGGGACAGACAGGACCCACAGAGAGGATGGTCGTGTGGGTCCCGCTGAATAGCGGCGCGGCCGACGGGTTTGATGTGGAAGCATTGTTGGAGAGATCGGAAAGGGGTGGGGCCCTGAGTGGATCGGAAAGTGTGGAGGTGAGGGCAAGAGTGGTGGTGTTGATTGTTTGCAATGGAAGACATTTTTAATTTCATTTTGGATTTGATTTGATTGCTTATGTGAATAAGATCAACAAGCGCCCTGGTCCTGGATCCATCTGGTTTTTCTTGAGTGTAGAATTTTGGATATAGATCTGTGTGTATGTATTACCGTACGTGTGTATATGTGTCACTGGCTGTATGTATCCTAAGCCTCGTTTGCAGAAGAAGTTCTGAATTCGTAAATGAACGGACGGTTCGGATTTGGTTCGGATTTTTAAAATAGATTTTATTTGAATTGAAAATTTAATATTTTGGTTGGATTTTTACGGATTGTGATGATAAGTTTGAATTTTTGAAATATTGGATTATTTTATATTTGGATTAAAAATATGAAATTTGTTTAAGAGATTTTTTTTTTTGTAAAGATGAATTTCTCATTCGTGAATTGTACCGAAATACAATAATTATATAGAGGGGTTTTTTCATTCAAGAAAATTCATCATCTAATCGAAAAGCACGCATACTACCCCCGGATGTTTAGACAATAAAACCTTCAAGTCTGAAAGGAAAAACCCCACAATAGGAAGGCCTCGTTAAAAAACCCACAGGAGCAAAACCCTGTGGGAAAAATTCAAGAGAAAAAATGAGTGCCCTCAAACTATAAAAATACATCGTTTAACAATTTTTTCACAAAAAAATCAGAACTAATTATTGCTTTTGTGACTCATATTGCCATCAGTTATTGCCGCATACTTGCTTTTGTTTAAGATATTTTTTTTGACGTAAAGAGGGTTTTTATTACTCATCTAAATCAGCTTGCAAAATATTCATAAACTCAATAGGAACATTTCTCCTATCAAGAACTCGATCTGGAAAAGAATAAGACTCCCTCGCAATATAGTGAGCAGCCTCATTAGCAGATCGTTTAACAAAGGACAACGATGTTGTTTGGAGTTCCCTAATCATGTTACGACAACTAGCCACCTCTTTACCAAACAGTGATCTCATAGCAACTCGACTTCTAACTGCTTGAACAGCCACTAGATAATCCGATTCCAACACCACCCTATTGCATGGTTTATCCTTCAACCAACTAAGCGCCTTTATAATAGCAATTACCTCTGCAAGTTCCGGCGCTGCATTGCCTTGAAACAGACTCGAGAAGGCATGTACTAGCTCGCCACTAGAATTTCGAGCCACCACACCAATTCCAAACGCTGAGTGCTCTGTGAAACATGCTGCATCAACCGAAACCTTTATTGTATCTCCCTGAGGCTTGACCCAAAGGCTAGCACCATCCCCCTCTTGAATCGACTGAGAGACGGGTGAGAAAAACTTACTATGGGCATTCTTCCACTGTAAAAGGTATTGCATAGCTGATGAAACTACATTATTCACTTGAGCTTTAATACTTCTCCAAACTTTATCATTACGAGCCTTCCAAATTGCCCAGCATAACATAGCAACTTCTGCTCCTTTGCTGACACTAAAAACGTTCAACACTTGCCCCATCCACTCCATAAAATCTTCCCCCAAAACACACAGCACATCTGGCATAGCCAGTTGCCAGCATTGTAAAGCAAACGGACACTGGACCAATGCATGAAAAATCGTTTCATTCTCCCCATCACAGACCGGACAAGTCCCTAATACTGAAACCTGCTTCTGTTGAAGTGTAACATATGTTGGGAGACAACCTGACATAGCTCTCCAAAGTAAATTAAGCACTTTGGGTGGAGCTTTTAACCTCCACATTTTCTTCCAAACACTAGAGTTGTCAGCCGTACTCCATAGCCCTTTCTGGGATTGCAGCAAACGATACGCGCTCTTAACAGAATACAAGCCAGAAATTTCATTATTCCAATACAACATGTCCTCATTTAAACCACCCTATCTGGACGTTCTTCGAATACACTCCTGGTCACGAGTATTAAAAATATCCCTGATAATATCCTCATCCCAGCCACTACGATCCATAGACAACAAAGATGAAACCTTATTGTTCGCCAGTGATTCCGAAACAGTAGTGATATAAGGATTGTGCATATCCTTTAACCAAGGTTGGCCAACTATGTCAATCATATCTCCCGATCCCACTTCCCATTTCACACCCATTTGCAGTACATTTTTTGCCTCCCAAACACTGCGCCACACAAAGCTTGGGTTATGCCCCAAGGAAGAGCTCAGAAAATTCCCTGACGAGTAATATCGTGCTTTATATAGTCGGCTCACCAGACTATCTAGATTAGTCAAAAAATGCCAACCTTGCTTTCCAAGCAAAGCTAGATTAAAATCTCGAAAATTTCTAAAACCCATCCCCCCAGTAGATTTATGTCCGCATAAACGATCCCAACTCATCCAGTGTATTCCTTTCGACTCGTTTGAACTCGACCTCCACCAATATTTCGACAACGTTCTCTCAATGTCCTTCGTAATCTCTAAAGGCAGCAAAAAAATGCTCATTGCATAACTAGGTAATGATTGAGCCAGCGATTTAATTATGATTTCTCGACCAGATTTACCAATCAGCTTACCATCCCAGCTCTCCACCCTCTTAGTAACTTTATCCTTTAAGAATCCCAATATCGAGGATTTATTTCGACCTAGAGTGTTTGGAAGCCCTAGGTAAGTACACCTATCATCTGCTTCTACCATACCCAGCACATTACAAACTTCTGACCTGCTAGTATTGGCTATATTTGAACTGAAAAATATCGAAGACTTGGCAGAATTCACCTTTTAACCGGAGGCATTTTCGAAAAGCTGCAGCATATTCAGAACTCGCCTTGCTTCCTCTACTTCCGCTTTGCAGTACAAATAGCTGTCGTCAGCAAAGAACATATGGGTTATACTCGGTGCTTGCTTACATACCTTGATGCCAGTTATTAAATTACGAGCCTCATAATCCCTGATCAGAGCAGATAAAACTTCCGCACAAATTATGAAAAGATATGGGGACAAAGGGTCCCCTTGACGAACCCCTCGAGATGGAATAATAGGGCCCATCACATTCTGACCATGGGTGATTTTGTACGAGACCGAAGTAACACCTGCCATAATCAAACTCACCCATTTTTCGTCAAACCCCATCTTCATCAAAATTGCTTGTAGATAAGGCCACTCTACCCTATCATAAGCCTTACTCATGTCTAATTTCATCGCCATAAAGCCACCTTTCCCTCTACGTTTCCTCTTTAGATAATGCATAGCCTCATACGACACCATCATATTATCAGAAATGAGTCGCCCCGGAATAAAAGCACTTTGATTCTCTGAAATGACAGATTTAAGCATTTCCTTCATTCGATTGGCAAGAAATTTTGTGATGATTTTTGCTAGAACATTGCAAAGTGAAATGGGTCTTAACTCTGAAATTTTTGTTGGGCTCTTCTTCTTCGGAATTAACACCACATTTGTCTCATTTAAATCCCTCCTAAACCTGCACGTTCGAACAAATTCTCTAACCATCTCAACAATATCTTTACCCACAATTTGCCAATGTTTCTGGAAAAATGCCGGTGTCATACCATCCGGCCTAGGAGACTTATCCGGATGCATCTGGAATAGATCTTGTTTTACTTCCTCTTCTGATACTTCCTTTAACAAAACACTGTTCTGCTCATCTGTAATCGATTGTGGCACACAGTTCACTACCTCTGCCTAGTCGACATTAGTAGAACTAAACAAATCTTCGTAAAAATTCGTCATAAGATCTGCCAAACCACTCCCCCACTCTTTCCACTCCCCAGCCTCATTTTTCAACTTAACTATCCGATTTGTTCTACGCCGAGTGTTCGCTGAAGCATGAAAGTACTTGCTGTTTTGATCTCCTGCTTGAAGCCATAATTGTTTGGATCGCTGTCGCCAAAAAATTTCTCGTTGCTCCAAGATTAGATACAATTTCTTTTTTACCTCTTTATATCTCTCCACCGCTTGATCATCTCTCCTACTTCTCAACTGCTTTAACTCCCGGTTGCACTCTTTAATACGGCCTGCAAAATCTCCAGTAATCTCCTTACCCCAGTAGAAAAGTTTTTCCCCACAGTTGGCCACTTTTCCTTGAATGTCAACCCCTGCATTGTCATTCCAGGTTTCTTTAACCAGTTGAGAACACATGGGCTCAAGTAACCAGGCATTTTCGAATCTAAACTTCCTTGCACCTTTTCCAACATCATTCTTTTTAGGGAGCAACAATAAGGGACTATGATCAGATTCTGAGCCCTCTAAATTAAAAAGTTTTGCCAATGGGAACATACTTAACCAAGCATCAGTTGTTACAGCTCTATCAAGCCTAACCTCCTTCCAATCCTCCGTACCTCTTCCCCTTTCCCAGGTATATTGATGACCTATCAAATCCATGTCAATTAATCCCGCATCAGATAGGGTCTCATTGAATCCTTCAACCAACCATGTTGGATACATCACACCTCCCTTCTTATCTATTTGCGAACAAACGTTATTCATATCCCCAATTACACACCACGGCAAGTTTGAGTCTCGTGCCATATGTCTTAAAAGATCCCAAGTTCTTCTCCTTTTCTCTCTATCTGGTTCACCATAAAAACCGGTTAGACGCCAAGCTCCCATCCCATCCACCTTTACCTCGATATCAATATGATTCTGAGAGAAACTAAGTAACTGTCCTTGATCTTCTTCTTTCCACAATAAAGACAAGTCACCACTTCTACCTTGAGGTTCGACAACAATCATCCTCTCATAACCTAATTGTCTTCTTATTCCTTCCATTTTATCCTTACGACCTATCGTTTCACACAAGAAAATAAAAACGGGCTTTTCATGATAGACTATGTCTTTGAGGAACCGAACATTCCAAGGGAGCCCAACCCCTCAGCAGTTCTAACTTGTTAGGCCGAATACACAATTAATAATCAAATTCGTATGAGAGTTTAACAAGAAAGACGTTTATGCACTTTAAAAACTTCTGGTATTAAGAACCTTCTTTGTGATGTAAACTATCACAAAGAGCTGCTAGGTTACAATAAAGATAATTCGATGCACGATCCCCTTCTAGGGTTAACCTAACTGTATTTATAAAATATACAGCTGCTATACAATCGATAATTGATACTCCTATAAATTAGCTATACAATTGATATCAATTACGATTGCTACTCGTCTCCTTAGTCAACTCAATCTTTGACAGCTATCCAATCTTCAAAGATATCGCTTCCATAATAAATCTTCAATCACTGTTGACCAGTAGACGCTGCCTCCAGACAGAGTTTGATAAACTCTGTCGAGCTTCCATCTGTCAGAGTTTACACTAAACTCTGGCCGCTTCCAGCTAAACTCTGATAAATCACTGTAACACTTAAACACTGATTAAAACACATCAATTATATTTAACAATCTCCCCCAACTTGTTCATTAGCAAAAATGCACAAGTTAATAACAGTAATTGATGATGTCAAAACAAATAGACAAATACAGTGTTTATACAAATTCAGAGTTTAAGCTTCTACTTAACAAAATCTACAGAAAATAAGAAAATCCTTACAGACTTTAATCTCTAATCTCTTCAAGATCTGGTGTAGCTCTGAGATAATCTATGAGCAATCTTCTTTCTGCATTTTCAAGCTCAATCTCCATAGCTTCTTTAATCTCTCTGAGCTGAGGATCACTCGCATCTGTCTGATAGATAGCAGATCTAAGATCATAGATTTTGTTTCTTCTCATATCATTTCCCAGTCTGATAAATTTGACTTCTTCTGACTGTGAATTGAAGTCAAATACTGTGATTCCCAAATCAGTCTTTAATTTCGCAGTACCCTTCTTCATTTCAATAAGATTTCCATTCCAATCCCTGTACTTAGGAACATATCTACTATTATACTTCACTCCTCTGATTGCCAAATTCTGGAGCATTTTCTTTCTAAGCACATTTGCAACTGATTGAGTCCTTTGACTATTCACCTTGAAAAGATATAGAACATATTCTAATTCTTCCCAATATTTCAAGCCAATATCATTCTCACCAATTCTAAATATTGTCCCATCAGCCATGAAGTACAAGAGAAAGTCCTTCTTTAAACTCTTCTGATAAACTAACTGTACTGATTCCAGTCTGTCCAAACTCTCTTGAGTGACACCACGACCTGGAACAGCCAGTGAAGAAGGATCTCTAGGACCAGTATATTGCCTTTTGTCCTTGTGTGAACCTAGTCCACCCTTATTGTTTCCAACCTTACCATACAAGGCTCTTCCATCAGAAAAATTCATAGAAACTCCAGATAATAGATTTGGATCATGAAGTGTTCCTTTCCCAAAAACTGATTTCAACTGAGAAGATAAAGGTCTAGATACAACTTGTGTAGCAACAGAGGTTGTGTTTTCTTTCTTCTGTACAACTTGTGTAGAAACAGAGGTTGTAACTTTCTTCTGTGAACTTTCTCCTTCAACGCCTTTCAACTTGAGTTGAGCTTCTGCTGTCATTGTTTCCTTTGATAACTGAGATTTTTGACTAACATCAGCACTTTCCTTGATCACAATGCCTTTACGAACAGGCCTAGGAGATTTTCCTTTCTTTAACTTACCAGACTTTAAAGCCTTGAGATGTTCTTCTTGTAAACTCTTTTCTTCAGCTTTAATGTCCTCAATTGTAACTCCTTCCTCATTCTCTTCAATAAACAACTTAGCAGCCAATTCTTCATCAGTCTGTGGATTAGAAGATAATAGCAAACTCTTGGTCTTTGAAGTACCTTGAGTATCAGTGTTTATCCCAACAAACTGTGATTTAGAGGACTTGCTAGTTTTCAGAGTTTGAGATTGCTTGCATTTGTCTTTAGCAACTCTCTCCCCCTTGTTGACATCATCAGGCATAAGAATAGATGTGATTAACTCCAAGGAGGTAGCAATAGAATCAATCTTTAAGGACATAGCATTTTGATTTTGTTCAACTTTGCTCAGCCTGTGAGACAAAGTTTCTTGATTCTGAGTAAGATAGTGAAATTTATTCTTGTTGTCAAGTTTAATCATATCAGCTCCTCTAACAACATCACCTCGAACATCAGAGATTGTCTTTTGACATAGATCAAACCTATAGTTGAGAGTCTTCACTTGTACAACTGTAGCCTTGAGACAAGATAGAATCTCTGGATTTGTAATTGTTCTGGAGGTTCTCTTGACAAATTCAGCTGCTCTTGCAGGAGGAAAGATACAAGTGTCCTTGTACCAGTCATTTGAAAATTGTTCAAGGTGTTCTTCTTCAGCATCTGCTTGATTTGAAGGACCAGCAAAATCCTTAACCTTAGCATCAGTCTGGACTGGTAAACTCTGAGAAGAGCTTGACTCAGTATTCCCTTCAGTTTCATCTCCAACCTCAGCTTCAACATGATGAGTGGATGGAGGAATTGGAATAGATGCATCAACAGTGTCAACAACATCCTCTGCAACAGGTTCAGTAGTAGAGTCAACAATAGGCTGTACAACATCCTCTGCAGATTGCACAATAGTCTCAAAGTTTATCTCCTTAGGTTGTTGATCAATCTCATCTCCTCCTTCAACAGTCTGGTGAGCATCTGAGAGTAATTCTGTATGTGATGCTACAGTTTCAGAAAGGACAACTGTAGCTTGATCAGCTGCACCAGTTGCTTCAGATTGAGCAAAAATTGATGAGATAGGATCAGAGAATGGCATGAATGAATCAAGAATATCATTCATTGGAGAAAAGCCATCTCTAGTATCCTCTTCTGTAGGTATTTTGTCCTCTGCAGGCATTGTATCTTTTTCAGCCTCAACAGTAGGTGTTTGCTGTGAAACTACCTCTGGAGCTTCAACATTTTCATCAACAGAATCAGAGATTACCAGTTTTCTTCTCTTATCTAGAGGCACTTCATCTGAATTCTCTTTACTAGATTCTGTTATCACAGAGGGTGACTTAGGTCTTTTTGCTCTTTGTATCATTCTTCTAGTATAAACAGCTCCAGTAGATGTCTGTTTGGCTTTGATGTTTATCTCTATTGTCTTCTTAACTCTTGCATGTCTTTTAGTGGTTCCTGCTAATTTCCTTACTCTGCCTCTTTTTGCTTTAGGCTGTGGTTGTGGTTGAGATTGTGATGGTTCAGAGTTTATTTGTGGAGTGTGTGAAGATTGTTTTGTGATTGGAGATTGAGGGTTTTGGGTTGGAGCAGTGTTTGTGATTGGTGATGAAGGTTGTTGAGTAGGTGCAGTGTGGGTAGGTGATGTAGGTGGTTCAGTGTTTAGTGGTTCAGGTTGTGGTTCTGGTTGTGGTTGGTCTTGAGGTTGGTGAAGAAAATTCTGCAAAGCAAGTGGCAGAACAAAGGCAGGTAGATGTTCTTTACCAGCATCCTTATTAGTCATATCATAGAATATTCTCTTATTGACTCTAAAAGGCTGAATTTCATCAGTTTCAGCAATCTCTAAGCCAGATACACAAGCAGTGAATAGCATTTGACAAAATCGAGCAAAGTAGACTGTAGTAGACTCTGACAGTTTATCACCTAAATTCATCAGAACATATCTACCAAAATCAAAATTACTACCTTAAAGTAGAGAATACCCGATTTGTAGACTGTCCATTGGAATAGCATCCCAATTAGTGACCTTCTTCTGGAATGTCCTTGTAATGCAATCGAAGAAAAAATTCCATTCCTTCCTGAGATTAGGCCTCTTTACACTGCCAAGCTTGTCAAGAGATTCCATGTAGCCTATCTCCTGTAGCATCTGTCTCAATTGAGGTTCAACAACATAAGTATAAGAGGTGTGTGTATCAAACCCCATCGTGTCTCTGACAGTTTGTGGAGTAATCACAAACTCTTGTTCTTCATGAGTGAAGATGATGTTTGGAGTCCCATTCTCTTCTCCATCCACATAGATCGAGTTTTGCCAAAAAGTGGCAATTTGAGATGCAGAGAGAGTACCAGGTTCAACCAGAGCTTGTCCAATCTCTGAGTCTCTCAAGAAATTCTGCATAAGATGAAACGCTTCTGGAACACGTTCATGATAGAGTGGAGCTGCATAGTTGTTAGGGACAAAACGTAGACCAAGAACAGTGAATGGTTTAGAAGCCATTGAATCAAGAAATTGGCAAGAAATCACGAAGAAAAGTGTATGTAGGAAAGGTGTTTGCGAAAATGCCCAAGTGAAAAGTGAGAGAACTGTAAGATGTAAAAAGTAAAACACAATCGTTTGTACACAAAAGTAATTAGAGTTGTAATTAAAAATTAAAACTCAATCTTTTATGTATTCAAACACTCAACAGTTCCTAGATTAATGTGTGAGTGGGACACAATAATGGGTGAGTGGGACACAGTAATGGGTGAGTGGGTCACGTGCTCGTATTTTTGAGAAGTGTATTTGTGAATATAACAATAAAATATTTGATTTTTTTTAAAAAAAAATCAAATAACACTCTCTTAAAATACCTGGAGCCATTAAAAACCAGAATACGAAGCGTTTTAGTACTTCATTACTTACCCATCTCTATTTAACGCCTAGAGACTTGTTCACTATCCCTTTAACCTTTCATTCTCTCCTGAAAATCAAAAACCCTTCACACAACACACCGTTAAACAATGTCAAAACTTACCATCAAGGAAAAGAATCTCCATCTCTTAGAGAACAGAGATATCTTCAGTTATACTCGTGAAGAGTTTGATGCCTTTGACTGGGAAAGGCAGCTTGAAACTCTGTGGCTGCAGATGGATGCCAGTCTTGAAGAAATCGAGAGAGAAAAGCCTGCAAGAGTGATCGACATCGATGCTGCGCTTCAAGCAACATTAACATGGCTTTCCTCTAAGGCATCCTCATCCAACACCACCAACCATTGTTAAAGAATATGTCAGCAAAAATAACCTTATCCCTTCAACTTCCACCCAAACAAAGTGGCAAAGATGGGATCTGGGATATCTGCTAGCAATGGAGTGGTTTGGATTTCACTTTTTATTTCTTGTTGAATAGATTAGTAGATAGAGAGAACAAAAAGATGTAATATTTTCATGTAATCTCTTTCTTATTATCAATGAAGGATCCTGTTTCTCTAATCTTATTCAATGTGTTCTGCAATTTTTTTTATGTTTATGAACTGTTCTTCAAAGAATTAAATGAAAGAAGTGAATATGAAAACTAATTAAAGTAATCATGTAAGTAACAAATTCATCAACAATAACCACAATTAAATCAGGAACATAACAATTAGGGATTACTTGTATCACCGCTGTATTTTCTTTCCTATTTCCAAGACACTTTAACACAATACACTTATTAACAGTTGTCAAAAGCACTATTTGCTCCAAAATTTTCAAATTGTCCAATTGAAAATTTACCTCAGAGTACGAATCACAAATCAACAGCATTTGTCAATTCTCCAACTTTATCACCGAAACCCTTTCAAAAATTGCACAGTTGTGAAAATATGTGTGTGTGAAGCAGAGTTTACTAAATCAATTTTTAGAGCATCTATTTTTTCATAAAATCCATAAAATAAATCAATAAACACTGGATGCACAAACTGTCATAGTAAACACTGACTGTATGATGAAAGCTAAACTCTGTAGTAATCAATCTATTTACAGTAACATTTAATTTATTTTATACCCCCTCTATTGCTAATAATTTTTTTATATTCTATTCATTCCAGTAATTAGAGGTTGGAGCTAGTCACCAAAAATTCAAAAATTTTAGCCCTTATCATTTTGATAAGTTCCTGGGTCATCCTAGTCTTTGACTAGTCACCAAAAATCAGAGAATTTTAGTACATATTATATACCAATAAGTTCCTGGGTCATCCTAGTATCCAACATAATCTCAAAGGAGTATAGCAACCTATATACATTTTCTTTGGGGTATTGCAGTAAGCATTTTAATCTACCAGTGTATAACTTACAGAGTTTATAGTTCATCAACATCAGTAGTTATTCATGAAAGGCAATGCACACAGTATTTATAGACTCAGAGTTTAGGACAAAATAAACTAAGAGATGCTATAAATATGAACCAGTATCATGATGTGTTAATTTTCTGTACAATCTAAGATTAGATCACAATAACTCAGAAAGATTCATGATTAATTGCTGAGAATTATGCTTCATACATATTTTTTCATTGGTGTTTTCATTCAGACAAAAATCAACTCAGAGTTCACAGAGTTTATCAAACTTATTAACAGTGTATGACATACAGGCATGCTGACAGAGTTTAACAGAGTTTGACAGAAAAACATGTTAACAGAGTATGCATAACAGAGTTTAATCAACAGAGTTCAATTAGCACTTAACAAATCAAGGAAATATGAGCAACACTTTACATAAGTAAAATTTGAATCTAACCAACATTCCTAGTCAGAACCAGAGACCATTCCTAGTTCATTGACCAGTCTTATAAATGTAGCTTCACTCAATGGTTTGGTGAAAATATCTGCAAGCTGTTGTTCTGTAGACACAAAATGTAGTTCAATATTCCCTTCTTCCACATGTTCTCTGATGAAATGGTACCTTATGCTGATGTGCTTGGTCATTGAATGCTGTACTGGATTACCTGTCATAGCAATAGCACTTTGATTATCACAGTAAATAGGAATCTTATTGTACCTCAATCCATAATCCAGCAACTGATTCTTCATCCACAAGATTTGTGCACAACAGCTACCAGCTGCAATATACTCTGCTTCAGCTGTAGATGTAGAAATTGATTTCTGTTTCTTGCTATACCAAGAGACAAGTCTGTCACCAAGAAATTGACAACTTCCACTAGTGCTCTTTCTGTCAATCTTGTAGCCTGCAAAGTCTGCATCAGAATACCCAAGTAGCTTGAAATCTGATTCTCTGGGGTACCACAGACCTAATGATATGGTGCCCTTGAGATACTTGAAGATTCTTTTCACAGCTGTCAGATGTGGCTCTCTAGGATCTGCCTGAAACCTTGCACAAAGACAGGTTGCATACATAATGTCAGGCCTACTAGCTGTCAAGTAAAGAAGAGATCCTATCATGCCTCTGTAGTTTGTCATATCCACTGAAACTCCTGTGTCTTTGTCCAATTTAGTTGCGGTTGCCATGGGAGTTGATGCAGATGAACAGTCAAGCATACCAAATTTCTTGAGAAGATTTCTGGTATATTTTTCTTGATTAATGAAGATACCATCATCTGTTTGTCTCACCTGTAGGCCTAGAAAGTAACTAAGCTCTCCCATCATGCTCATTTGATACCTGGACTGCATGAGCTTGGCAAACTTCTTACAGAGTTTATCATTAGTAGACCCAAAGATAATGTCATCAACATATATCTGAACTAAAAGGAGGTCACTTCCTTGATTGAAATAAAACAGAGTTTTGTCAATTGTACCTCTGTTGAATCCACTTTCTAGAAGAAATTGAGCAAGTGTCTCATACCATGCTCTTGGTGCCTGCTTAAGTCCATATAGTGCCTTATCTAGCCTGTAGACATAATCTGGATATTTGGGGTCCACAAATCCTGGTGGTTGTTCAACAAACACTTCTTCTTCAAGCTTCCCATTCAGAAAAGCACTTTTCACATCCATCTGGAACACTTTGAATTTCTTGTGAGAGGCATATGCTAAAAAATTCTGATTGCCTCCAATCTTGCAACTGGAGCAAATGTTTCATCATAGTCTATTCCTTCCTGCTGTGAATAGCCTTTTGCTACCAGTCTAGCCTTATTCCTTGTTATAACACCTTCACTATCAGTCTTGTTTCTGAAAACCCATTAGTACCAACAATAGATTTGTTCTTTGGCCTTGGTACAAGGGTCCAAACTTCATTCCTTTCAAATTCATTCAACTCTTCCTGCATTGCTGTTATCCAGTCAGCATCTTGAAGAGTTTCTTCCACTTTCTTTGGTTCATTTTTAGACAAGAATGCATGAAACAAACATTCACTTGCAGTGGCACTTCTTGTTCTTACTTTTGCATCTGGATCACCAATTATCAAATCAGGTGTATGTGATTTGGTCCATTTCCTAGCAGAAGGCAAATGACTTCTGTCAGCATGTGATCCTCCCCCTTGATCCATGCTCTCCTGATTTTGTTGTGATCTTTCTTCATTTTCTGAGACTCCCCCTGAACTTGACTGCCCAGAGTCAGAGTTTGAATCATCAAAGTTTGATCCAGATTTTTCAGTTGACTCAGTATCAGTGTTTGAGTCTTCATCTTGATCATGCTCCCCCTCAACTGGTTCTTCCCTTTGTTGTGGCTGAGAAGTTTCTCCAGTGTTTACCAGTAGAGGTTCAGAGTTTGTTTTAACAGAGTCTGTCAGAATTGTTTGATCAGAGTTTACTTCAACAGAGTTTAAATCTTCATTTTCAAAGTTCAGTTGATCATATTCGTCTTTGTCTTCAAGTCCAGTTATCTTCTTGTCATCAAAAGACACAAGTATAGATTCCATGATCACTTTAGTTCTCAGATTGTAAACTCTGAATGCCTTTGTTGACAGTGGATATCCAACAAAAATTCCTTCATCTACCTTTAGCTCAAACTTGGTCAACTGTTCAGGATGAGTCTTCAAAACAAAGCATTTGCACCCGAAAATATGAAAGTATTTCAGGTGAGGCTTCTTTTTCTTCACCATCTCATATGGT
Source organism: Saposhnikovia divaricata (assembly GCA_036435485.1). Classification (NCBI taxonomy): domain Eukaryota; kingdom Viridiplantae; phylum Streptophyta; class Magnoliopsida; order Apiales; family Apiaceae; genus Saposhnikovia; species Saposhnikovia divaricata. Next base: position 60,624,403 of record CM071598.1, read on the forward strand.
GTCTTTCCATGCTTATTGATCAGTGTAGCATTTTGAGTAAAACAAGCAGTTTGAACAGCTTCTGCCCAGAAATAAGTTGGCAATTTTGCTTCATCAAGCATAGTTCTGGCAGCTTCAATCAAGGTTCTATTTTTCCTTTCAACTACACCATTTTGTTGTGGTGTACCAGGTGCTGAAAATTCTTGCTTCACTCCATTGTCCTTGCAAAATTCTTCCATTGTTGCATTTATGAACTCAGTTCCATTATCACTTCTGATGATTCTGACTTTGTTACTTGATCCTTTGTCCAGAAGCTTCACATACTCCATCAGAGTTAATGTAGTTTCATCCTTCTTTGCTAGAAAATACACCCAAGTGAATCTAGTGTATTCATCAACAATGACTAAATCATATTTCTTTCTTGCTATTGACATTACATTTACTAGACCAAAGAGATCAACATGCAGAAGATGATAAGGATCAGTGATTGAAAATTCTGTCTTGCTCTTGAAAGATGACTTCCTTTGCTTGGCCTTCTGACATGAATCACATAGGCCATCAACATTTAACAGAGCCTTTGGGAGTCCTCTTACAAGATCCTTTCTGATCAATTCATTGATGTTGTTCAAGTTCAAATGTGAGAGTTTCTTGTGCCACTTCCAACTCTCTTCACTAGACATTCTTGTAGACAGGCAAACAGCTTTTCCAACAGAGTCTATTAAAAGCTTGATTTCATAAATGTTGTTTTGCCTATGACCAACTATAACAACATTTCCTGTAGATTTGCTGATAACTTCACAATATTCAGGTTGAAAATCTACATGATATCCCTTGTCACAGATTTGACTCACAGATAACAAGTCATGCTTGAGTCCTGGGACATGAGCTACATTGTTGATGATGACATTTCCAAGATTAATATTGCCATATCCCAATGTTCTACCTACATTGCCATCACCATAGGAAACTTTTGGGCCAGCCTTCTCCTCATAGTCTGATAGCAGGGCTTTATTTCCTGTCATGTGTCATGAACATCCACTGTCCACAACTAGGGTTGCCTCCCTGTTGCCCTGCAATCACAAGCAATTACTGAGGATTAGATTTAAGGATCCAGACTTGCTTGGATCCTTTGACATTATTAACTTTGTTAGCTTTAGCAGCGGAATTAACATTATCAGAGTTTGAGCTAACAGTATCAGAGTTTACACTTGCAGTATTAACTTTAACCCAATTCAGATTGGATTTCAGTTCATAGTAATTATGATAGATAGCATGATACTCTCTGCAAGTATAAATGGAATGCCAAGTGCTTCCACAGTGTGTGCATAAAGTCCGTGGCTTAGTTCTAGCAAAATCCTTCTTTACCTCAGACTTGGAAAGTAAAGAATTTATATTTTTGTTTTTCTTGCAGAAATTTGCAAGATGCTTAGTACTACCACAGTTATGACATGTCTTTCTTGGAGCATAACTAGCAAGCATTGGTTTATTTCCTGAATAGATGCCTACTTTTCCATTTCTGTTCTTATTTGACACTCCCTGTTTCTTAACAGATTTTAACTCCTTCAGTTTATGTTTGAGTTGTTTATCTGTCATTGAACCAATATTAACCTGTTTAACACTAGTTTTTACTGGTTCACTTCTAACAGCTTCTTTTTCATTTTCAGACAAAAATTTACTAGCTCCATGTACAAAATGAGGTCTGATTTTAACTTGATTTTGAAATCTTAGTTCATCTCCCTCATTATAACCTAGACCAACAGTGTCTGTTTGAAAAATCTGTTGAGTGTCCTTTCCAGAATTAGTCCAAGTCCTAATTTTCTTATTTGCTTCCTCCAACTCAGATTCTAGTTGTTTATATTTCTGAAGCAAATCCTGTTCTATAGAAACAGCATCATCTCTCTCTTTCTGAACTTGTTGCATGTTTTCAAGTTTTTCTTCAACAAGTTTATTTCTAACCTTAAGTTCAGAATTTTCAGATTTTATCCTCTCATTTTCTAAAGTCTGATCCCTATAACTTATATGCAATGACTTAAGATAAATTCTTAATTGAGCAATGTCATCAATATTATAAGCATAGGTAGTTAGAGGTACCTGATTTTCAGAAGTTTCTGATTCAGTAGTAGCCATGAGAGCATAGTTCACTTCTTCATCAGAATCTGAAGTGTCTGCCCAATCTCTGCCTTTAGTGTAGAGTACCTTTCCAGTTTTACCCTTCTTGCACTCAGGAGCATAGTGACCCATCTCCTTACACTTGTAGCATTGAATTTCAGACTTATCCTTCTTTCTCCTTGAATCTCTCTTATCAGACTTCCTGAAGCTTTTTATGTCTTCATTTGAATCTCTAGAAAACCTTTTCCCTTTCTTGAAATTCTTGAAACCCATTTTCTTGAAGGTCTTCACCATCAACACAGCCATTTTCCTCATTTCTTCTTCATCATCCTCAGAGTCAGATGATTCAGAAGAGTTTGAATCACAATCAGAGTTTGATGATTCACTTTCTGAGTGTATGACCAAAGCTTTTCCCTTCATTTTCCTTCTTGATGCCTCTTTCTTCTGAGGCTTCTCTTCAACCTTAAGAGCAACAGACTTTGCCTTCCTGCTTGATCTCCTGTTTCTCTGCTCCATTTCCAATTCATGAGTTTTGAGCAACCCATAGATTTCATCAATCTCTGTTTCAGCAAGATCATAGTTGTCTCTAATAGTGGTTGTTTTCACATCCCACTTTTCAGGTAGAGAAATAAGAAACTTGAGATTTGAGTCTTCTAGATCATACTCTTTGTTGACCAATGACAGATCATTAAGCAATTTACAAAATCTATCAAATGTTTCTGTCATGGTCTCTTCAGGTTTAGCCTCAAAATGCTCATACTCTTGTGTGAGTATGTTTCTCCTATTCTTCTTAATAGCAGCAGTTCCTTGACATCCGACTTCAAGAGCATCCCATATCTCTTTTGCAGTGGTGCAGTTAATCACTTTGTTAGACATAACATTGTCTAAAGCACTATGCAGTAAATGCCTAACCTTTGCATCCTTAGCAATTGATGATAGATCTTCCGGAGTCATGTCCTTCTTTTCCTTTGGAACTATTTTAGCTTCTTCACCAGCAGTTGCAACAGATAGCTTTGTAGGATTATGAGGGCCTTCATAAATCCTGTCAAGATATTCTGGATCTGTAGCCTCCAGAAACATAGTCATCTTGACCTTCCACATAGCATACTCCGTTGGCCTGAGAATAGGAACCCTGATTGGTTCATAACGACTCACAGTAGTAGGAGCCTTTTCAGAACTAGTAGTTGTTGGTGGAGGAATTGCTGACATGATTATTTTTGTGTTTGGATCTTAACCTGTAATAAAGTAACAGATTGGCTCTGATACCACTTGTTAGGCCGAATACACAATTAATAATCAAATTCGTATGAGAGTTTAACAAGAAAGACGTTTATGCACTTTAAAAACTTCTGGTATTAAGAACCCTCTTTGTGATGTAAACTATCACAAAGAGCTGCTAGGTTACAATAAAGATAATTCGATGCACGATCCCCTTCTAGGGTTAACCTAACTGTATTTATAAAATATACAGCTGCTATACAATCGATAATTGATACTCCTATAAATTAGCTATACAATTGATATCAATTACGATTGCTACTCGTCTCCTTAGTCAACTCAATCTCTTTGACAGCTATCCAATCTTCAAAGATATCGCTTCCATAATAAATCTTCAATCACTGTTGACCAGTAGACGCTGCCTCCAGACAGAGTTTGATAAACTCTGTCGAGCTTCCATCTGTCAGAGTTTACACTAAACTCTGACCGCTTCCTGCTAAACTCTGATAAATCACTGTAACACTTAAACACTGATTAAAACACATCAATTATATTTAACACAACTTAACACGCTCATAATGTCTGGCGGGCCTACCCAGCAGCACCCGCCAATAACGCATTTTTTGGATCATTATTTTCTTCTATCATGACATCGTCTTCAGTGTTTTGATCATCATTGGGCCTGTCCATTAATGGATCATCTATTCTTCGTCTTTTAGGGTCCGTTATTGACAGCCCGTTTGTTTCCAAATTTACTAAAACTTTTTCCCGCCTCTCATTCAAAATAGTCCCACCCTTTGGCACCGTAGTTGTAACCACCTTATGTTGATCCCTTCCACTAATTTCGCCTATTTGTTTCGATTCCCCTGAGATGTTGGGATTGTGATCATTGTTACCGGAAATTCCGCTATCTTCCTTTCTTTTCGCTCCTGTTAGTTCACCATCTCCTTCCTCCTCGTTTTTCCTTGCCTGGTTTAATGCTGTACCGTCAGCCCCTCGAACCCACTGGTTCACTTTAATTGTACCTTGACTTCTTAATGGAACTCGCAGTGAACTGTCATATTTCCTCTTCTCATATCCTTGAGGAGCATCGAACATTTCTTCACAAAATTTCTCTGTATGACCTATTCTGCCACAGTAGAAATAGAAAGATGAAAGTCTCTCATATTTCAATAGAATCCACATTCACTCTCCTCCAGCCTTCTTTATACGCATTCGGCTCTTTAAAGGACGAGAAATCTCAATAGATACCCTGATTCTGAGATAATTCTTGTACATCCCTTGAAAATTTCTTGGATCCGCTTCCAAATATTTTCCCACAAAGTCACCAATAGATTTCAAGATGAATTCTGATTTAAATCCGATAGGCAAGTCATAAACTTGAACCCACATAGCCAACTCCGATAGCTTTATATACTTTATTTGTTCTTCTGCATTGATCTTCTTTATCAAAAGGACCTATTGATTAAACGTCCACGGTCCATCATCTAATACGCTCTGTATATCACGGTCATGAAAGAACTTGAACAAAAACATATTCACTCGACTGGTTTCCTCCATAAACACCCCTTTAACCGGTCTCCATATTGAAGCCGGTGTATCCTGCATTGCCATGAAATTCACCTTCTTATTCGTTACAAACCTTCCAACCAAGCATCTATCTATTCCTCCATTGACAGCATTCTCACGAATATCCTCCAAGACAAGCCCTTCCTCCTCACCATCCTCCAAGGATAAGTTTGCATACGCTTCCTCCAGATTCTCCCCTCGTGAGGAATTTGCCATCGTATCAGAATAAGAATGGACAAACGTACTCAATAACTATGAAAAAACTGATATAAACTCACCAATAAATGAGACAAAATAAACTCATCATAATAAGATTTAAAGATATTTTAAGTGTGTTGGGTTGGACTTTTTCAAACATGGATCAGACGTGAATTTCAAATTCAATTTTTTTACATTTTTAACATAAAGGTGTGCATGATTTTGGAAAAATTGATTAAAATAGTTTGATGTTAGTTTTAGGCGACCGAATCAATATGATGAATCCAACAATTTCATTTGATTAGGAAAATTTCACTCGATTATAGCAAATTTAATAAGTTGGTTCGATGAAAGATGCTCCATGAGCTCGATATTTATTTGGATATCGGTGTATATGTTCATTCATTTTTATGATGTGACGGGCGAAATCCGTATAGTTATTTCCCTTTATACGAAAATATACGAGATCAAAATAGTAGTATAAGAAGAGGGTATTTGTCCCACAGAAATCACACTAATGAAAATCATGCCAATGCAACATTGTGTATCGTTTTCAATAGCTCATGCAATCAAAAGTATTATATGTGATTAAACTAGTAATTTTTAACTCTTAAAACAATATTTATAAAATATGGGGTTGTTAGAATCCATCCATCGCTTCAACTAAATTCATGTCGCATAATCCACTTGTTTTTACATAAGCTCCACATGCTAATCCGGAACAATAAACTGATATAAACCACTATCACATTGTCAAATTATACCAGTTTCACCCATCCTATGAGGTATGGTATGACATGGTCATCTAATTAAGCCTTTAACACCCAGTCTCTTGGTGAATTAAACCATTAACCAAATTTTAATTGCACAAGTTCCAATTAGATTACACATGGTGAAACATTACTCACGATCCTATCCACGAGTAATTAAACTCACATTAAAGCCACATGCTACGTTAACCAGTTCTATCTCCGACTCAAACTCTCGTTTTATTGCCATCAATTTAACAAGTTATTAGGTGATCAATCTTATATATGTTATTCCAAGTTACCATTGGCATGCTTCACTTATGCTTTAACAAATATCATAATATGACAATCATTATTCCTACGCGATGGGTTTCATCTTAAACTCCACAAGTAAATTAGCTACTCATGGCAACACAAAGCATAAAACATATATAAAACATGGCATAAAATGTGATTATACTAAGACAAAGAGTAGAGTAGAACTATATTACGTTATTGACGAAAAGCAACTCCAAATCGAAGTACAAACCGAAAGTAAAAGTAGCCTCCTCCCATGAGAAAAAAAGTTTACAACTTGAATCAAAATACTGAATGTAAAGGTGTTTTTGTTTTACCCTAAAAAAGTACGTAGCAAAAGTTTATATAAAAAAGTTCTCCAAACTGAAATATATCTCTCCCCCAGTATCTCCTTCTTTAAGACAAATGGGTGTATTTATAGCCCCTCCAAGAAATAAATTACGATTAATCAAACGCGATTTAGAAAATCAGCTCGACTCTTCCTCGCCCCGCGCTGCCGCGAAGGATTGTATGGCGTCTTCGCGGTACCACGGAGCGTTACGTCAAGCAGTGATCAGAATTGTTAGCCCAACAATTTTTGTACTTAGCCTCCAGAAAATTCTGTTTTCAGCTCAAATCTTCGTGCATTTCACTCCAAATTCACGCCTTACTCATCTTTCACCCTTTTTGCTACTTTTTCCACCAAAACACAACTTTTGGAAAATTCGACTTTCTACCTGAAAATACAAAGAAAACACATTAAAAATTAATAAAACTTGAATCCAAACTCGAGATTAAGCCGATAAATAGAGTTCAAAATGGTATAAAAACACCACTCATCATGATGACGCTGACATCAATATAATATGTCAGTTCTAGATTTTTTTGTGATCGAATTTTAGGAAGAATTAGATGGAGGGCAAAAAGTTAAGATTTGGGACGAATTGTGCTTATGAACATAAAAATTCAAATTATCTTATGTTTAAAGTGAATGACACCTAACATATTAAAAAATGTACATGTTAAAAAAATTATAAAAAAACAATGTTTCGAGATTTTCTAAGTTTGGATTGACAAATTTGGGTTTTTTTAAATAGATAAATTTGAGTTCCAACCATAATAATAGGCATAAAGGTATCAACTTTATGAATACCAAATATATATTTAGGCTTAACGTCAATCCTCAAATATATATACATTACAAGGTATTTAAGTGTAAAGATTTATATTATTGAATTAAGAGGTTTTGATCGAATTGAAACCTTTTGCATCGAGACTGTAAGGCGGCCAGATCTAGATCATTTTCCTTGTATCAATTTTGACGTTTAGTTCAGTGTGAGCCCTCCGTATCATTCTCTTACTTGGAGTGGTGTAGTTGTTAGACAAGACTTCTACAAAACAATGTCAATTTGGTGTTGATGGGTCGGCGACACCTATAACGTGAAAATAATTATGAAACTCTTATGAGTATAAGAATAAGATAAAAACAGGCGTACACATAAATGGATGTTTAACTTTTTAATTATCTCTGTACTCTATTCCTGTTAGACTGTTTATAGGCTAAGGATTGAAATATTTTAGATGGTTACTCGAAATATGGGTCATTCTTGGTTTGAGACCATAAATTCTTGGATAGCATTGGTTTGCATGGTATTTGGGTAAAGAACGTGTGTAGGAGCAAATTTGACGTGTAGAGAGATATAAAGAGAATGCGTTGAAAAAGACATTGTTAGAATATAATATAAAATCTTGGAAAGTGTCTCCTCTAACACCTTAAGATTTTAGATGCATTGGTTTCTTAACATGGTATCAGAGCTCAAGTTGACGGGAGACTCAGGTTCAACTCCCTGCCACCACCAATGTTTTAAGTACTTATTATGGACACGAAAGGCAATTTGGCCCGTGATCCACTCTTCGACCCATAAATGGGCTTTCGAGTGAGGGAGAGTGTTAGAATATAATATAAGATCCTGGAAAGTCCCTTCCCCTAACACCTTAAGGTTTTAGATGGACTAGTTTCTTAACAATTTTTATTTATTGAAATTATGACATCTGTCGGTGCTCACTTGTTTTGATCCATTGATTTGTAAGTGATACCTTTTTCAAGTTTCGATTATTTATCTCATTTAATCATTTAGTCGTTTAGGTCATTTGGATAATCTACCGTTATGTTTGATTTATTGTGAGGTCTTTGTGTACAAGATTTAGCTATTCTTACAAAATCATGAACAAGGGTTAAGTGGATTTTGGAATTAAATGTTTATAACTTCATTGTTTTCTAGCCTATGAGGAGATGGATTTGAGGCGGATATGAAGGCGATCACATTTCTCCAAAACTTTTTGAAGTGCTTATCTTTCTTTAATTTTATGTAAATTATTAGTTTTGAAATGTATTTGATCCTCATAAGTTAATATATCTTAATTATCCCACCTTTCTATACAAAACTTAAATACGTCGTTGAATTTCATGCATAAGAATAGTGTTCTTTAGAACCTAACACTAGACATGGTAGAATATGGATTTGGACTGGATTTGATTGCATAATATGGATTTGGTTAGGTTGAGGAACCAAAATCATATATTAATCATAAATTATCAAAATAGATTAAATTTGGTTTGTTTTATATGGTTAGGGATTAAAATATGGACAATCATAAATATCTCAAATTTTTGAAAACATGTATCCATCCCTCCTAAATTTAAGTTTTACTAATTTGTTAAAATACATAATATTTATTTTTATTACTAATATTTGATTATATTAATTTGTTAAAGTATCATATTACATAAATCTGTCAAAATATATAATATTTTAATTGATTATGAAATAAAAAATCAAAATTTTCCTATATTTTTTATTTGAAAATTTGTTGATTTGTTTTTGAAATTTTAGTTCATGTAGTTTTACATGAAAGATGTTAGCACTAAATCACGCAAGAAATACGTGGTCACAAGTAATATATGAATAAGTCAAGTTCGTTCCCACAGAGATCTGGTTTAGGTTTCAATTCAGTTAATGCACCTATGCAACAATGTATGGTTTCTATTCACAGCTAAGACAAATAACAAATTTGGGTTTTGATTAACTAAGATTAACTAACAAGCAATTTAACAAACTAAGAATTACTTAACTAATGAGAATTGAAATCGAATTACTTATGGGAATAAAAACATGGGATCCTAACTTCATTAAATACTTCGCTTAGAGCTGATGCCTTTAATCAAAGTATGTGATGGTTATGATATCTGATCAGACAACACGAAACAAGTATAGGCTACTTCTCAGTATACGAATACCAAACTACTCATACATCCATAAAAGAGATAGAAGATGAATAGACACCAATTATGTTTAGACCCTATATCTCTATAAGATTTGAAAACATAACGGTTGAAGAACAAGTTATCCATAAAGATCACACAGGGCAGCATAAGATAGTTCAAATTACGCTACAAATCATGATGTCTCACATACATCAACTTATCCTATGCTAGCGTGGCAAGTTCTAAATCTCAAGATCCACTCTCGCTTTACAAGAGATTAACAATCTAGATGTTAGCTACGCTTCTAAAAACATTAATCACAACCATATGAGGATATCAAGAATTCATCACACACAAATCTTTAAAGCAAACAAACTACTAAACTACATAGATAAATCCGTTAGAATCCCATGACAACGATTAGTTCATAATCGAACCGCTCGTCATCATGGGATCTGATGAAACCATGGTAATAAAATAAGTTTGAATAAAAACAATAGTGATAGAGTAATAAGGTTTAGAAAACAAATCCCAAAAACATCCAAGAGTTCTCCTAATTAGAAGAAAAAAAGTAGATCTACATCTCCGATAGTTGTCACGATCTTCGGAATCCTTCTCTAAGTCTAAATCTCCGTCTCTGACTCTCTCTGTTTTTCTAAGTAGTTGGTACAAATTACAATGATAGAATATGTTTATATAGGCACTAGAAATCTTTCCCAGCAAGAAAAGTCCTAACATAGCAATTAAATTCGAAGTAGGATAGAAATCAGCGATTTTCCAGGAAGTTCTGGCGCAGTCAGCGCTGCCCTAGTGCAGTCAGCGCTCCTCATTGTGATTTCTGGCACAGTCAGCGCTGCTATGGCGCAGTCAGCACTGCTGCAATCTGCCAAATTGCTGAATCTGCTCTATTTCCTTCGTTTTGCCTCCGTTTACTTCCGTTTCTTTTGCGTTAGCTCCCGTTCTTCAATTCTTGACTAATGATCTTCACGGTAGCCTAGGGAAAGACTTCTTCCTTCATTCCAAAGCTCAATTTCAACTCCAACATTGACAAAAATCACCAACCCTAGCCGTCATTTCACAAACCTGCACAACTAGACAAAAACACATTAAAAACACAACATACTTGAGTCCAAGACACCAATTTAAGCCGAAACGAAGCGCTTAAAGTGGATATTAAATCCACTTATCAAAAGGTTTAAACTAATTAGAAAAAATGATTACCAATTTGATGCCAATATAATTATTATGATAATAATAAGCCACACTTAACTATATATATTATGGGCCTAAAAAACAGCTACCATCAAAATGAATATGTGATACAAGTATCATATTACTTAAAAGACACTAATGAGAGGTGTATAATAGCATCAAAGAGAAATTCAATATTTATGGAAGTAAACTAACTTGATTAAAAATACATGGATTGTCTTAAACAACAACCAATAACATATCAAATCAAAGTATCAATCATATAGTGAAATTATGTGATATATCATTTTGATAATATACTTAAAACAAAATAAATATGCTATCACCATGATAGTCTAACAAAATTCATTGGTATTGCATTATAAACTTGTTCAAAATCTTACATAATCACCAAGCAAAATATTCCTAATAAGATCATAAATATAATGTAAATAAAATAACATAAACTAATAATCTAAGAATTTTTACGAATCTCAACAGTCACTAAGTTTGCCTGGTCCTTCAACTGCTTCATGTTTTCATCCAACACTGTATGATTAGCTTGTTACTCTTCACTGAATACTTGGAAAACTGTAATCATCTCATCATCTTTCCGATCAGGGCACACATATTGACATGTAAATTCATCAGGAACTCCTCCACTATTTCTTTTTCGGATAGAAGGTTTCATCACCCAAAGATTCAGTGTTACTTATTAGAATGAAATATCGCTTGCATTTTTCTTCATTGTGCAAAAACAATAAGCATTAGTAGCAAAGTTATTTAACTTTAATTGAACAAAGTAGTGAAGAAAGTGATTTGTAGTTCATCTTACGCGGGAAGTCTACTTGCTGAACTTTCTTTTCGTTATATGTATATATTTGAGATAAGTGTGAGATAATAGTGCAGAAAAGTAGTCATATAAAACTATTTGCAATGGAAGTTGTGTGATTATAATTACTGTTCCTTTTATTAATTATAATTTGTTGTACTGTGTGTAAGTTGTCCATTTCACTTTGAACTGTCTTTTGAGTTACATTGCAATGTCCATTTACATACCGATTTCAAGTTAGTTGATGTAATCGTTTTGTTATTCGATGTGAAAGTAAAAAAAAATACCTGATACGAAAGAAACCCTAATAAATGAAAAAATTGTGGTCCCGCATTTTTTTCTGGTGTTAGTAGTTGGAAATTGGTACAATTTGTAACATTAACTAAAATTATATTGAACTAATTATAAAACTGTATTGCTTAAGTGTAAGAGTAAATTTATATGAAAATAAGTTTTAAGTTAAATATAATGAAAAATTGATATTGATAAACAAAATTAATAAAATTATTAATTACTTGAGTATCACTAAAAACAGTAAACGGTACTATGGTTAGTGGCTGTATTATTACACTATATTTTGTAACGGTCACTGCAAGTTTTGGTGTCATTGTTCTCCAGTAGGTGCATGGAATGGTCTTATAGGAGTAATATATATTAAAATTGCTATAGCATCAATCACTCATACCATATGTTATGACATTTCTTGTAGTAAAGTAATAATCGTTTAAACTGGTTTGAAAAGGATATTTCTTGCCTCAATTGCAAATAACTTATTTTACTTTTCATTAGTTAAATTAATTCAAATTGTGTTTAATGCAAAATAAATTATTCCTACTTTTAAATGAATTTAAAAAATATTTTAAAAGAAATTAAATAAACTTTGTAATGGTTTATATAATTTAAATTTTCTCAATTATATAATAGTGTAAAAGGTATCAAATTTTAACTTTAGATGAATTTCCTAAATTTAATGACATCCCCTTAACGTAGAACAATTGAAGAGCTTGACTATAAAAGTTTGTATCATAAACAACAACTAGCGTAGAAACCCGTGCAAGGCACAGGCTTATTGCTATATTGAAATAATTTCTCACACGAACCTATATATATATATATATATATATATATATATATATATATATATATATATATATTATAATTAATTTTGTAATCAAAAATACGATAAAAATTAATATTTGACTTTATCTTATATTTGTAGTAATTTTGTAATATTGTATATCATTTTCATTAACCAAATATTATTAAATTTGATTAGGTTTCATGAAATTAGAATAAATAAATTTTTAAATAATAAGACTGTGACGTGAATCATATTATAAAATTTTTAATTTTGTGCCTAAAACATGTCTTGCTCCTTTTTTATACATACATGTATTTGTTAGGTTAGGGGACTTACACAATCCGAGATTCACAAACTCCAATGCAAAGCACACACATAACCAATTGATTAGTTGACAAGATTCACCAACGCGCGAAACAAAAAAACACAAATACTTGACGGGGAAACACCCACGTCTCAAACTTGTATTATTAATCCAATCAATAATCAATAATACATCAAAACAATAACACCTTAACGGTGTCCCAACTTCGATATTTGAGCCAACAATGCTCAAGCATCTCTCAAACAATACTTAAGACTACATCTCTTAAGCTTTCACACATCAAACAAATACAATATGACTATGTATATATAGCCATCACAAACTTAGCCACCAAGTTACCATACAAGCATGATCATATTTGGTTTATAATTACCTACCAAATTCTAATCATACTTGGTATCTAATTATCTACCCAAACCCATAACATCATATTGGGTTGAAACCCAACAATCCTCCCCTTCAACCCAATACCAATATCGGATTGAGCAGTACCCATCAAGCCATTGACGTCCATTCGCCAATGCCTCCCCTCGAACAAGAATCTACTCATCTTGCTCTTCCGATCATTGAGTGTCGCTAAAATCCGTTTAGTGACCCTCCAAACACATCGTTCTTCACCATAACGATGTTTCCATCTACAAAATCACGTGCATCAACCACCACGAGTGCTCTTCCACATGTTGAGTCACCCGATCCTTGCTTTCACAATCCTTCGGTCTCCTGAAGAAAATCACTAGTATCATCAAAATAGTTCACCTGGTTGATTAAGCCACTGAAACAATTTCGATGACCTCTTCCATCTTCTTCCATCTCGAGTCCGAACACAGGATTGATCCACGGTGCAAGCCAACCGTCAAACCGCACGTAACTTTGTCTCTTCCCGCTTTAGCAGCAATCTCCTTGTCAGGAAATCCTTCATTGTACTCTGACAGATCAATTGAATCCCGAACTTTCCCTTAACCTCATCCATCACGAACCCGAACCTTGGCTCTGATACCACTTGTTAGGTTAGGAGACTTACACAATCCGAGATTCACAAACTCCAATGCAAAGCACACACATAACCAATTGATTAGTTGACAAGATTCACCAAAGCGCGAAACAAAAAATACACAAATACTTGACGGGGAAATACCCACATCCCAAACTTGTATTATTAATCCAATCAATAATCAATAATACATCAAAACAATAACACCTTAACGGTGTCCAACCTCGATACTTGAGCCAACAATGCTCAAGCATCTCCCAAACAATACTTAAGACTACATCTCTTAAGCTTTCACACATCAAACAAATACAATATGACTATGTATATATAGCCATCACAAACTTAGCCACCAAGTTACCATACAAGCATAATCATATTTGGTTTTTAATTACCTACCAAATTCTAATCATACTTGGTATCTAATTATCTACCCAAACCCATAACAACATATTGGGTTGAAACCCAATAGTATTTTTACATTTGTACATTTTTATATTCATACATACGTACACTTTTTTCAAGTAATATTAACTAAAAACAAATTCTTTAATGTATTATATATAAAGCCATCATTGTATTATAAATGCTATACTAATTAGTTAGATAATAGTCATAAAAATCAAATAAAAGATTATCAATGTATATAACCCACTTCGTCTGGGTTGATAAGAAAGTTAAAAAAAAATAGATAGGGTGAAAAAGTAAATAGAAAAAAAGGTAAATTAGTTACACACTCTGTCTCAATGTAATTATTAATGCTTGGGGTCGATAATAAGACTTAAAAAAATGAGTAGAGTGAATATAATGGGAAAAAAGAGGCAAATTAGTGAGAATGTGAGACATACCAAAGTTAATAAAAAAATGTCATGTCACTTCAAAAGTTAATAACAAATAAAGTGTTCTTTTCGGAAAACAAAATTGTTAATAAATGAATAGGCCGAATACAGGATATTAAAACAATTTTTGTGTAATTTAATAGTAACTAGCGTAATTGTCCGTGCCTGAATGCCTTTAATTTGTTTTATGGAATAAGGTAGCAGTTGGTTTATTAATTTTTGGACTGGAAACTCGTAATTCTGAAATTGTAATATCAATAGTGATATGTACTAATAGTGAATGCCAATAAGGACTGTATATAGATGCCAATAATATTATTGAGTATGATGTACAAGTTTGAGTTATGAATGGGAATCATATAATTATAAATTTGAGAGAGTAAGATGATAAAATTTCTCTTTCCATAGTGATAGGCACTATTTTCTATATCAATACGATTATAACCGTTCATAATTAGCCGCAAGGGATAGCATACTCATTGGAGGAAATATTAAACACAACATTGTGATGCTATTACTGAGAAGAGAAAAAGTAGATGCATGGAAGCTGCAAGTAACAGAAAAACAATTCAAGTTGCAATAACATATATCAATGCAAAAATTCTTATGAAGTGAAGAATGCACCTTACTTTTGGTTAATATATACTTATTATGAAGAACAAATGAATCGTGAAGAAACGAAATATGTTCAAGAAGAACAATTTTGCTTTTCTTTAAATATGTTAATGTCATCTCTATTGCAAGTCTATAATGCAATGTTCTCACACTGGCCATGAACCTATAAAAACAAAATTTTTATAGGAAATAGATTGAGGTTGCAAAGAAGAATTTGAAAAAAAGTGTATATAAACAAATAATAAAATTATGGTTCATACCATTTGCATTGGGTCAACCTGGAAGAAGCAAATTATGTTAGCTATATTATTAATCCTATATTTAAAAGGAGATTAGGTATTATATAATATTCCGCTAAACAAAACACATTCTTTTAGGATAAATGTAAACATGAATATAAGTGCTTAACCAAAAAAAACTTTTTTTTAACTAAATTGCATTTTATTCCAATAATTTAATACATATATAGAGATGAATGTTTGTGAATCTTTTTTTTAGACATTTGAAGACTGCTCAAAATCAAGTTAAGTACAATTTCTTATTTGCTCATCCTAGAGGAGTAGTTGATTTGCAGCTAGAACATCAGTTACTATATTCTGAATTCTTTAATATTTATCAGAAATGGTAGTTTAGCTATTCTGATCTATGTTAGTTAAGTTGTCAGCATGCTTCAGTTGTAAATTTGTTGTTATTGTCCATAAAAACAAATTGGGGGAGATTGTTGGGATTTATGGGAGATAGCTTAGAGACAACTTAACTAGATTTCATTGTGCTTAGTTTTTCACTAAGTAGAACATACTGTCACAGCCAGAGTGTGTTCTTGTAATCAAATAAATTACTGTCATGAAATAACTGTATCTCTTGGAAGAAGTTCATACGTTTGTTCAAGCGTCAAGTTATACATCAGGACGACATCAAGAATAAATGTCACTGTCACAACATTGACAGTAAGGTTACAAGACGACAGCATGTTGCAAGTCATGATAGCAGATTCTATCTGACAGCAACATTGGCGGTAGCATGAGACAGTAACGTTCTCAGTTCTCACAGCTTGACAGCAAGTCTGGAATTCCGACAGCAACATTAGCGAGGATTCATACTGTCAACCAAAGAACATTATCTTGACAACAGACTTGGCATCTAAAGCTACTGTCTCACTGAATTATTTGAATTTGGGATTTATCGCAGTCAAACCCGTGACAGTTTAGATGTTCGAGAAACAGATTTGCTGCAACTCGTCAAAGATTGTAGCAGACCTGCAAGACTACGATAGAAGTTAGAGAGATCATAAGACAAGGCTCGACAATTCAAGAGTATGACAAATCTACATTTACTAGAATTGTGTTAGCTTGAAAAAGAAAGTATCTAGGTTGCTTTACATATAATGATAACTCTGTTTGTATAGCAATTTAGGAAAGTCACATGGTGTGCAAATTGTAAGGAGCTGCCACTTGAAAATGATAGCAGCTCCACAACCCATGTGACAGAGATGTTAGAGCTGATTAGTCTATATAGAGATTTATCTC
Organism: Saposhnikovia divaricata; assembly: GCA_036435485.1. Lineage (NCBI taxonomy): Eukaryota > Viridiplantae > Streptophyta > Magnoliopsida > Apiales > Apiaceae > Saposhnikovia > Saposhnikovia divaricata. Next base: position 60,641,163 of record CM071598.1, read on the forward strand.
TCATTCTTTCTGTAACACTCAATAGACATTCAAGAAACTGAAGCTTGAGAAAATATCTTTTCTCAAGGTTGCAGCAACATTCTTTGCAAAGTAAATAAAACATTTATTTTGTGAGAATATCTTGAGCCATCACTTGTGTTTGCATTTCGTATACTGATAGATTAGAATCTTTATTATTGTTGTTGAAGTAAAGATTTGAAAAGATTTGATTTTATCAGTATTGCATTCAACCCTCCCTTCTGCAATACTTCGGGACCAACAAGGGGATCTCATGCTTGGGGTCTCATTCTAGGCCTCTAGGGGTCTCACGCTAGGCCTCCAAGGGTCTCATACTAGGCCATCACGGATCACATGTATTAATTCAATAAGGTCCATGGACAGATCTCTAGGGATCACATGGGTAGAGCTCAACATGACCAGACACTTAGAAGACTGCGATCCCTACCCCGGGATCGCATAGCATATGATCCTTGGCAAGGGATCGCAATTTGCTTATCTCTCCATAGCTGGAATCAAGTTTTGACTTATATGTGATCCCGACCTCGGTGTCGCATTGCCACGTTAGAGGAGCATCGCTATTGTGTTAGGTCCAATCTGTTTGTAGAAGGGGGGTTGAATACAAATAGTACTGTTTTTTCGAAATTTGTCCGGAGATTTTATATTTAATTCAAGACAAATTCGTGCGGAATTAAATGAAACAAAGTTCAAGTTAAATATAAAATTATATTAAACTTGAGGCTTGTTACAAATACAGTACAGGGTGATATCTAGTTAATAAAAACAAATTAGAAAATTCGACATGATCTTTTCTAGATTTGTTAATAAAAATCGGGATATAGATTAGGAGTAAAAACTCGATAATAGCACAAGAGATACAAATGATAAAGTTCTACCGGATAAAATATTACAAAGGCTTAGAACTTGAATTTACAGAAATTAATTAAGATCTCGTGTTCTTGAGCTTGTTTGAGAGAGAGATGAACTGCTGTGTGTTTGTAGATGAAATGTTGAAGTGTTCTTTTTTTTTTTTGTCTGGCCGCCTTGATTGATCTTTTAATAGAAATGTCTTCTGCCTTCTTTTTGAGTTTTTTAGCTCGGCTAAGACAATCCTTAAGACCTCTTTTGAATTGTTAAGACAATCCATTTGATTCATTAAGACTGTCGTTAATACAATACAGTCTTAATAAAACAATTCGGATTGTTTTGTTGAATTGTACACAAATGAACTGATACAACTTTGGACGAAGACAAGTCACAGAAATAGCAGGTGGAAGACACTTGCAGCGTTCTGCTGGTTGCTTTCGGGCGCGTGAATTTCACTCGCGTGACAAGAGAGTCAGCCTTTCTGCCGACAACAGTTTCAGACAACAGCTATCGTTTCTGTTTTTCTTTTGCATTTCATAAAACAATTCAGTCAACTTCCTTTATAATTCATCTAGCAATACACTTGATTTACTTAGTAGATCAGTCCACCAAGCCCACCAAATCACAAGCCCATCAACTGAATTGATTTCTTTCTCCTTTTAATCCCATTCATCTGTTAATCCTTTTCTTAATCCAATTAATTAATTTAATCAATTAATGATTAATTAATTAACTAAATCAATTTAGATTAATACATTAATTCAAATTTAATTAACATGATAATTAATTTAATAAATAAATTAATTCAGAATGAATTAATTTATTAATTAAATCACTTACATAATTATATTAATTAAATGAGAATTAATATCAATCATTTGACAACGCAATCTTTTTCTCGAACCACTGAAAGTAATAAAGAATTACCACTGAATTTTTGCTGACACTCGATGCACGGTCTGGTTCATGAGCGACTAACTCCAACGACTTTTCTTTATTTTTGACTTTATGATGTGGTTCCTTTTCTTTTCTCCTCTCTCTCTTGATACTTCTCTGTACTGTCTCTGACACCTTTGAAATCTCTGTCACTTTAAATGAATCCACTTCTTGACGAAAACTTCACTGAGGCTTGATCAGATGTCTGAACTTGTTTTAATATAGTAATTCCTCAAGTCTGTAGATTGACCTTGATCTTTTTCTTCTAACTGATAATATAATCTGAGATTCCTGTGACAGTCTATATAATATTTACTATTACAATCTTGTTTAAGTTGAGTTGTATCCTCGAAATACAAATAGGCTAAACATGTGCCTTTCAATCTCCCCCTATTTGTTTGTTAGACAATAACAATCAAATACCAAGAGGATAACTCAACTAACTCACTTAAACAAGAAAAAGATTAAACATTGAAGAACTTAGTAAATAATACATAAAAAAATTTCTTTGGTTTAAATATAACAATTCCAGAATCCTCAGTTGATGAAATGAAAGATGATTGTTCCTCTAGCATTGAATTGATCTTCAATTGATACTCATCTTAATTTCTGATTCTTCATATCTCTACCTGATAGTCCTTCACATCTTACATTAGTGATTATCAGCAATTCTTGAATTACAATCACTTCCCTTCTCTGACACTACAGCTTTTCTCACTAAAGAAAAACAGCTGCTCCTACTATGTAGACAATGGTGAATCAATACCATTTCCATAAATTCTAGGAAATCTACTACTCCTCCACTTAGCCTCTATACTTAGTACATTGAAAGACCAATAAAATAGTATTGTGATGTACTTCTCCTTATATCTCCAATTACTTGAACTCCTTATTCTTCTTATATCTCCCCTTTCTTGTTAACTGAATCTCTTTTTACTTCTCCATCTAAGGCTCCCCCTTAGTAACTTGACTTGATTCTCCTCCTTAGCACAGTGTTTTAAAAGCTCCCCCATTCTAACTTACTCTCCTTTTTCTTGTACCCCTTACTTCTCCCCCTTAGTTGAGGAATCCTCCAATCAACTAGTTGATAAAGTAGTTGATACCAATTATTAGAGCTTACTTAGAAAAGAAGTTTTACTTTTTCCTCACTGTGAGTGTGTGATAGTGTTTAGTGTACCTCACAAGTGTTTCACTCTTCTCTCCACTCATATCACTTAAAATGAGTGATCTCATCTCTCATCTCTCAGGTGTTTACACTCATGCTCACTAGTGTATCACTCTTATCTCTCATAGCTCCAACATCCATGTGTACCTGCAAGGAAAATTCACTATAGCCCCTTCTAGAGAGGTCACTGGTGGTGCAATGGGGTTTCGCAAATCCCCGATCCTCGTTGGACTCGTCAGACGAATCTGAGTCATAATCTACAAGTTGATAAAAAATTTCCCTTTTTGTGGGTTTCAGAATTGAATTCTGAGAAAGTAAACAATGAAATCAAAACTTAGAATTAAGATCATGTTTCCTTCTAATGTCTATGAAGACATCACCTTGTTAAACTCATCAGGTAAATCTGAATCATAGTTAACAAGTTGCCTATTCGCACCTATGTCGGACCCGATACCCGCAGGATCCAGAGATGTTCCCTCTGGGGAGTTAGATAGTGATCTTGTTGAATTTCGCATTTGATATCAATACATTCTCTCGAGGTTTGTGAAGACTCTTGGTTCATTAAAGAACCTTTAACTTATAACCCCAACCGTAAAATGGTTGGATTACAGGTTTCCGTCAATTCATCCTTAGTGTGTGCAATCTCACTTTGTGCATATGAAATATTTTGGTTAGTGTATAAGGTAGTGACTCTCTAACTGAATATCCCACACATCCTTATTTGCTGCATCAAGTGCAGTTACTCCTTGGTGCCCTCCAGTCTGATAGGTTACTTCCATTTAGGGGGTAAATTAGAATGTGTATAAGTTTGACTATAGTCTGGGATAAAAGTTGTTGGGTATACAACGTTATGACTAATCATGTGAGAAAGCAAAACTCAAATTAGATGAACCTGCATCACAGAATATGAGCAATAGAGATAGAATGCATTTTTATCAATGAAAAGTTTTTTGAGAAAATATTGCATCTTATCTTAAGAGAAATGATATACAGTTGTGATTTCAAAAGGTTTACAATATAAGCAATTACAGCTGTAGAAAGAAATTTTGAGTTATAGGAAAGATATAGATCTTGAGCCAGATTTACTAAACAAAAACAAAAGCAGAAATTCAATTAATAAATATTAATCGAATTAATGCAAGTTAATGTTCAAACCAATACAAACAAAACTATTTTATCATGTTTTAGGTCCTGTAAGATAGATACCAACTATTAGAAATTGTTAGCAATTGATAGGTCATGTATTTCAATTGTTAGATCCTGAAAATCAAACGTTAGTTCCTAAACAATTGAATTAACATATACCAATTTGATACCAACAATGGTCCTATATAAGAAAGTCTATCAACCTACAACACAACAAAGAATTAGAATTAAAATTGCAGGTTATGTGTGTGTTAAACAGAAGAACAGTAAAAGAACCAAGTACAAGGACCTGTTTGTAAGTTTTGAAAGTATAGTGACTAAACTGTAAAAACTATACAAACTATTTATATACACATGAAAAAGAATATACAAAAATAACAAATAATATACATAATAAAAAAAACTAAAAAGAAAAGAAAAATTCGAATTAAACTAAAAATAATAAAACTATACATAAATTAATAATTTACATAGCTTGACTTATAAACGGACATAAGACTAAAATAAAAAGACAAACACTACAAAACATGTTAAATAAGATTAACATTTGAAAATTACAATACTTGTACAAAAACATATTAAATATATACAAGAATATTTATTATAAGTTAGTAAATCTATACATTTTCTAACAAAATAACTTTCTACTAGAAAATTATTTAGAGAGAAAATATGATTTAATAAAATATCATAAACATTGTAGTTACTTTAAAATAATGAAATTTTTAACAAAAATAGTTTCCTCAAAAATTCTAACTTGAGAATTAGAGAAAAATATTTTTAGAGAAAATTTATTATTCTAAAATATAGAAACATGGAGTATAATAAGGGAATGATTATGACAATCCTTTTAGAAAGATAACAAGTAAGAATTTGGAAAGAATGTCATACCATTTACTCGGTGCTTAGACCTGGGCACCAGCTTCCATGCTTCTTGTTGTTCAGGATCAGCAAGTGCTTCCTCAGATTCCTTAGATTCTATACCTTGATTCTGAGAAGCCCTTCTAGTTCTTACTCCAACATCTGGATCACCATTGATCAGCTCTATTCCAAACAGACTGTCCGTGAAGGTTAGATCTTTGATGAACTGTAAGAACCCCAAATTTTGGATATAATTAAAAAATTTTATTATGTACTCATGTAATAGTGAATAGTGATTACGACTACGATGTAACGATTGAGATAATGAATGAAGGGAATAGATTTGGATTCAAATGTTTATATGCCATGAAGAATACTATTGGTTGACACTTTAGATAAGAATTATTTATCTCCTAGGGAATTAAGATTTGATAATTCTAAAGAAGAAGATTATTCTTATGTCATCCAAATCGATATATGTTATTGGTCCAGTGGTTTCGTAAAAAGGTTAAGGAACGATCGAAAGAGATTAGGGACAATTGTACAACCCTAAGAGAATAAGTAAAAAGAAAGGATGAATAGTGATTTGGGTGGAATTAAGAATATTATTAGACGACGCTATATAGAAGTACCCGGAATGAAATTCTGAGTTCGTATTATTGATCCGGAGAGAAAAAGAGTGTATGTAAAAGCTATCGGATTTTGAAAAACGGCACTTTTATTTTCCCCGAGATTCTCAAGATACGGAATGATTTAGAGATTTATTTAAAAATATTTGAGAAAGTTGAAATCAAAGATTATAGAAAAGAAGTAAGAATGATTATAGAAATATTAAGGAGGTTTCCGGTAAAACCCTAACTAGAAATTTTGAGTTATTCCACCGAACGATTAGCGAATTACGCAATAACCGGACAAAGAAACAAGCAGGGGATCAAGGTACATGCATGTGTTAGTGGATAAGGACAAGTAACCAAGTAGTTACAAAGGTAGCTAGCATTGTTAAGAAAGCAACCAAGTAAATTGGCTTCTAAGACACACTACACCACAAACTATCAACATGTGTCCTCCAAAAACATCATGCATGACATCTTACCTTTAATAAAGCTACTTAATCTAAGATATTATCATAACCAAGTGTATCATGCAATATTAGGTGAGTTCAAGCCAAACAAAACAAGGCAAAAGAAAAGAAAACAACCAAGAACACAAACTGCCAGCAGAAACAAAGTTTAAAGAAAATTCATATCTCCATTTCTATCCATGATAAAATCACCAAATTTTAACCAAAGCCTCTCCACTCCATGGGCAATATTCGCTCCAAATTTCATAGCAATACAAGTAGTATAGCCTAGTCAAATGATCTCTCCAAGTTGAAGAAGCAAACTGTCCTGATGCTTGACAGTTTCTGGACTGATTTTCAAACGACCATATCTCCTTCGTTTCTCAATGAAATTTGGTGTTCTTTAGCTTGTTGGAAATATGGTTAGATGCTCTACAACTCTCCTTTAGGACCCTTGTCCAATAAAGCATGGTAAGGGCCTCGTTTTTGCAGATCATTGAACAGATGAATAGTAATTTTTAAGAACTAACTTTAGTTTTATTGTTTCTTTGGATGATCTAAGCTTGTTTAAGGTGTTCTAAGGGCTATACAAGGTTTTATAAGGCTAGTACATACTCCAAGGAAGGTATATCTCACCTAAACCCTAGATCTTACTTTGAGTTTAATGAAGTTTTGATGAGATCTTAAGTGGGTTGCAAGATGAGTTCTTGATTATTGTGTTAATAGTTGTTTAAGACTTGATTTGTTATGTTTTTGTTGTGTGGTAGTCATGAGACCTTACCACTGGCCTTAGAGCCTCTTGACAGTAGTAAATGATGTTGTTAAGCCATGAGTTGCTTTGATGATGTGCTTGAGGCATGTACGAATTTGGATCGTTCGAGTTATAGCCGTCGTAATGCCCGATTTTTGATAACCTTAAAGAATTCGTGCATCACAGTAGGATTAATTGTCTTAAATGGTTATGAACATGACATGCCTTGTAGATCTCGAGCCATAGATCGTTTTGGCACAAGAATTAAAACATTCCGACTTACGGTTTAGGAGTTATGGTCAAATTACTAAAATTGGTTCGAAACCGTAAGTAAAAGTTCGTAACTTCAATTGAACCCTCGTAAAGCATGTTACTCAGTGGAAAATCTTGGTAAATAAATACTAGAGGTCATAAGGAAGGTATAAGAGAAAACCACATGTCAAACGGATCGTTTTCTGATTTTATAAAAATGTTTGAATCAAGGTTAAATGCGAACGAACCCCTTAAAAGTATAACTTTGGTTATAACTTAGAAAACGAACGATAAAACTCGAGGTATAATCTCGGTTCGTAATCGATCGACTTTAGAGTTTATACGACTTGAGTATATACCAAGTCTGGGTATGATGACATGTCTTAATAACGAAGAGATGTCGGATCGTATCGGTGATAATAAGAGTTACACTAGAAGTTGTATAACGAGATAATTCGAAAACGTGTTTCGACTTAAGTAAAGTTTATACTTAGACTTTTAAAAGGTGTTAAGTGGTTAATCTCGAATGTTCTGATTATTTATAGATCATCGAGCAGACCCAGGACACGCTATCTCTACCCACACCCGATTACCAGGCAAGTTTCCAATACCTTGGAACTGTTGTTGTGATAATATGTATATCTGTTGTTTCTGATACATATGCCATAGCATGCATGCCTATTGTCAAATTATATTATGATACCTGTTCCCTGAATTGATATTGGCTTATAGACTATATACGAATTATCAGTTATAAGCCGGAGGGTTTCGGTAAGACCCTTATCGAAGGGCATATGATATTCATTCTTAAATATAGAAAGGGAGACGGTGTTTTGAGATATAGATAGTCGTGGAAACCTGGAGGGATTCCAGCGGCAGATTATTATTTATTTTGAGGAATGTTATTATTAAACGTTATTTATATTTCCATAAAGTATCAATTACTTGGAAATCTTTCGAGGAATGTTATTCGAGTTTCATCTCAGTCGAGAGATATTAAATGAATGTTAGTTTCGAATATTCATTTAGAGTTGATTATTTAATGAATATTATTCTGATATTCATTGGAATTTTATTTATTAAATGAATATTACTTTCGAATATTCATTTAAGGTTTTATGTACTTGATGAATATTATTTTAAAATATTCATTGGAAGTCCTATTTACTTAAGGGATATTATTTCGAATATTCCTTTAAAGTTTTGATTACTAAATGAATATTATTTGGATATTCATTTTGAAGATTATTTATTAAATGAATATTATTTTCAAATATTCATTTAAGGTTTGACTTATTTATTGAATATTATTTTAAATAATTATTGGAGTTTAATTATTTAATGAATATTATTTTGAATATTCATTTAATGAGGGATTTATTTAGTAAATAATTCTATATATTCATTCGAGGATTACTTACGAGCAATATTATGATTTAATAATATTCCGTAATTATTATTGAGTTAATAAATATTCTTGGAATATTTATTTAATTCTTTTAAATTCTTTTTAAAATGATTTATATTATTCGAAGATTATATTTCACCTCCAGATATTATGTAAAATATTTCGGAGTCTTTTTACGACTATTTTATCGAGGAAAGGTTCCCAACTCCTTATTTTTCATTTAAATCTATCTTAAAAGGATTTAAATGCTCGCTCAAACTTCCATATTATATGGGAACCTTACATGAGAAATGTTATTTATCTTGTTGACTTCCCGGTCATAAATCTTGTAAAACTATTCTTTTCACTCGCAACTTGGTTGCTGTTTATCAATTGAATCTTTGAGTAACCTTCTCATCATTCGAGGGGTAAGATTATTGGAACAAGATGGTATCCTCTAACAAGCAGCAGCTTGGGAGATATGATGTTGAATTTTCCTTTCCAACTAGATACGACTACTTTGTGGAATCTTATCAACAAGTATCATACTTGGGGAAAGGGGGACGAACTTTACGTTCAGAGTCGTGAACTTCTTTTCGAACTTGGAGTCGTGTAAGAGGCCGAGTAATGCCGGTCCATCCCATTGGCCCAATCGTTGGCCGGGGAGATCTAACAGGGCGATAGACAAGTAAATCCGTCAGTTCTTCCTTCTACCGGTAGTAAATCTAAATTGAGCTGTACAATCTGCGACTGATCATCTTAAGGATTGGAACAGCGGGCGCGGTGAATACTCCAGCATTAGTTCATCATTCAAATTCATTTATGTTCTGCAACATTATCATAGTTGGCAGTATTGGAAAAGCATTCATAATTGGAATTGCAATATTTTTATTGCAAGTTCCTCTTTTATGATAAATGACAATATCTTGCTTATCTTTGACATAGCAGATATTTCCACCTATATATGCAATTTGAGTTACCTTGTAACTTCATCGTTTATGTTATACTGGCATCATTTCCGTAAATGCATGGCATATGGTTTGAAAGATACTTTTGAACTGTTATATATTATCATTCAGTTATACATTATTGTTGGTGGGCTATTGCTCACCCTTGCTTTATTATTATATCACAACAACAGCTAGACCAGATGACTCGCACAAGGCGCACTCGACGCTGACAAGGACGATGAGGCTGCCAGAGTTGAAGAGAAAGCTATTGGTAGGATAGATTCATCCTTTCAGTACCAAGTATATGGGCTAGTATGACTTATGTAAATGGTTGGCAAAGAGTATGTATTCATATTGAAATTCTTTTGGGTTGTAAGAACTCATAATTTGATTAATAAAATTTGATTGTTACTCTGATTTCATCTCTAGGACTATAACGGGTGTGTTTTATATTGTTGTGTTGGGTCATAAAGATGTAATTCATTTTATGTTGAAGTAAGTTCAAGTACTGTTGACCGAAATGGAGACCATAACGACCGGATCCCGGACCCCGGATTTGGGGGTGTTACAGAAATGGTATCAGAGCGTACGTTATAAACCCCAGAGATGATGCGACGTTAAAACAATAAACTCACTAAGATAATAAGAACTCTTGCAAAGTTCATAGTCGGACTACTTAATGTAGTACTGACATATAAAACCCTTATGAGAAACCTAAGTATCTTGATAATAACTTAGCTCGTTCTCGTGTTGACTTGTAAGGCGATAGAGCTAGAGGCGTACGAACAGCAGCACGATGATGCTTTATTATATGCTGACGATCGGATCGTGGATTCGAGAGAATACCCTACTGAGGACCCGGAGGAGGTTCTAGCTAGGGAAGAAAATCCTGTTAAGGATAAGGAATTTACCTTTGAGGAAAAGAGGACTACAGTCAGAGAGACTGTAATAATTAAGGTATAAGTGCTCAGAGATGTGGGCGTAAAGAACTGAGGAAGTATTAAGAGAATTGAAATTTTATATTGGATTTATAGCCAGACTACCAGAGGTAGTACCAGCAATTAAGACATATTGGAAGGATTACTTAAGGTCTTATGTTGGGATAGATAAAGATCATTAGAGACTTTCAGATTAATAAGAAAAGAGTTAAAATGATGCATGGTTATCAAAGACATTGACAGAGGACGGGGAGCAGAGTCCCCAAGAACAGTTAAGATAGAGACGGCAGGTGCCATATCAATGGATAATGGGTTAGTATGAATATTGTCGATGGTAATTCGCCGTGAGAAGGCAGATTTCATAAGTTATAATTGATAAAACCAAATTGAGATTGCTGAGGAGATTTTATTCAGAGAAATGTCCATCTTATGAATGGATCAACTTAGAAAGTAAAGACATTGGGAAGTGATGGCCCGATTGGATAAGGTTATACAAGATGAAATGACCAGTGAGTCAATGATAAACCCGTAACAAGACTATTGTCAGAGACTAAGTATAGGGTTAATTTAACTCAGTGGAATGGTGGACCAGAAACATTGGATGTATGTGGTTCAGAAGAATATTAAATTCTTTCTTTTCTTTAACTGGATTATAGTAGTTACATTAAGTTTACTCCGACGCGGAATCATGAAAGGACAAGCAATACGATCAGTGGGTCAGAGGTAACAAACAAGGTTTTAAAAGAAGGAACCTAAAGGAGCAAGTGTCTACCAAGTTCTTAAGACATGAATTCTGGTAAAATGAAGTTCAGTTATTTGGACATGCGATCGATAGTGAAGGAGTGTTGGTTGACCCCACCAGTTTAAAGGCAGTTTCAATTGAGAGAGGCCAACCACCCCAACAAAGGACTAAGAAGTTTGAATAGGTAGAAAAATGTGAGAAAATCTCCCTGGAGCTAAAAAGATGAAATTGGTGACGACCCAGTGTTGGCGTGGCCTAAATGGAAGAAGGAGAACTTTGTGATATATTATGAGGCATCTCATACAGGGTTAGGCACTGTGCTTATGTAGCACGGTAGCGCAATTGCGAATAGATGTGGATAACGCAGTTCACCAGATTCGGATGGCCTTGAGGGTGCCAATTTTGTGGAGCGCCTGAATCCAACAGTAGCGTTCCTTTTTGAGACCTGCGGTTTGGTAGACTGATATTTGGTAGTATCGACTACTAGGACGAATATGTATCGGGAAGATGTGGCATGTTTCAGTTTGAAACTTTTGATTTCCCTTCCACGGGACGTATTTATATTTGGCTCCTTTCCAAGTAGTTAAACTTCCGACTTTACGTTGATTGTTCTATTATTATAACTATTTACAGTTTGACCTTCTTGGATGTTCTTAGAACTATTCTTTAGGTTTCGAAATGAATCTTCGCAGTGTTACCAGTGGGTGGATAGATTGACTAATTTCCCAGATTCTGGAAAGAAACTCAAAAATTTTTGGCAAACCTTGTCTTTATGATTATCAGAAGACGTCACCAAAGAGAGTGGAAACTGAAGGGAACCCTGTGGATTGGGTAAGGTAATCGCTATACGGGTTGATAGACAAACCCCGACTATGACGATTGATTATGGAGATAAAAATTTTAAGTTGAGATTGGACGGAAAGAGGGAAATGTAATTAAGAAATAAGCCGGACGGAGATATTGCAGGATTGACTTAAATGAAAAGGCTGTTATGCCAGGAGTGCTAAGCTTATACGGCACATAGAAGTGATAAGATAATTGAAAAGATAAAAGTAAAGAAAAGGTGACCGGAGATGGTACCGAGAAGTCGATTGAGACTAATATGGAGTAAAGTTTTGAAAAAGATCAAAAGGTATCAAAGAAGAAGGCCCTACGCTAGCAATTGCTAGAAAAGTAATGCTATTAGTCCAGCCCTAAAACTCACATATTGCAGTGTGGCTAGTTGGGGCCATGTCACCAAGGATTATCAAGTGACTAAACCAGCGATGTCAGGATAAAGCGGGGTTGCTTCTAACTAAGCGCCAATCGCGAGAACTTTTAATAACAAGTGAACCGAAATACATGGTGATGGGATTTTATAAATACCACATACGTATTAAGATTAAGGATAGTGACCAATGAAGGTTATAAAGATTGTCAGAGATAATGCAGTGTGATGCATAAATGTGATCTGAAACTTAGTGACCTCGAGAAGAGCAATAGGTACTAAGAGATTCACGTTGAACACGACAAATATCTTCCAGAGCATCCTTGCTACCATTACCAAGTTCTGTACGAAAGATAGATAGACATATGTTGCCTTTTGGAGGGTCATGTAGATTGACATTCATTTGGAGGAAGAGGTTAGCATTAAGCTACCTAGAGAGGTATATAGATGGAATTGTTATTTGATTAATTACTGATATTTTGATGTATCCTATACCCATAAAGTACAGGAGGAATGATGAGGATTACTTAAGGAAACCTTACAAGGAAAAAAAAGTAATATTCCGAACTTTGGAATGGAAGTTTGGTAGGGAATGTATGACATAGCAGTAATTATGACAGTCGAGGCACGTGTGAAACTATGAGAAAGCATGGATTGTACCAATAAAGGTTGAGATTATCATAAGATAATGAAAGAACCAAGAAAAGAAGTATCCTAGGTGGGATTTGGAATAAGCGTGATAAGGTTCACACGGAAAGGTGGAAGCAATAACTTACGGAAAAAGACTGAAGTACATTTTTCTATTTAGCAGAGATTAAAGGAGAATGTTTTCACCCTGAGTTGGTATAGATCCAGAAAACAATGACTGCAAGAAATTATTATAATCAGGAAAGGCCAATGAGGTGGCCGACATTTTAAGTATAAGAGAAGTACCATAAATGCTCATACCAAAGGAAATTGAGTGATATTGAGAAGGACCTTGAAGGTCAGAATGTGATGGAGGAATTTACGATTCCCTGGGATGATTGTACGAGAATCAACTTTAAAGGTAGTTTAAGTAAACATTCGATTCTTGATATTGTCTGAGACCCATTACCATCATTAGAAGGTTTTGCGACAGGCCAAACAATAGTCCCCGTAAGCAAATTCCCCCAAGAGACTCGCCTTCTATTAGAAAGAAAGAGGAGAAATTAAGTAATGAGAGGCGATTGAATACCAGAAGTAGGTTGGCTTTCTGAAAATGGAGTAAAAGAAAGGACCGGACCAACAAAGGGTTGGTAATAGATAACAAGAAACAAAGATGGTACTAATATTGATAAGCCAATTGGCATGATAATGAATGACAAGCAGGTTTATGTTGGTGTATTTCTATGCAAACAAGTTAGAGAATATGAGGTTGGAAAGTGATTGAGTAAACCGCTAAGCTTCCAGTCTTTTACTAAATATATAGGATTAAGAATTTCATCAACTTGTCATAATTGCGATGCTTGAAACTCTTCTGCGATTTTATCTGCTTCATGTGACATCTACGTCAAGTGCAGGAAGTATTCCTTAGGGATAAGGAATAGTGATGATTTTGTCTCCCTAAAAGTTATGGTTCGACAATTATAAGACCCGTACGTTTAGCTATTCAAGCACTACATAAACGGTAAATGATAATGAATCAACCATGGGCTACCTTAACGTAATGATGATCTTTCTGAGAACTTAAATGATAACGATAGTGGAAATATCGGGACTGAGCCTAAGTTAGAGGAATCGTCCAGGTCTATTTCTGATGGTTTAGTGTTGGGGATGATGGGATATTTGAAATAGATGATTAGACTATGAAAGTTCATAGGGCGATAATGGTAGAAATAGAAACCAAGTGACTGATAGAAATAAAGATAGAGTTAAGGATCAACAAGGGAGTTGGATATGCAAACTCTTGAGAAACCCCAACAATGAGGTAAGAAAAGTATGAAATCGACATGGCAAAGTTATTGGGCACAACGGGAAGTTGGAAGTGAAAGCATAAAGGACATACAAATTAACCCCTTGAGAAGGGAGAATATGAGGAAATTGGAATAAATCAATTTAGTAATAAGGAGACTCATGGAGCGAGGAAATGAGAAATTACATGGTTGAACAGATTAAAGTTTGACCCCAAGGATGTGATTGACAAAGAAAAGATTGGGAAGAATAATTATGAAATGTGAAGCAAGGAATGTTATGAAGGGATTAAGGAATGAGTTTTCAAACGAACTCTCGAGATGACAACCTGATAGTGTTATCATTATAAATACGAAAGAGCTAGTAGCAATATATGGAACGCCAGTAGTACTAGTGTCAAGCGAAAAAAATAAAAAATCTAAGATTTAACCTGAGAGGTTGAAGGACTTCTAAAAGTAAGTATATAAAAGATTAAACAAGAGTATATGTCCATAGAATGATGGACAGAGCAGCGAGGATATGGTGATACGTGAGATTACGATAACTTAGTGTTTAATACGAATACGATTATTTTTCTTCCTTGATAAACCTCTATAGTTCAGAGGTAAATTCCAAGTATGATGTTTTACAATCATGGAAAATTCCTATAATTCTTTGAAAATTATTTTCTTTTCTTCTCTCTTATTCATCTTCTTTTGAATTGAGAAGAACAACCCTTTAAGGAGGGGAGGTACTGCTACATGACTATCTGTCTGTGTGATAGAAGTCTAAGTAGAATACCATTATTGTTTTATTGCTTGTCAAGTACTAAAGGTTGGCCCCCTTCTGTACTAACTATGCAATATGATAAATGTTCATGGATCATAGTGATCACTCAATAAATCCTACTACTCCTATATATACATTAATCGAGATTGCGAAGAGTAAAGCGATTAGGAACATAGTACGAATGAGGTTATCTCCGAATTTGCGGCGCGATAGTGATACCAAAGTCACTGCAGATACCAATAAGGGTGATATTATATGAATGAGTAAGAGCAGAACCATGATAGTGTGATGTGCAGAAGTAGAAAAGTTGATAAAAAAAGATAAAGAGAGTATTGTAGCACTACTGAGATGTGCTGTAAATGGGTTGAAATGACTAAGGATCAACCGAGGACTGGAAAGCTAGATGACAAACAAGTACCCAATTGTTTCCTACCTAATTCCGAGACGGAATCCTTTTAAGGAGGGGAGACTGTAAGAACCCCAAATTTTGGATAAATTAAAACTTTTTATTATGCACTCATGTAATAGTGATTAGTGATTACGACTACGATGTAACGATTGAGATAATGAATGAAGGGAATAGATTTGGATTCAAATGTTTATATGCCATGAAGAATACTATTGGTTGACACTTTAGATAAGAATTATCTATCTCCTAGGGAATTAAGATTTGATAATTCTAAAGAAGAAGATTATTCTTATGTCATCCAAATCGATATATGTTATTGGTCCAGTGGTTTCGTAAAAAGGTTAAGGAACGATCGAAAGAGATTAGGGACAATTGTACAACCCTAAGAGAATAAGTAAAGAAAAATAATGAATAGTGATTTGGGTGGAACTAAGAATATTATTAGACGACGCTATATAGAAGTACTCAGAATGAAATTATGAGTTCGTATTATTGATCCGGAGAGAAAAAAAAGTGCATGTAAAAGCTGTCGGATTCTAAAAAATGGCACTTTTATTTTCCCCGAGATTCTCAAGATACGGAATGATTTAGAGATTTATTTAAAAATATTTGAGAAAGTTGGAATCAAAGAATATAGAAAAGAAGTAAGAATGATTATAGAAATATTAAGGAGGTTTCCGGTAAAACCCTAACTAGAAATCTTTGAGTTATTCCAACGAACGATTATCGAATTAGGCAATAACCGGACAAAGAAACAAGCAGGGGATCAAGGTGCATGCATGTGTTAGTGGATAAGGACAAGTAACCAAGTAGTTACAAAGGTAGCTAGCATTGTTAAGAAAGCAACCAAGTAAATTGGCTTCTAAGACACACCACACCACAAACTATCAACATTTGTCCTCCAAAAACATCATGCATGACATCTTACCTTTAATAAAGCTACTTTAGCTAAGATATTATCATAACCAAGTGTATCATGCAAGATTATATGAGTTCAAGCCAAACAAAACGAGGCAAAAGGAAAGAAAACAACCAAGAACACAAACTGCCAGCAGAAACAAAGTTTAAAGAAAAATTCATATCTCCATTTCTATCCATGATAAAATCACCAAATTTTAACAAAATCCTCTCCACTCCATGGGAAATATTCGCTCCAACTTTCATAGCAATACAAGTATTATAGCCTAGTCAAATCACCTCCCCAAATTGAAGAATCAAACTGTCCTGATGCTTGACAGTTTCTGGACTGATTTTCAAACGGCCCTATTCCTTCGTTTCTCAATAAATTTTGGTGTTCTTTAGCTTGTTGGAAAGCTGGTTAGATGATCTACAACTCTCCTTTAGGAGCCTCGTCCAAGAAAGCATGGTAAGGGCCTCGTTTTTGCAGATATATGAACTGATGAATAGTAATTTTTAAGAACTAACTTTAGTTTTATTGATTCTTTGGATGATCCAAGCTTGTTTAAGGTGTTCTAAGGGATATACAAGGTTTTATAAAGATATTACATACTCCAAGGAAGGTATATCTCACCTAAACCCTAGATCTTACTTTGAGTTTTATGAAGTTTTGATGAGATCTTAAGTGGGTTGCAAGATGAGTTCTTGATTGTTGTGTTAATAGTTGTTTAAGACTTGATTTGTTATGTTTATGTTGTGTGGTGGTCATGAGACCTTACCACTGGACTTAGAGCCTCTTGACAGTAGTAAATGATGTGTTAAGCCATGAGTTGCTTTGATGATGTGCTTGAGGCATGTACGAATTTGGATCGTTCGAGTTATAGCCGTCGTAATGCCCGATTTTCGATAACCTTAAAGAATTCGTGCATCACAGTAGGGTTAATTGTCTTAACTGGTTATAAAAATGATATGTCCTTGTAGATCTCGAGCCATAGATCGTTTTGGCACAAGAATCGAAACATTCCGACTTACGGTTTAGGAGTTATGGTCAAATTACTAAAATTGGTTCGAAACCGTAAGTAAAAGTTCGTAACTTCGATTGAACCCTCGTAAAACATGTTACTCAGTGGCGAATCTTGGTAAATAAATACTATAGGTCATAAGGAAGTTATAAGAGAAAGCCACATGTCAAACGGATCGTTTTCCGATTTTATAAAAATGTTTGAATCAAGGTTAAATGCGAACGAACCCCTTAAAAGTATAACTTTGGTTATAACTTAGAAAACGAACGATAAAACTTGAGGTATAATCTCGGTTCGTAATCGATCGACTTTAGAGCTTATACAACTTAAGTATATACCAAGTGTGGGTATGATGACATGTCTTAATAACGAACAAATGTTGGATCGTATCTGTTAGGTCCGTTAAGATTGTAGAAGGGGGGGTTGAATACAATCTATACCATTTTCTCAAAATTTATTCGTTAAATAATTTTGCCTTAAACGAATATTTTTGTGCGGAATAATATAACACAAATTTCAAGTTGAATATAACAATATATTAACTTGAGGGGTGTTACAAAATCAGTCCAAATGATTATCAAGTGATTAATAACTAATTAGAAAATTCAACATGAACTTTACTAATTTAGTTAATAAAATCAAGATATCAATTTGTGAACTAGGAAACTTAATTCGCTAGTAGTACAAGAATCACAAGTAAACAAGTTCCAACGGATAGGATATTACAACTGAGATGAACTTGAATTTACAGAATTAAACTTGTAGGTGTTCTTGAGCTTGAGAGAGAGAGAGAGAAATAGGCTGCTGTGTGAATTTCTTGTGTTTGGTTCGACTTGTTCTGTTCTTTCTGCACTCTTCTGCCTTATATACACAGCCATAGTCATACTACTTGATTTAAACTGATATGACAATTATTTTACATTAATATGACAATCGGTATGACTATCATATCAATGTAATATGACTGTCCAGTTTAAATATAACTTTCGGTATAACTTAAATAGTCAATATAACATTCGGTATGACTTACCAAATGAATATAACATTCGGTATAACTTACCAATTGAATGAAATATGACTATCTCCATTTAACTGAATATGACTATCTCCATTTAACTGAATATGACTATCTCCATTTAACTGAATATGACTATCGGTATAACTATCAGTTTGATAGTTATATCATTCATATTTTTCAGTTTATAATTAATTAAATGACTTATAAAAAAACCATTTAACTAACTAATTCTTTTCCATATTAATTCTTATTTAATTAATCTAATAATCATTTTAACAAATATATTAATTCTGATAGAATTAATTTATTTATTAACTTAATTAGTTGATTTAATCAATTAAAATAGAATTAATATAAATGCTTTAATAGTCAATACTCCGCTGAAAACCACGTAATTATAATAAGGAACATACACTGGCATGATGTTGACGTTCGATGTACTGTCTGCTTCATGAACGACTAACTCCAATCTCTGTTCTTCACCGTGACTTTTAACACTGTGGTCTTTTATACTCTTCACTCTCATCAATCATTCGGTACTGAAATTGTTTCTTGTCACTAATAGAAATCTCTGTCTTCGAAAATGAATCCACTTGTTTCAATGCTACCTTGAGGCCTGATCAGATATCTGAATCTTCTTCCAGTGTAAAACATCAAAACTATAGATTGACTTGTTGATTTTTCTTCTGACGGTTATCATCTTGTGAGATTCCTGTGACAGTTAATATTATTTACTTATTACAATCTAGTTTAATTGGATTAGGATCTTCGAACTACAAATAGGCTGAGTCATATGCCTTTCAATCTCCCCCTATTTGTTTGTTATACAATAACAAGCAAATACCTAGAGGATTCTTCAACTAATCCCAATTAAACAAGTAAAAGAAAACACTTTAAATGCTAAGTAAATAATGTAAAAGTTCTGGTTTATATTAACATTGTCCAGATTCAAACAGACAAGATAAATACAAGATAGATGATCCTCTAGACTGATCATATAAGATAATTATCCTATCTTGTTCTATCAAAGCTCTAATGATATAACTTGTAGAGCTAATCTTCAGTTACCACTTTCTTTCTCATTGATTTTTCCTTCTTCTTGTTCATCCATGTCCGGTAGATTCTTGATCATTTCTGAATCGACAAGTAAATCCCTTCTGGATGCCACATCTGTAGGATAGACCAATGGTATTCCAAGCTTCTTTCTTAACTCACCTTGATACTGCTTGTATTTCTTCATGTTGGTCTGAGCATAGGATCGAATATGATTTGCAGCTTCAATCTTTTCCTGTGATGCAAAACCATGATTCCGAAGAGCATATTCAACATATACCAAGTGTCTGGCAAGATGTGTATACAATTCGTCTGTCTGAAGATTAACAGTATGAATGACTTCTCCCTTGAGAATTTTAACTTGTGGAGGGTCACTTATAACTTCAGGACCAGCCCTTTCAGCAAACTCTTGAAACTTTTCATGAAGCAGTATGCCTAGTTCAGAAGATGTTCTTACTTTTGGTCTCAACACCCAAAGCTCTGACAGAGATCTATCATAGAAGAACTGAAGCGGTACTTTGTGAGATCCGAGCTTATGACATTCAACAAAGATAAGTAGCTCACCATTCTTTGGATCAGATGCAGTGGTTATTCTCACAATTTCTGTCTTTAAAGCTTTCAAATACATATCATGTATAGGGTTCTTCTGTTTAAAGCTTTCAAAGATAGCAATCATTCGACGATAATCATAGTCAGAAGTTTGTGGTGAGTCAATTACCTTTTGAGCACGTTCCCACTTATCACCATTTTTGTACTTGATGTACATCTTCCTAGCTTCCAGTTTCTGAGCATGTTGCTTTTGAAGTGCTTCCTGTTCTGCCTTTTGAAGTCTCTCATTATGAGCTAACTGTTCAAGTGTCTTCTTGAGTCTTTCTTCTCTCATAGCCAGATTAGCTTCATTCTGTTCGAGTTCTTTGTTTGCTTCAAAATTCATCTGTTGTGTTTCAACAGAATCAGGAATTATTTGCTCTTCATCATCCCAAAAACTGAGATCTGGTTCTTCAAATTCTTCACCAACATCAGGAAACTGTAAGTCAGCAAACAGATCAATATCAGGTTCACCTGTATAGTAAAAACCTTCTACATCATCATCTTCCTGTTCTGTTGCTGCTTGATGAGTTGTCTTCTTCCCTTCACTCCTATCTTCAAATTTTTCTTTACTTGCACTTGCACTTGCTCCCCCTCTAGATTTCTCCCCCTTAGTTGAGGAATCCTCTACAGTCTTGTGACTTGTTCCAGCTCCAGGGTCACTTTCATCACTACCTCCGAAGAATTTCTTCTCTTCTGCTGTAAGTGAGTGAGTTCTGCTGATGATATTATATAAATGTCTTAACCCCTTTGCTTGATCATCACTTTGCTTTTCAATCTGACTGAGACGATGTTCAGTGGTTAAATGATTTTCATTTATGTTGTTCTGAAGATCTTCAATTTGATTAGCCATAGATGAGATAATAAGATCTTGAGCCACTGTGACATCTCCAGAGTCTTCAACTGCTTGTTGTTGAGAGAGTTTCAGTGCATTGATTTTGTTGTTGAAGATAGTTCTCATGTTGTCCATATCAAATCTCAAGTTTTTGTTGTCCTCTTCAGCTTGAGCTAGACTTTCTTTCATCTGATTTAATTGAGTAATGAGAGATAAAGTGTATGTGTCATTGTGTGCTCTCATTTCAATAGCTCTCTGAGTATCACTCACCTCACGTACTGGTGTTTCACTCAGATTTGAAGTAATTCTCACATCACTCCTCTCATTATCCTTAGCTGCATCCATTGTACCTGCACTGGAGATCACCCTAGCCTCCTCTTGGAAGGTCAGTGGTGGTGCAATGGGATTTCGCAAATCCCGATCAACCTGTGAAGGTTCTTCTGCCGTAACAATGGCAGGCACTGTAACTTGCTCCACTTGCATTACAATATTTTCAGCTTCATTTGCAAAAAATATCTTCCCCCATTGTGAGTAACAGGGGTGAGCTTGAAGGAATGAATGGGTTTAAGATTGCCTTTGACATGGTTTTACTTTTCTTTTGTGATGGCAAACTTATTTCACTCACACTATCACTACTGGGAATAGCTCTCTTGAATGACAATTTCTTTCTACGATAGTGTTTGGAGAATTTAGGATCAGTGTTTGGTGCATTGACCTGGGATAAAGGTTGTGGATCTACAACCCTTTGGTCACTTCTCACAATCATTTGACTACCAGAAAGATATTGAGATTGTAGTGGAGTTGAGTCGAATACCTGATCATTGACATGTACATCATCTTCATTCTGAGTGTGTTGATCCACTGGAAGTTGATGTTCAAGAACATTCAAGGGTTCAGAATCAGGTTGAGGTACTGGAACTTGTTCTGCTTCAGGCTGTGGAGCTTGTTGAACTAAAGGTACTTCAGCATCTGGCTGTGGCATGACATTTGGCAAATGTATGTATGTAGACATATAAGGTGTTATGACTACAGGAACATGCAACAAGACCTTAGAAGTGTCCAGCCTGGTGTAGAACTTCTTGTTTGGTTTACCAGACCATTGAATTCGATCATTTGGAAACGGAGCAGGTTGATCCTTAGGCATTAGATGATTAAAAATTAGTGTCAAAAATCGAGGATAATGACACTTAACCGGTTTACCTTTTCCAAAGTTCTTTGTAGCCTTCTTCAATCGATTCAGCAGAATAGGCCATATCAAACTGCCAAAATTGATTCTTCTATTGTGAGCAATAGCAAAACCAATTGACTATAACATACCTGTGATGACAGTATTGTTGCTCTTTGTAGAATTAGCAAACACCTTTGCTATGATCTCGAAGAAGATATTCCATTCTTGAACCAGATTGCTTTTGAGTGGTCGTTTCAGATTCAGTTGACCATGATAGTTGATATTTGTGAAAAATTGAGTCAACTCATCATTTGAAGGCAATTCAGCAAATCGTTCAGTTGGAAGTCCCAGAGCAGCATTGAAGACAGATTCATCCACTGTATATGTCTGGCCATTAAAATCGAATGAAAACGATCTTTCATCTGAGACAGCTGTAGTACACATTAATTTGAGTGGACCAAATTTCATTGGAACATTTGCAGTTATAGAGTGACTACAGAGATTTTGCTCATTTAGAAACTTTATCCAGGACTTGAACCGATCCACTGGGCAATCCTCGGGATTAAAGTATCCAATATAATTGTGATTCACAAGTTCAAAGTTATTATAAGCACCAGCCATTGCAAATCAGGGATTAAAATTAGTAAATCTGCAAAATTCAACAATTTAATCCAATTAAATTACAAAATTCGAATTAATTAATAATTAAAAAATTCGAAAAATCAAAATCTCTATCAAAAATTCTGAAAAATTCAGACAATGATCTTGATTGTAATACAAACACACATGTATTTTTAGTTTATACAAAATCACAACCAATTGTTCGGATTTTTAGATCAAAAATTCGAAATTTTGCAATCTCAAAAACTCAAAACTCGATCAAATCTTACATTTTCAACCTTGATTATGAAGATTATAGACTGGGTAATCAAGAAAGATCCTTAGAAACGTGTTTTAAGTAAGATTTGAGGCAGAATTTGGACAGCAATTCGTTCGAATTTTGTGTGTATTTGTGTGTATTTCGTTCGACAGTATTGAGTGACTTAACACGTCAATATGACAACCACAGATGATATGACAATCACAATATAACTTAGCTAATATATATGAAATAACTGTGATATGACTATCGGGTGATAGTCATACCGATAGTTATATTACGTATAAAACGTAATATGACTACCCTAGGCACTGTAAGTTATACTGCTGTTTATATCTAATATAACTACCGAATAAACACTCAATATAACAATAAACTCTTAGTTATACCGATAGTTATATTACTGTTAAAACACTCAATATAACTATCAACTATTTTAACAGTTATATTTAAACAAAAACAAAAACAAAGTTATATCTAAGTTATTTCTAAGTTATATTACATTATTTAACACTAATATAACTAATCAAACATTCGAATATAACAATCAAGAAGATTGTTATACCGATAGTTATATTTTAACAAATCTATTAATATAACTAACTAACAACAGATTATTAACAGAATTTAAATCAAGAAAATTACATTAATAATTTACATAATCAAAAAATAGCAAATTAATTTATACTAAAATTATAAAGCCTAATAAAAATTATAAAAACGATCATATGTAGTCCCTTTTTACGAAATCAAACATTAATAACAGAAGGACAAACATTACAAATTAAAATAAAATAAAATAAAACTAAATAATTATACTACATATTTACATAATTATTTCTGATGAGTTAATAAATCTATAAATTTTCTAATAAAACAATTTCCATATAGAAAATTATTCTAAAAGAAACTATGATTTATTTAAACAACAAAAATAATCAAACTGAATTAAAAACAATAATATTTTCAAGAAAAATAGATTTCTCATAAATTACAGCTTGTAAAATTCAAGAAAAATATTTTCAAAGAAAATGAATTAATCTAAAATTATAATAAGTAATTAAAAATATGTACAGAAGATAATAACAATGATTTTAAGATGAAATAAGCAAGGGTATAAGTTGATAAAATAATTATACAAGTGAGTTAATAAGAAATATTAACACAATAATCACTTGTAAATTATTAAAGATCAAACCTCAGATATTAACCAGTTTAATCACTAGGACTGTTTAACATACCCAGTTCACCAACAATTCTGGTAAATGTGGATTCGTCAAGAGACTTAGTAAAAATATCTGCTGTTTGTTCTTCCGTGGGTACAAAAAATAACTCCACGGTACCATTCATGACATGCTCTCGAATAAAATGATACCTGATGTCAATATGCTTTGTCCTTGTGTGCTGCACAGGATTGTTAGAGATTGCTATGGCACTTGTATTATCACATAAAATTGGAATTTTATCAAGCACAAAGCCATAGTCTCTCAGCTGATTCCTGATCCACAAAATCTGTGCGCAACAGCTTCCAGCAGCTATATATTCAGCTTCAGCCGTTGAATTGGAAACTGTCTGTTGTTTCTTGCTGTACCAGGAAACTAGTCTACCACCTAGGAATTGACAACTCCCAGATGTGCTTTTTCTATCCACAACACTTCCTGCATAGTCAGAATCTGTATATCCAACAAGATTAAAACCAGAATCTTTAGGGTACCAGATGCCTAGGTTAGGCGTACCCTTAAGATATCTCAGAATTCTTTTAACAGCAATGAGATGAACATCTCTAGGATCCGATTGGAACCTTGCACACAAACACGTAGCATGCATAATATCAGGTCTACTCGCAGTAAGATAAAGTAATGAGCCTATCATACCTCTGTAGCTTGTGATATCTACCTTGGCAGAATTTTCACATGCTCCAAATTTGACAGCTGTGGATGATGGTGTCTTTGCTGAAGAAGAGTCCTCCATTTGATACTTCTTGAGAAGCTCTTTGACATACTTGGATTGACAGATAAATATTCCATCTGTCCTTTGACTTATTTGCAATCCAAGAAAGAACTTCAACTCACCCATCATGCTAATTTCAAATCTACCCTGCATTAACTTCGCAAATTTCTTGCACAAAAGATCATTAGTAGACCCAAATATTATATCGTCCACATAGACTTGGACTATTATTGTATCATTCTTATGTTTCTTTGTAAAGAGAGTTTTGTCTATGACACCTCTAACAAAATCATTTTCAAGTAAAAATTCAGAGAGAGTGTCATACCATTTCCTTGGTGCTTGCTTAAGACCATAGACAGCCTTGAAAAGGAAGTAGACATAGTCAATTAAATCCTGATCTTCAAAGCCAGGGGGCTGTTCTACATAAACCTCTTCATCTAGCTTGCCATTCAAGAAAGCACTCTTGACATCCATTTGATAAACTTTAAAGTTTGAAAATGCTGCGAATGCCAAGAATATTCTTATGGCCTCAAGTCTAGCCACTGGAGCATAGGTCTCATCATAGTCA
Source organism: Saposhnikovia divaricata (assembly GCA_036435485.1). Lineage (NCBI taxonomy): Eukaryota > Viridiplantae > Streptophyta > Magnoliopsida > Apiales > Apiaceae > Saposhnikovia > Saposhnikovia divaricata. The sequence goes on from CM071598.1 coordinate 60,666,510, forward strand.
ATGCCTTCAGATTGAGAGTAACCCTTTGCTACCAGTCTTGCTTTATTTCTCGTCACTGTGCCATCTTCATCAAGTTTGTTTCTGAATACCAACCTTGTGCCAACTACTGGTCTGTCTGTAGGTCTGGGTACCAGCTTCCAAACTTCTTGTTGTTTAAATTGATTGAGTTCATCTTGCATAGCAATCACCCAATCAAGATCAGAAAGAGCTTCTTCAGTTTTCTTAGGTTCCATTTCAGATAGAAACCCTGAATAATTGCATTGATTCTGAAGAGCTCTTCTAGTCTTTACACCAACAACTGAATCACCAATGATTAACTCAAAAGGATGAGCTCTATTCCAAACAGTCTGTCTGGGAAGATTAGATCTTGATGATTCTCCTTGACCTTCATTGGGATGTTGTGTGTGACCAGTTGACCCTTCATTTTCTCCCCCTGAGTTGTTGCCAGGTTGACTAGATGATGATTGATTATTAGAGTCAGAGGAATTTTGACTACTATCATTGATTTCATCACCATTACCCTGATCATCATTGTTGTCATTAGCATCAGCAAAAATCTCAGGTGCATTGTCATCATCTGAATCTGTATCTGTCATGTCATCGAAAGATAGCTTCTCAGATGGATTCTCAGTTTGGATACTAGGGAGTTTAGTGTCATCGAATGTTACATTGACACTTTCCATCATCTTCTGTTCATCAATCACATACACTCTGTATGCTCTCATTGAATAACCAATAAAAATTGCTTCAAATGCTTTGGTATCGAATTTACCACCTTGATCATCACCTTCTTTAAGCACAAAGCATTTTGCCCCAAATACATGAAAGTATTTGAGTGAAGGTTTCTTATCAGCCATAATTTCATAGGGTGTCTTCATTTGATCTTTATTGATTAGAGTTCGATTCTGGGTATAGCACGCAGTATTGACGGCTTCAGCCCAAAAGTACAATGGAAGCCTTGATTCACTTAGCATAGTACGTGCAACTTCAATCAAGGTTCTATTCTTTCTTTCTACTACCCCATTTTGCTGAGGAGTTCTTGGAGCTGAATATTGTCTGGTTATACCCTTCTCAGTGCAAAAGTCATTTAGAACTGCATTCTTGAATTCAGTTCCATTGTCTGATCTTATAGCTCTCACTGGATACGTAGAATCTCGCTCAATTAACTTGATGTGATCAATCACCAGTTGTGGAGTCTCATCTTTAGAATTCAAAAACAGAACCCATGTGTATTTTGAAAAATCATCAACAATCACTAGAGCATATCTCTTCCTTGACATAGACATCACATTAACTGGACCAAACAAATCCATATGAAGTAATTGTAATGGTTCAGTTATTGAAGATGTATCAGTGCTCCTATGACTTGCTCTTTTTAGCTTGCCCTTTTGACATGCATCACACAGTCCTTCTTGAGTGAATTCCATTGAAGGCAAACCTCTCACCAATTCTCTTTTGACCAGAGAATTCATTGTCTTGAAATTAAGATGAGAAAGTTTCTTGTGCCATAGCCAACTCTCATCATTAGATGCTTTAGTGTAGAAGCAAGTGACTTCTTCAGTGCTTCCTGAATTCATATTGGCTACGTACAGATTGCCTTTTCTAACTCCTGTCAGTTGTGGCTTTTCATGTCTCTTGTGTGAAATTAGACAATTCTTCTTGTTGAAATGAACTTCATAACCTTTATCACAGAATTGACTGACACTGAGCAAATTGTGCTCAAGTCCTTTCACAAAAGAAACTTCATCAATGATAACATTTCCAGCTTCAAGTCTGCCATATCCATCAGTTCTACCTTTGCTGTTATCTCCAAAGGTAACTACTGGGCCGGCCTTTTCCACCACATTCGTCAGCAGGGTTCTATCTCCAGTCATATGCCTTGAACATCCACTGTCCAAGATCCAGGTTATCCGATCAACCTGTTCAATACCCTACAATGACAAATGAGTTAAACCTTCTTCGGGACCAAAATTTGATTGGGTCCTGCGTATTTAAAGTATTGACCTTTATCAGGCAAAACAACATTTTTAAGTTTAACCTCTTTAGTCAATAAACATTTAACCTTATAAACAGATTTGAAAATCTTTTGTTTAATCTTGGGTATCCATGTTTCTCTCCCAGCAGTAACACTTGTGTCATTGACTGGACATTTGACCTGGTAGACATTCTTGGTAATCTTTTGTTTAGTCTTAGGTGCAAATGTCTCTCTCCTAACTTGAGGAGGAAAAGCAGTCTTAGATCGAACATTATTGTTCCTGTTCATGTGCTGTCGAGGAGCATTCTGTTTAACACATGCATAATTACCATTAAAATAAGCACGCATATTGTTAAAAGCACAAGATATACAATTGATAATACCACATGCTTTATGATTAGAGTTAATAGTAGGCATGGTATTTTTCTGCTTTGTCTTGTTACTACCTAATCCAGTCTTAGAAGTACTAGCTGATTCAACAACTTTGACTGGTACTTTAGGTACATCTTTCTTGGGTGACACATTTGTTGTGTTAACGTCCTCAACTGATTTAGCCTTAACAAATATCGTGACATTTTTCTTGAATGACACATTCTTTGTATTATGGTTCATAGCAGTTTCATTCTTAACACATTTATTCTTAACAAGAACTGTGCCATTTGCAGCATCCTCATTTCTCATTTCTTCATGTATAACCATAGAACTAATATCTGGTTGACCAGCATCAGATTTTGTAAACATTGGTTTTTCAACATTCTTGAGAATATGTGGTATACCTCTTTCTTTAGCTGGTATAGAATTAGGGGAATGATTACTCAAAGATCCAACAGCTTGACTGTAATCAAATCCTATTCCTACAGTTTGTTCTAATGCTTGTTTGTTGAAGAAATCTTTAGAAACTTTAACAGAATTATAACACGCTCTAACCTGTGTTTCAAGTTCCCTAATGGTGATTTCTTGTTCAGCAATCTTATCAACTTGTTTTGACATGTATTCTCCTAGACCCATTTCTCTGCAGTTAAGTCGAGCTATTTCTTCTATATTCTTATCTTGATTAACCTGTATCTTTTTTAAATCTAGCATTTGATTTTCAAGATTAGTGTTAACAAGACTTATTCTCTCGTACCCTCTTTCTGCATTATTCAAGGAAAGACGTAAATTACCAATTAACTGAGCATCAGTAAGAATTACCGGAGTGGTATAATAAGTTGAAGATTCAGCATTTGCCACCAACGCAAAGTTTCCATATTCTTCATCTTCGCTATCTGTATCATCCCAGCTTTTACCAGCAGCCACATAAGCTCTTCCACTTTTCTTCTTTTCAGAAGCATAATCTTTCTTCTGTGCTTGCTTGGGTTTCTGACACTCAGTAGCAAAATGTCCCAACTCATTACAATTGAAACAACGGATTTTGCTTCTGTCAACAGTTCAAGTTTTATAACCTCCTCTGTTACTAGAGGATGAAGAACCTCCTCTCTGAAACCTGTTATTTGACTTAAACCTGAACTTTGGATTTCTTCTGAATCTGAAATTACTAAATTGTCTCACCATCATTGCCATAGATTCATCTTCCAATTGATCCAGCTCTTCAAGTGAATAAAATTCTCCACCATCCTGAGTAGCTGGTGTTTGGCCAAGTTCTACTTCAGTTTGTTCCTTGTTGAAACTGATAGGTTGAACCACCTTAGTTTCCACTTCCTTAGGAACCTCAACCACTAAAGCTGTAGAAGAATTTGCCATCCTGCCTTTGCCATAGAATTCCTTTTGCTGTACTTGTTCTAATTCATATGTTTTCAGAACACCAAACAGCCTTTCAAGAGCAACCTGAGTCAAGTCTCTAGATTCTCTGATGGCAGTAATTCTATGTTCCAAGTGAGTAGGCATAGTTAGTAAAAACTTCATGTTGATCTCCTTCTGAGTATAATGCTTGCCATGAACTTGCAAGTTGTTGATTATCTTGTTATACCTTTCGAACACTTCCTGAATGCCTTCATTAGGGCCAGCTCTAAAGTGTTCATATTCAGAAGTTAGAATTTGCAGTCTATTTTCCTTGACTTCATCAGTCCCTTCATTAATGACCTCAATAGTTTCCCAGATGTGCTTAGCAGTTTTACAATTTCTCACATGGCTATACATTACAGCATCTAGGGAATCCAACAGAATGAGTCTCAAATTTTTATCCAATCCAGCTGCCTCCTTATCTTCAGAGGTATAGTTCTCAATGTCCTTTGGATAGGATCTGGCAGGGACTGTTACAGTTCCATTTACAACTGTTTCAGCATCATGTTGCATGGGAATTGCTGGTCCATTTTCCAAAACCCACAAAAAACTTGGGTTTGCTACATCAAGAAATAACTCCATTTTGTTTTTCCACATATCATAATTATCTTTATTAAAGATAGGAATTTTGACATTGCCTTTGGCAGACATGATGAATTTTTAAGAGAGTTAAAAATTCGAGCTTAATTTTTGATTGAGTAAAAATAGGATCTTGATTTGTGTATCAATCAATAGGCTCTGATACCAATTGTTAGGTCCGTTAAGATTGTAGAAGGGGAGGTTGAATACAATCTATACCATTTTCTCAAAATTTATTCGTTAAATAATTTTGCCTTAAACGAATATTTTTGTGCGGAATAATATAACACAAATTTCAAGTTGAATATAACAATATATTAACTTGAGGGGTGTTACAAAATCAGTCCAAATGATTATCAAGTGATTAATAACTAATTAGAAAATTCAACATGAACTTTTCTAATTTAGTTAATAAAATCAAGATATCAATTTGTGAACTAGGAAACTTAATTCGCTAGTAGTACAAGAATCACAAGTAAACAAGTTCCAACGGATAGGATATTACAACTGAGATGAACTTGAATTTACAGAATTAAACTTGTAGGTGTTCTTGAGCTTGAGAGAGAGAGAAATAGGCTGCTGTGTGAATTTCTTGTGTTTGGTTCGACTTGTTCTGTTCTTTCTGCACTCTTCTGCCTTATATACACAGCCATAGTCATACTACTTGATTTAAACTGATATGACAATTATTTTACATTAATATGACAATCGGTATGACTATCAAATCAATGTAATATGACTGTCCAGTTTAAATATAACTTTCGGTATAACTTAAATAGTCAATATAACATTCGGTATGACTTACCAAATGAATATAACATTCGGTATGACTTACCAATTGAATGAAATATGACTATCTCCATTTAACTGAATATGACTATCTCCATTTAACTGAATATGACTATCTCCATTTAACTGAATATGACTATCGGTATAACTATCAGTTTGATAGTTATATCATTCATATTTTTCAGTTTATAATTAATTAAATGACTTATAAAAAAACCATTTAACTAACTAATTCTTTTCCATATTAATTCTTATTTAATTAATCTAATAATCATTTTAACAAATATATTAATTCTGATAGAATTAATTTATTTATTAACTTAATTACTTGATTTAATCAATTAAAATAGAATTAATATAAATTCTTTAATAGTCAATACTCCGCTGAAAACCACGTAATTATAATAAGGAACATACACTGGCATGATGTTGACGTTCGATGTACTGTCTGGTTCATGAACGACTAACTCCAATCTCTGTTCTTCACCGTGACTTTTAACACTGTGGTCTTTTATACTCTTCACTCTCATCAATCATTCGGTACTGAAATTGTTTCTTATCACTAATAGAAATCTCTGTCTTCGAAAATGAATCCACTTGTTTCAATGCTACCTTGAGGCCTGATCAGATATCTGAATCTTCTTTGTTGAGTATTGAATACAGTAAAAGAATACAGAGGGGGGGGTGAATGGATTCTTGAACTTTTCTTTGTTCTTGAATCTTTGCAGCAAGATAAGTGATGAGTGTGTGAGATGTGAAGATGCGGATAATTAAAGACAAACACAACACAATATCACTTTAATCTAATATCTTATTAGATAAAGATTTTGCTACAATCTGTGAATACAAATGATAGTATTCTCAGCTTCGTTTTTCTCAGAGAGATATTTTCTGGGTATTTGAGAAACTTCAACACCTTAACAGCTAAGGAAGTGAGGCTGTATCCTTATAGACATGGATACACCCACTTACTACAAATGAGGTAGGTAAAAACAAAAACACTTTCCAGTCTGTCTATCTCATTTTAGTAAGAGTCCAAACGGCTACAGATTTGACTTTGAAAAGCCTGTTTAGATCCACTTCTTCAGCTCCTTGTCCCTTGTCTTATCTCTCCAAGCTTCTTTGTAGGCTTTCCAGCATGCTTTATAGGACAGAGTCAAATAAAGTATCCTGGCTTGTTGCAGGTTTCTGACTTGTACAATTCTTCAGTATTTTGTCCTCAAGAATGTATTCGAGAAGTGACTAAGTGAGTGATTCGAGAACTGGAGTTGACTTGATCGATAACTCTGAGTTCTCGAATAGTGTTATCTTGACATATCGAATCACTTCTCGAATAGCTCTTTTCTCTGGGACTCCTTGAGATATCGAATAGAGCATTTTGACATATCGAATCCCTGAGATATCGAATAGCATATTGAGTCTTTGAGATATCGAATGTAGCATTGACTTGTTGACCCTTTGAGAACTCGAACTGTTGACTCCTTGAGTTCTCGAACCGTGTAATAGACATATCGAATCCCTGAGATATCGAATGAGATATCGAGAGATATCGAATAGTGTCTTCTGAGATATCGAACTCCAGACTTCTCGAATGCTAGACTTCTCGAATAAACAAATGTACTTCTCGAATTAGTACTTAGGCAATTTCTTCATTTCTTCAATTCTTCAAATCCCAACTGTGATTATTTGACAGTCTTCATTTCCTTGCTTGAGGCATGAACCTTAGAACTTCTTTCAAGCTTTATTCTTGACTTAGTAGGTACAGTTACATAGATAGAATTTGATGCCTATTACATAGTACAAACAAGTAGAAACTCTACAACTAGAGGTTCCCTCAGTTAAGAGGTCATGTAGGTAATGCATAGCATTACGAACCACTTGGGCTTGTTATTAGATGTATTCAGGCATGCCTCTGTGACTAACAATCTCCCCCAAATTGTGAGTAAGACCCTTAGTCACAATTTCATGTCTGATAACAAGCCTAACATACATAAAGATAAAACTTGACAGTACAGGTATGAATTTCCATTAGCAATTTGGATAGAACTACAGAGTGAGTAATCTTACAGCCTATGATGAAGAACTAGCCATTGTCTTTTGATTCCCTTTCCATAGCTTTGGCTTGAAATTCATCATATTCTTTCTCTCTTCTTTCTTTCTCCTTCCTTGTATTCTCATCCATAGCTTTTATTATTTCTGCCATAGCATCCAATTCTTCAAGCAAAATTGAGTCTTTGAAATCTTCAAGTACTGGTTCCAGAATATTTGCAGGATAGTGGTTGAGTAGATTCATTCTGATGTTGACTTGATTTCCATTTCTCCTCCTATACTTTACCATGTAGGGGTTGAACTGAACTCTACACAAACCCCTTTTCCTCAGCTTTTCTGCTTCACTTTCCAGTCTCTCAATTTCTCTCTCTCTTGCCAGCCATTTCTCAAAACACCCTTTTCTGACTTTTTCCTCATGATCTCTCTTCATTTTCACAAAATCAATTAGCTCCAGCTTCCATACTCTCTCCACTTTATCTTCTGAGCTCAACAGTGCAATGATTCTCTCTATGTCATATAGCTTGCCCCAGTGTTGACATCCTCCTTGTTTGAATTTTTCCTCCCTTCCATCAGAATATTTAATCTCAAGGCAATTATCAACAATGGCAACATGATAGATTCTTTGAGCTTGCAAAAATTGCAGTTGGTCTACATCATAATCTTCATCTAGTGGTTGAAGTTTTAGGCCTGGATAGATTGTCAGGGTTTTTGATATGGTTGGCTTTGATTTCCTTGCAGCTTGCTTGAACTTGATTCTTTTTACATGATTACTTGGCAGCAGTATGTGACCTTTGTTTGTAGACCATTGTAGTATTCCATTAGCAGTTTGCTTTTTGAAACATACAGATGGTTTCTTGACTTGAATCTTCTTCTCTTCTTGAGGTGGCAAGACAGTTGCAGAAGCCATAGATGCAAATTTTGAAAGGTCACTACTGGCAGCATTCACCCTAGACTTAGAGTCTTGCGTTGTGGTGAGGTTACTGTCAGCAATGCCTGAGGCTTGCTGTCTTCCACTTTTCCTCTCAGAGCCTTTGCCTTGATCATCATCATTCTTCCTCTTCTCATCATCCTTCTTCTTCTTCTTGTCTTCATCACCCTTATTACTCCTGTGATGACTTCTCCTTCCGTCACTTTTATCTTCATCCTTGTCTTGATCTTTGCTTGGGTTGAACTTAGCAGTCTCAGATACAATGCCAGTTACAATATATGACCTGAGATAAGATATAGCTTCTAATTCTTTTGCTGTTCTTGATCCCTTCTTCTTGATCAGTTTCTCAATGATGGCTATGATGAGATTTTTATTTTGAGGAGTTAGATGCTTAGGAATGACCAGCTACTTGATATCTTCAATTCTTGTTCCAGCCTGGTAGATAATAGTTCTAGGATCTGTGAAAACTTCAGGTAGCCTTGAAGGTTGACCATTCCTCAAGTCATCATGAAGACTCTTGTTGTTCTCATTTCCCTTCTCAATTAGTCCAAAGAGCACATTCACTTCTGAGTGCTTTAGACTCTGTAGAGTATTGATGGTTAAGTGCCATATCTTGTTCTTTCCTACCATCAATATCTCCTTGAGCCATAGATCATTAAGCCTCCTTGGTACTACAGTGAGACAGTCAATCTGACTCTTCAAACTCTCATGATATAGCAGAGCATCACCAGCCTGTTCTCTAGAGACTTTCAGAAACTCCAAGAATGCATCATCATGATAGACATTTGAGTTTGCAATTTCTTGTAGCTTGGCCTCAGTGACCACCTTCACTTCTACTGGCTTGACACTCTTAGATATTGAGATTTGAGGCTTGTCAGATGGCATACTCCCTGCAACCACTGTGGTTGTGATAGACTGCCTTTGACCATCAGGAGTAGTGATGTGCACAGTTGGTAGAGTGACAACTGGTAGAGAAGTGGGAGGCTTGGGAGGCTCATCAACTTTGTCCTTTCCTTTTCCAGGCACATGAGTAGTAGATTTCAAAGTTCTCTGATGGCCACCCTCAGTGATCTTGATGCCCTTTTCTAGTGGTCTCTCCCCCTTTGGATTTGAGTTCTTTGATATCCTCTTCTCCCCCTTAGGCTTGTTGACAGACACAGGGGCTGTAGGAGGCACCTTTGGAGTTGAAGATTCATCAGGTAGAGGGAGACCCATGTGCTTCATCATTGCAGACAACATTGATTGTTGATGCAGAAGAACATCAGCTGTGGTGGTGGCTTGAGTGTTCAACTGCTCAGTCAGAGTTGTCACAGTGTCTGTAAGATGAGCATTGGACTTGTGGAGAGAGACTACCTCCTTTTCAAGAGTATCCACTTTAATGAAGAGTTCATTGGCCTTAAAACCAGATAGGGATTGATCCTTCAGTCTCTGCACTTCGAACCTTGACATCTCATGCACAGGAACCTCAGTGACCAGCTTGTCTCCATATTGATTTGCAAAGAGGGTCCTGAGCATGGCATTGGCATCAGTTGTCTGATCCGATAAGGATTGAAATTTGTGCCCCAGACCTGTGACAGCATCCTTGAGAATAGCCAAACCATTGTCCATCCTGGTGCAAGTAGCATTGCAGGTTCGAATGTCCTTGAGAATAGTCTCCAATTGAGGGAATTTAGCATCAAAAGTCCTCTTGATCTCATGCACCTCCTTGGTTGTAGCTGAACACACTTCATTAATTTCTGTCTTTAAGCCTTTACCAAGATAGTGTGCAGCCTTGAGAATGCCTTTATAGCTATCATTCACTGCTTCAAACACATCAGTAGGGTTGAGAGATTTGGCATTGGACCCTAGTGAAGTGATGTACTCTTCTCTGAGGTACTGGAGACCTTCTGAGAGAGGGATTGAATTGGTTCCTTGCAGCCAAGCATCGATATTCCCATCTCTCTCAGTTTCATCTATGATCTTCTCCTTCTGTAGCTCTACATCCTCTTTGTGACATAGGAGAATAGCTTCATAGTCTGGATTGGGCATGTTTGCAGTGAGAAGGTGCTGAGCAATTTTTGTGAACTCAGGGATCTGATCCACAACTAAGCTTTGAAGTGCTTCAACCGTCAATTGTGGTGGAACAGACCCTGATCCTGAAGCACTGTCATGTTGCACAGGCTTCAGCCATTGAGACATAAAGTTAGAGCTAGAGCTAGGCTTGCTAGGCTCCTCAGTTACAGATGCAACTTCTGCAACCGGATGAACAGACTCTACTACTGCTGTCTCCACAGAAGTGGGATGAGTTACAACAGTAGTTGACACAGGCACAGAGTCTCTAGTAAGAACTATTGAATCCTCTGTGTTTGTGATGGTGTCATTAGGATATGCCCCAGCATGCATTCCCTGACCATCCAAATGTGGTACCTGGGTGGTGAGCAAGGTGTCATGCACCAAGTCACTTGAATTCATTGGCTCATCAAAGGAAAAGAATTCTTGATGATCAATGCCTTGCTCCTCAATTGCTTGAGTTACAGGCTTCAAAGAAATATGAGTGGTAGATTCTGAAAGAGAAGTGTGTTGTAGACAAGATTTTGGCAACTCCCCCTGAGAAATAGAGGGAGTTTCAGTTATGATGTGCTCTCCACTCAGTGTTGTGCCAGCCTTATCACTCCCTTATGCTGACTCTTTACAGATAGGTGCATTGGGGAGGATGCTTGATTCTATAGATGCATCCTGTTGAGAGGATACATCTAGTGAGCTGTGTGCCCCTGATTTTACAACTTCAGCCATTTGAGTGACTGAAGAGGTGGTTTTAGACTTCTTCTTCTTCTTTAGGCTTATGATAGGTGACTCAGGTGTCTCACTTTCTAACCCTAGTTCTACAGCCAAGGCTGCTTCAGTTAAGATTTCTAAAGGTTCAGAAGCAGCCTGTTTTCTCTTCTTTTTACTAACATCACCCTTTTGAGAGGATGATGCAGTTGGCTCTTTGCTGGATAGAGTGTTTGGCTGAGGGGGTTGGTTAGCAGGCCTTGGGTTAGCACTTTGTTCTCCTTGCTTAGGCTGTGCTAACTGTGATTTTGAATCAAATATTGGCATGTTGTGGGGGTAAGACCTAAACAAACCCTCCATGTGGGGAGTTATGCTAAGTCTTACATCCACATCATTCCTAGTCTCCAAATTACCAAAAATGAGTTTGGTCATGGACTTAGGATAGCCTATTTTACTCTTATCTACTCCAGGCAATTCAATCAATGAAGCATTTTTAAAGTTAAGCACTGATTGAATAAAGCGAGGAAAGAAAATTTCATTACCTCTCTTGGCTGTGGTCTGACCAAGTCTCCCATAGAGTTCCTGTAGAATGAGAAGTCCAACATCTATCTTTCTCCCATGAGCCAAGGCATAGGCAAGCTGCTGTACGGGTATACTAATCTGATCAAAGCTTGATTTCCGTGCAGTGAATACTTGAAGGAGTGTAGCAAATACAAAGCTCCATTCTTTCCTCAAGAACTTCCTATTCAACTTTCCCAGCTTGATAGTATCAGAGTAGTTGATGAAGTCAAAGAATTCTTCCAACTCATCATTGGAGGCCAGAGCATCATACGTCTCTTGCTGCATATCCAAGGCTTGATTCATGTCTGCAGTGGTGATAGTGATATCCTCTCCTTGAATCTTGCAGTGAACAATATAAGAGGTGATAGCATTCTCAAGAGCGATGACCTCCACAGTAGCAGTCCTCCAGAATTGTTCCAATAGATCTATGTACAGAGTTGGGTTGGCTGAGAGCGCACTCTTGATGTATGATTCAGACAACCACCGAACAAAGCACTTGAAATTGGCATTCGGTGCTTCCACATCACTGGAGATTGCGATGAAATTAGTTTGGGATGGTATGGTGAGTTGAGTGTTTGCCATTTGGGTAGAGAAGAAAAGAGAATTAGGATTGAAGAAGAAATTCGCAGTTAGGGTTTTTCAGAGGTTTCAGGAGTTGAGATGCTTGAGAAATCGAACGAAATGAATTGAATAGTTGTGAAGTTGTATATATATATATGAATGTCTTGAGTTGTCGATAGATAAGTGTTCTGTAGCGACAAGTCATTCGAGAAGTATGAAACAACTATTCGAGAAGTCAAGAAAGGCTTATTCGATATCTCAGGCAGTTTTTAACTCACAGCTGGCAATGATTTAACTCAGAAAATAATTCAAAGTTAAGTAAAATATATTTTTATGAGTGAAATGAAGGTTTGAATATAAATCCAAAAAGCGATTAAGTGTCAGCGAAAAATCAGCCTTTTCAAATGATTCGATAACTCAAATGCAGCATTCGAGAACTATATCATTAGAGAACTAAAATACTCTATTCGAGAACTCAAAGTGTGCTATTCGATTTCTCTAAAAGACACTATTCGAGAACTCAAGAGGGTTCTAGATAGGCCTATTCGAGAACTCGAGCCAAGACATAACAATGAACCATTCGAGAAGTCTGACTTATCGAACTGTATTTTTCACTCATAAAATTCAATTTCCACTATCCTTTAAAATTTACTAGAAATATTCATTGACGAATATTCTACCAAATTAAATAGTGGTTTACTCAAAATTTTTACAGAAATTTCAAGCTACATATGTATGATTTTCAACATGTGCAGCATTGGAATATTTATACATCATACTCCAGCCAATACTTACTTCAGAAATATTAGGCATTTGATAAAGTAAGTATTTACTGCTGCAACAATCTAGTTGATATATTCACTTAGCCAGAATTCGAAGAATTCAGCATTCCAATCTCACTGACCAGCCTAGTGAAGGTGGCTTCATCTAATGGCTTAATGAATATGTCAGCTAGTTGTTTATCTGTAGAGACATAATGCAACTCAATGGTTCCATTCGTTGCATGTTCTCTAATGAAATGATATCTGATGTCAATGTGCTTTGTCCTAGAATGATTGACAGGATTGGCAACTATAGAGATTGCACTTGTGTTGTCACACATGATAGGAATTCTTTCCAACACAAGTCCATAATCTCTAAGTTGGTTTCTAATCCAAAGCACTTGAGCACAACAACTTCCAGCAGCTATGTATTCAGCTTCAGCTGTGGAAGTTGACACAGATTGTTGTTTCTTGCTGTACCAAGAGACTAACCTTTGTCCAAGAAACTGGCAACTACCTGATGTGCTTTTCCTATCCACTCTGCATCCAGCATAATCAGCATCAGAATAACCAACCAGATTGAACCCTGTGTCCTTAGGATACCATAACCCCAAGTTTGGTGTGCCTTTCAGATATTTGAAGATCCTTTTTATTGCTATCATGTGTGATTCCTTTGGGTTTGATTGAAACCTTGCACATAAGCATGTAGCAAACATGATATCTGGCCTACTAGCAGTGAGGTAGAGTAGAGAACCAACCATGCCTCTGTAGATTGAGATATTTACCTTTTTGCCCTTAGCGTCATCATCTAACTTGGTGGCAGTGGCCATGGGTGTCTTCGCAGGTGAACATTCTTCCAAATCAAATTTCTTCAGTAAATCTTTAATGTATTTGGTTTGACTTATAAAAATGCCATCCTTCCTTTGACTAACTTGCAGTCCAAGAAAGAATGTTAATTCTCCCATCATACTCATCTCATATCTGCTTTGCATGAGCTTAGAGAATTTTTCACACAGCTTCTCATTTGTAGAGCCAAATATGATATCATCCACATAGATTTGAACTAGGATAATATCATCACCATGTTTCTTGTAGAACAGTGTCTTGTCCAGTGTGCCTCTAGTGAATTGATTCTCCAGTAGAAATTGTGATAGTGTGTCATACCATGCCCTAGGAGCTTGCTTGAGTCCATACAATGCTTTAAGTAATCTGTAGACAAAGTGGGGAAACTGTGGATCCTCAAAGCCAGGTGGTTGTTGCACATATACTTCTTCTTCCAACTCCCCATTCAGGAATGCACTCTTGACATCCATTTGATAGACCTTGAAATTAGAATGTGCAGCAAATGCCAAGAAAATTCTGATGGCTTCTAGTCTAGCAACAGGGGCAAAGGTCTCATCATAGTCAATACCTTCCTGTTGAGAGTATCCTTTTGCAACCAACCTTGCTTTGTTTCTTATGACTACACCATTTTCATCCATCTTATTCCTTAGAACCCATTTAGTTCCAACAACGGTTCTATCCTTTGGTGCAGGCACTAGTTCCCATACTTTGCTCCTTTCAAATTGATTTAGCTCCTCTTGCATAGCAATTATCCAGTCAGGATCCAACAATGCATCATCAAGTTTCTTAGGCTCAACTTGGGATAGAAAGCAGCCATAGAGACATTCATTTATAGTTGCTCTCCTTGTCCTTACTCCTGCATTTGGATTTCCAATTATCTGATCTGCAGTGTGTGATCTATCCCATTTCCTTGTATGTTCAGATTGATTTCTCATCCTTGATGTTGCTTCATCATTTAGATCATGATCATCTACATTTCCTCCCCCTGTGAAGTTGTCACTCCTCACAGGTGTATCTTGGATGCTTGTTTCTTCATTGTTGGTTGACACAGGTTCTTCATTCACTTGAGTTTGTTGGATTATGAGTTCAGATTCACTTTCAATCTCCTCATCAGAATCATCTAGATTGTCAAACTTCAAGGGATCTTTATCTTCATCATTGGCTTCTTCTAATCCAGGTAGTTTGCTGTCATCAAATGTTACATCTGTGCTCTCCATTACTTTCTTTTGACAAATGACATAAACTTTGTATGCAATTCTTTCCATAGAATAGCCAAGAAAGATTCCTTCAAATGCCTTTGCATCAAACTTTCCAACATATTCTGAATTATCTTTTAGCACAAAGCACTTGCTTCCAAAAGTATGAACATACTTTAGAGTAGGCTTCTTTCCAGTCATCAAGTTGTAAGGTGTCTTTCCAGTGTTTTTGTTGATAAGGGTTCTGTTTTGGATGTAGCATGCAGTGCTCACAGCCTCAGCCCAAAAACATGTAGGCATCTTTGCATCAAGTAGCATTGTTCTAGCAGCCTCTATCAGAGTCCTATTCTTTCTCTCAACAACTCCATTTTGTTGTGGGGTCCTTGGAGCTGAGAATTGTTGAGAAATACCATTTTCTTTGCAGAATGCTCCAAGCATGGCATTTCTGAATTCTGTCCCATTATCACTTCTTAATGCAATCACACTTGCATTTATGGCCTTTGCTTCTTTGTCAACTTTCTTTATGTGCTCAATGATTACTTGTGGAGCCTCATCCTTTGATGCCAGAAATTCTACCCATGTATACCTTGTAAAATCATCAACCATCACTAGAGCATACTTCTTCCTTCCTAGTGACATAATATTGACAGGCCCAAACAAATCCATATGAATCAGTTGCAGGGGCTTGGTTATAGATGTCACTGTTTTTGACTTGTGGCTTGATCTTTTCATTTTTCCCTTTTGACACGCCTCACACACTCCTTCTTGACAGAATTCAAGTGTGGGCATGCCTCTCACTAACTCCCTTTTGACTAGGGAATTAATGGCTTTGAAGTTCAGGTGTGATAGCTTCTTGTGCCACAGCCAACTGTCTTCATTTGATGCTTTTGAGTAGAAGCAACAAATTGTGTCCTTGCTTGCAGAGTCCATATTGGCTACAAACAGGCTTCCCTTCCTTACTCCAGACAGAGCAAAATCACCAGTCTTCTTGTGGGTGATCAAACATTCATCTTTGTCAAAGTTCACTTTGAAGCCTCTGTCAGTGAATTGACCAACACTCAGTAGATTATGCTTGAGCCCCTTGACCAGTGCTACATTCTCAATGATGACATTTCCAATTTCCAACTTGCCATATCCCAGTGTGTTGCCAATGCTGTCATCTCCAAAAGCAACCATTGGGCCAGCCTTTTCCTCATACTGTGATAGCAGGGCCATATCACCAGTCATATGATTTGAGCATCCACTGTCCAAAATCCACATGACCTTCTTTTTACTTTCTTTGCCCTGCAAACACAAAAGTATTACTTCTCCTTTGGTACCCAAACGAGTTTGGGTCCATGTGACTTAGTGACAGTTTTATCAAAATCAGCATGCTTATCAGTTTTCTTGATGTTGGTCTTCTTGTCACTGTTGGGAGTCTTAGAATCAGGGTTCTTAGACTTAGGTGACAGAGGTACCTTCCTAACTTTAGGAGGACTTGAAGACTTTGTCCTTGTGTAGTGTGTGTGAACATTATGATTGATACAGCCCTCCATGAATTGTCTTCTCAAATTAAAACAACTAGTCATCACATTCATGTTACATGGCATACAATCAAGTTTATCACAGAAAGGAGAGTCTCTATGTCTTAAAGGCACAGAGCAATCATAGAATGGTTTAGCAACACTACCAGATGGTTTCTTGCAAGCATGAGTCAAATGATTAGAGCTAAAACAGTTTTGACAAACTTTCCTAGGGGCATTTGGCACATAAGCATAGTTGTTATCTTTGTTAATCCCTAATTTGCCATTCCTGTTTGGTCTCTTATTAGTCACTTTCTTCTTAGTCTCATAATTTCCAGCTGAAACAAAATTTACAGATTTCTCAAGTCTAGGTCTACCTTCTACTGGCTCCTTGGCTTTGGTTTTGACATTCTTACTCTCAGAGGATGCTTGTTGTTCATTTGATTGTGCCTCATCTTCATCCTCCAACATTTGCTTGATGAGTAAGGCATCCTCATCAATCTCAAGTGTTGGTGATTTAAATATTGGATTCTCAGTCTTTTTCAAAACCTGAGGCACCTCCTCTTGAACAACAAGGTCATCTTCAATGACTGCATAGCCTTTCCTCTGTTTAAGAGTGTCATAATCAAGTCCAATGGCAGCCTTAGGTCTAGCTAGATTTTTCTCATGATAAGACTGCAATAGACTAGAGGAATTCTTAAATGTCTTCAACTTAAATTCATTTTCAGCTAATTCATCCCTAATAGCTTTCTCAACTTGACTAGCACATAGAACTTTATTCTTTAGATACTCAATCTCTTGTTTAAGATTTTCTATTTGCACAGTAGTTAGCTCTAGTTCCTCATTTCTCTTATTTAACAGTTCATTCCTAGTAGACAGTTTAGCAATCTCTTCATTAGCAGCAGTCATACTAGTATGAATGTTAAACATCTCAACGGATAGTTGTTCAACCAATGATTTATATTTAGAAATAGACATGTCTATGGTAGTGAGAGATGGTACCTGTGAGTCTGATGCAGATGGTTCTTCCTTGGAATTGGCCATCAAGGCATAGTTGCAGAATTCTTGTTCTTCCCCATCACTGTCAGAATCATCCCAACACTTCCCTTCAGCTATGTAAGCCTTACCTGGTGTCTGCTTCTTTAGAAGGGCCTCATACTTAGCTTCAAGCTCAAGAAACTCCTTATCCTTCTTTTTAGGCTTCTTGCATTCACTGGCAAAATGCCCTAGGTCATTGCATCTATAACATCTTACAGATGACCTATCCACATAGCTGGTTTTGAATCTGTTCTTGTTTGTTTTCATAGGTGCCTTGCTCTTGTTGAATGAATGATTTTGAGGTCTAGGCTTGAAGGGCAGATTCCTCTTGAATCTGATGTTTGGGAATTTTCTAGCCATAAAAGCATATGATGTATTTTCCATGCCATCCAGCTCTTCAAGAGTGTAGAACTCATCTTCTTCCTTGTCATCAGCAGGTTCAGTCACTACTTCCTCAGTTTCTTCATCATCTACTATCTCTTCTATTCTCAGCTGACTTGCAGATGCTTCCAGGTCTTGAATAGATTTGTTGACAATCAAGGCACAGGATGTGTTTATCATTCTGCCTTGGTTAGCTTGGATAGCCCTCTTTTGAAGCAACTCAAGCTCGTGTGTCTTTAAAACCCCATAGAGCACATCATACGTGACTTTGTTCAAATCTCTTTCTCTTAGGGATATGACCCTTTGCTCTAGATGGTTTGGTGACGATAGTAGAAACTTCATATTTAATTCCTTAGTGCTGTAAACCTTCCCATTCATTTGGAGCTCAGTCACCAGCTTGTGAAATCTTTCAAACATATCAGTGATACTTTCCTTGGACTGTGCCATGAACGCCTCATACTGTGTGACCAGTATCTGTTTCTTATTTTCTCTTACCTCCTCTGTCCCTTCACATAACACCTCGATGTGATTCCACATGTCCTTGGCTGATTTGCATGATGCTATGTTGGCAAACATCGACATATCCATGGAGTCTATGATTAACAACATGAGGTGGCTGTCTAGGGCAATCTTTTCCTTCTCTGAGTCCGTCCATTTGGATGGCTCTTTTGGAACGTATGATCTAGGAATGACTACTGCGCCCACTGTGGATTCAGCAACTTCTTGTTGTGGTATGAATGGACCATTCTTGAGAATGTCAGGGTAGAGAGGATTGGCAGCTTTGATGAACAACAGCATTTTTATTTTCCAGAGGTTGTAATTCTCTTTGTCGAACTTAGGGACCTTTACCGTACCTGTAGTCTTTGGTGTATTCGAACTCATGATCGTTTTCTGTTTAGATTAAACAGCCTGCTCTGATACCACTTGTTGAGTATTGAATACAGTAAAAGAATACAGAGGGGGGGGGTGAATGGATTCTTGAACTTTTCTTTGTTCTTGAATCTTTGCAGCAAGATAAGTGATGAGTGTGTGAGATGTGAAGATGCGGATAATTAAAGACAAACACAACACAATATCACTTTAATCTAATATCTTATTAGATAAAGATTTTGCTACAATCTGTGAATACAAATGATAGTATTCTCAGCTTCGTTTTTCTCAGAGAGATATTTTCTGGGTATTTGAGAAACTTCAACACCTTAACAGCTAAGGAAGTGAGGCTGTATCCTTATAGACATGGATACACCCACTTACTACAAATGAGGTAGGTAAAAACAAAAACACTTTCCAGTCTGTCTATCTCATTTTAGTAAGAGTCCAAACGGCTATAGATTTGACTTTGAAAAGCCTGTTTAGATCCACTTCTTCAGCTCCTTGTCCCTTGTCTTATCTCTCCAAGCTTCTTTGTAGGCTTTCCAGCATGCTTTATAGGACAGAGTCAAATAAAGTATCCTGGCTTGTTGCAGGTTTCTGACTTGTACAATTCTTCAGTATTTTGTCCTCAAGAATGTATTCGAGAAGTGACTAAGTGAGTGATTCGAGAACTGGAGTTGACTTGATCGATAACTCTGAGTTCTCGAATAGTGTTATCTTGACATATCGAATCACTTCTCGAATAGCTCTTTTCTCTGGGACTCCTTGAGATATCGAATAGAGCATTTTGACATATCGAATCCCTGAGATATCGAATAGCATATTGAGTCTTTGAGATATCGAATGTAGCATTGACTTGTTGACCCTTTGAGAACTCGAACTGTTGACTCCTTGAGTTCTCGAACCGTGTAATAGACATATCGAATCCCTGAGATATCGAATGAGATATCGAGAGATATCGAATAGTGTCTTCTGAGATATCGAACTCCAGACTTCTCGAATGCTAGACTTCTCGAATAAAAAAATGTACTTCTCGAATTAGTACTTAGGCAATTTCTTCATTTCTTCAATTCTTCAAATCCCAACTGTGATTATTTGACAGTCTTCATTTCCTTGCTTGAGGCATGAACCTTAGAACTTCTTTCAAGCTTTATTCTTGACTTAGTAGGTACAGTTACACAGATAGAATTTGATGCCTATTACATAGTACAAACAAGTAGAAACTCTACAACTAGAGGTTCCCTCAGTTAAGAGGTCATGTAGGTAATGCATAGCATTACGAACCACTTGGGCTTGTTATTAGATGTATTCAGGCATGCCTCTGTGACTAACATTCTTCCAGTGTAAAACATCAAAACTATAGATTGACTTGTTGATTTTTCTTCTGACGGTTATCATCTTGTGAGATTCCTGTGACAGTTAATATTATTTACTTATTACAATCTAGTTTAATTGGATTAGGATCCTCGAACTACAAATAGGCTGAGTCATATGCCTTTCAGTATCGGTGATAAAAAGAGTTACACTAAAAGGTGTATAACGAGATAATTCGAAAACATGTTTCGACTTAAGTGAAGTTTATACTTAGACTTTTAAAAGGTGTTAAGTGGTTAATCTCGAATGTTCTGATTGTTTATAGATCATCGAGCAGACCCAGGACACGCTATCTCTACCCACACCCGATTACCAGGCAAGTTTCCAATACCTTGGAACTGTTGTTGTGATAATATGCATATCTGTTATTTCTGATACATATGCCATAGCATGCATGCCTATTGTCAAATTATATTATGATACCTGTTCCCTGAATTGATATTGGCTTATAGACTAGATACGAATTATCAGTTATAAGCCGGAGGGTTTCGGTAAGACCCTTAGCGAAGGGCATATGATATTCATTCTTAAATATAGACCGGGAGTCGGTGTTTTGAGATATAGATAGTCGTGGAAACCCGGAGGGATTCCCGCGGCAGATTAATATTTATTTTGAGGAATGTTATTATTAAACGTTATTTATATTTCCATAAAGTATCAATTACTTGGAAATCTTTCGAGGAATGTTATTCGAGTATTATCTCAGTCGAGAGATATTAAATGAATGTTAGTTTCGAATATTCATTTAGAGTTGATTATTTAATGAATATTATTTTGATATTCATTGGAATTTTATTTATTAAATGGATATTACTTTCGAATATTCATTTAAGGTTTTATGTACTTGATGAATATTATTTTAAAATATTCATTAGAAGTTCTATTTACTTAAGGGGTATTATTTCGAATATTCCTTTAAAGTTTTGATTACTAAATGAATATTATTTGGATATTCATTTAGAAGATTATTTATTAAATGAATATTATTTTCAAATATTCATTTAAGGTTTGACTTATTTATTGAATATTATTTTAAATAATTATTGGAGTTTAATTATTTAATGAATATTATTTTGAATATTCATTTAATGAGGGATTTATTTAGTAAATAATTCTATATATTCATTCGAGGATTACTTACGAGCAATATTATGATTTAATAATATTCCGTAATTATTATTGAGTTAATAAATATTCTTGGAATATTTATTTAATTCTTTTAAATTCTTTTTAAAATGATTTATATTATTCGAAGATTATCTTTCACCTCCAAATATTATGTAAAATATTTCGGAGTCTTTTTACGACTATTTTATCAAGGAAAGGTTCCCAACTCCTTATTTTTAATTTAAATCTATCTTAAAAGGATTTAAATGCTCGCTCAAACTTCCATATTATAGGGGAACCTTACTTGAGAAATGTTATTTATCTTGGTGACTTCCCGGTCATAAATCTTTTAAAACTATTCTTTTCACTCGCAACTTGGTTGCTGTTTATCAATTGAATCTTTGAGTAACCTTCTCATCATTCGAGGGGTAAGATTATTGGAACAAGATGGTATCCTCTAACAAGCAGCAGCTTGGAAGATATGATGTTGAATTTTCCTTTCTAACTAGATACGACTACTTTGTGGAGTCTTATCAACAAGTATCATACTTGGAGAAAGGGGGACGAACTTTACGTTCAGAGTCGTGAACTTCTTTTCTAACTTGGAGTCGTGTAAGAGGCCGAGTAGCGCCGGTCCATCCCATTGGCCCAACCGTTGGCCGGGGAGATCTAACAGGGCGGTAGACAAGTAAATTCGTCATTTCTTCCTTCTACCGGTAGTAAATCTAAATTGAGCTGTACAATTTGCGACTGATCATCGTAAAGATTGGAACAGCGGGCGCGGTGAATACTCCAGCATTAGTTCATCATTCAAATTCATTTATGTTCTGCAACATTATCATAGTTGGCAGTATTGGAAAAGCATTCATAATTGGAATTGCAATATTGATCCTGCAAGTTCCTCTTTTATGATAAATGATAATATCTTGATTATCTTTGACATAACAGATATATCCACCTATATATGCAATTTGAGTTACCTTGTAACTTCATCGTTTATGTTATACTGGCATCATTTCCGTAAATGCATGGCATATGGTTTGAAAGATACTTTTGAACTGTTATATATTATCGTTCAGTTATACATTATTGTCACCCTTGATTTATTATTATATCACAACAACCGCTAGACCAGATGACTCGCACAAGGCGCACTCGACGCTGGCAAGGACGATGAGACTACCAGAGCTAAAGAGAAAGCTATTGGTAGGATAGATTCATCCTTTCAGTACCAAGTATATGGGCTAGTATGACTTATGTAAATGGATGGCAAAGGGTATGTATTCATATTGAAATTCTTTTGGGTTGTAAGAATTATAATGTGATTAATAAAATTTGATTGTTACTCTGATTTCATCTCTGGGACTATAACGGGTGTGTTTTATATTGTTGTGTTGGGTCATAAAGATGTAATTTATTTTATGTTGAAGTAAGTTCAAGTACTGTGGACCAAAATAGAGACCGTAACGACCGAATCCCGGACCCCGGATCTAGGGGTGTTACATTAATCGCCTTGTTCTTCATTGTGATGTTGTGTTTGACTAGTTGATCCTTTGTTTACTCTCTCCGATTTATTACCAGATTGACTTGATGATTCTTCTCCAGTGACAGGGTTATCTCCAATATTATAATTGTTTCCACCACTATCACTTGGATAATTATCATCACTAACATTTTAAACTTATGACTTCAAGGCAACTCCTCGATAATAACAATTGTTAACTTCTAGCAACTGTTTGTTGGTAGACAACCTTGGTTCAATGGATAAGATTTAATAACCAAAGTTGACTTGTCTGCAATCTTAGAAATGATATTCTAAATCCAACACACCTTGATCCATTGTATATACCATTTATTATCAAAGTGATTAGAAGCTTGCAACTAAGCATAAAAATTATTCGAAGTAACTGAACTATGGTAACTTTAAATATTACAATATCCATAGTTCTACTTAGGGAATTTTCATATTATGTATAGTAGTATGGGTGAATTTTAAAAGATACATCTCACAATTAGTTAGTAAATAGAATTCTAACTAAATATCATTAACCGATATAAGTCAAAACTTCAATACAACCAATTGTTAGAAACATGATATTAATTTTATTGAATTTTTGAAAATGGAGCATTGATAAATTCACTAGAATTAAGATCTCACAACTAATTGAAGACCAAGACAGATAGGTCCAATTTGGTTATGATTCAAATTTATTTTGATAAATGAGGTATAGAGCAAATACTAAACTGAATTGTTTTATGTTCTATAACTCATATTAATCAAAGTAAATAATAAATAAATAAATAAATACTAAATCTATATGAGTTAGATATTAGCATTTAATTATTTAAATTATCCTTAAATAATCACCACTGAAATATATTGCAATTATACACATGGTAATCATTCAAAAGATAATTTTCAGCGTGAGGTCTGGATGTAAACAAGTTCACAAGTCCTTTCAATACTGACAATTGAATAATTGTAAACTCATTTAAGAATTACTTATAGTAAAATCACAAGTCCTTTCAATACGGACAATTGAATACTTGTGAGCTTACTTAAGAATTACTTAACAAATAGGATTTATAAATCATATAGCATTAATAAAATCCAAAATTTACAAACCAATTTTGAAAAATTAATTTCATTAAGTGATTTAGCAAACATGTCTGCAAGTTATTCTTAACTAAAGATATGCTCTCTCAAAAGAATTGATACCTTATGTCAAAATGCTTGGCCTGGGTGTTCCACAGAGTTGTTGGAGATGAAATTGATTCCTTGTGTTCTCCTGCTTTCTTACAACTCATTTGATCTGTCTCTATGCAGCAAAACATGTCAGAACTGATGTCTCTAGGGTACCATCTCCGCAGATTTGGGTCCAACTTAAGACATCTGAAAATCAATTGTAATAACTACAAGAATAGACTCTCTAGGTTCCACTTGGGGCCTTGCACATTTGCATATTGAGAATATAATATGTGTGTAAGTGATATACTATCAATTGAATAAGATAATAAGCTGATGATTCCTCTATAGCCTGATTAGGTCCTAATTAGTAGATCCTTAACTTGTTGGGTCAAATATCTCTAGGATACCATTTCCTCAGATTTGGGTCCAGCTTAAGATTTTTGAATACCAACTTGTTAGGTCCAAACTAATAGGTCAAAAGCCAGCTATAGTGGTGTATTGGCAGAGAGTCTTGACAGGTCTAGAATGTTCTAAACAGAACCAAAAGATCCTTTACTTACTTTTATTGTCAACATTCTTTTGGCTTACTAAAGTAAATCAAAAGAATTGTAACTTTACCAAACATCAAAATAGCAAATATCTTGATACCAATTTATATTTAGTAGACCAATATATAATATAATCAAGATATCATTGCACATATATATCATTTATGTTTGTGCCTAAAGATGTAGAGAGTTCTATAAATATTACACCAAATGTTAAAAGATACCAACTGTTAAAGATTGATACCAAATGTTAAATTATAGTTATGGTGTCATACCATGTCTTCCATGCTTTCTTGAGTGATGATACCAGTTCATACTAACCTGTAGAGATCTTCCATTATCTCACCAACCAGGAGTGCACTTGTTCACATTCCTCTAGCTAGCATCCAGATTCAGTAAGTCCGGATGTCCATTATAACCTTGAATGTGCAGCAGGTGCCTGATATCCTCAAGTCTTGTCACTGGTGTTTCTTGTTAGATATACTATCTTATCAGCTTGTAACCTTGCATCCAGTTTGGCTTTGTCCCTCATAACAATGCTTTGACATCCAGTTAGACTTCTGGTTATCATTGTACCAATTATAGACTTTTTTGTTTGGTCTGGATACCAGCTTCCCTACAATCTGCTTTTTGTACTGATTGAGATCATCTTGCATTGCAATCACTCAATCTGGATCTTTCAGAGCCTTTGTAGCTTTCTTAGTTTCTTCTAAAAGAAAACTAAAGAAATAATCATTGGTACTTGAAGCTCTGCTAGTCTTGTACTTCCACCATTAGGAACACTAAGAACTAGGACAAAGAATTAATTGAGTCAACATTCTCTGTCTTGGCAGACATGTTCTCATAGTGTCCTATAATTTTCAATGTGGTGTTGAGTTGACTAAATGATCCTTCTTTTGCTCCCCGTAAGCTGTTGTTGGGTTTACATGAAGATTCTCAATGTTGACATTGCTTGGATCTCAATCACCATCACCATAGATAGATGGGAGCTAGAATTTATTGAACATCACTAAGACTTTCAATCACATTATGTTGATTAATAACAATCACCCTGTAGGCTGTAGACTCCATTGAGTAACCAAGAAAATTATCCTCTTGAGCATTAGCTGATTGCCAAGATGCTCAGTTCCATTTATCATTGCAAAACAATTTCCTTCCTACTTGCGGGGTCTTCCCATATTTCTTACTGATCAAGGTTCGATCATGTCAGTAGCAAACTATTAAATGCTTCATGATTAATACTCTTGAAAGTGCAGAAATCATCCAGAACACCAATTGTTGGATTTACCCCTGTAATCTGACCTTCAAGTTGTCATAGTCAGTTTTGCTTCCTGCTCGATCTTCTTGATGTGATCAATCACCATCAATGGTGTCTTGTCTTAAGATTGTTTGAACAACAACTTGTTTGTTAAGAGAAGTCATCAATCACCATCACTAAAGTATATTTTACATTGGTAGGACTTCTATGTGATGCTTCTTTGACTTCCCTTTATGACATGCCTTGATTTCATTTTACTATAATTCCAGATGAGGCAGTCTCCTATACTGATTCGATAAACAGGAAAGAATCTCTTGATTTGACATTCAGCTGAGAGACCTTCTTAAGTTATAGCTGAACTCGTGTCTGATGAAGCTTTAGATTAGACATATTGACTTCACCTTTGATTGAGATTCCATGTTAGCTACAGATAAGTTTTCTTTCCTTAATCCTCGAATAGTAGGCTCTTCATCTTTTAAAGATGCTTTATTACTGACAAAATTCCTAGCTATTGAATAGCTATGACCCTGGGTCATACCCTTGTTGTTATCTCCAAGGGATACCACTTGGTCAGATACCTTCACCACTCTTGATAGCAGGGCTCTATCCTCGGTCATATGCCTTGAACATCCACTGTCCAGAATCCACATAACACGATCTACCTGTTACACCCTGCAATGCCAAAACGGTTAAACTTTCTTCGGGACCCAAGCTTGGTTGGGTCCAGAGTACTTGAAAAATTGGCCTTTGTCAGGGAAAACCACATTCTTGACCTTGACACCAATTTCATCATTAATCAATAGACATTTAACCCTATAAATAGATTTGACAATCTTTTGTTTTATCTTTGGTATCCATGTCTCTTTAGCAGCAATAACATTCTTTTCAACTACTGGACATTTGACCTTGTAAACAGCTTAAATAAAACTTTGTTTAGGTTTTGGTACAAATGTCTCTCTCCTAACATGAGGAGGATTAGCAGTCTTTAATCTAACATATTTATTTCTATTCATATGTTGTCGAGGAGCAGTCTTATTAGCACATGCATGATTACCATTAAAGTAAGCAAACATAACATTAAAAGCACAAGACATACAATTGACAACACCACATGCTTTATGAGAAGAATCAATAATAGGCATGGTATGCATGTTAGACATGTTATTGTTCTTTTTTAACTTATTACCACCTAACCCAATTTTAGAAGAACTGGTTGACTCAACAACCTTAACTGGTTCTTTAGAAACAACCTTTTTAGATTTAACATTTTTGGTTGTAGGTTCCTTAATTAGATTTATCATTATCCAGGACTATGCCATTTGCAATGTCCTCATTGCACATCTCTTCCTGGATAATCATAAAAAGCATATTAGGTGGTTCTGCAACAGACTTCCTAAAGAGGGGATCTTTAACATTCATAAGCACATGTGGTATACCCCTTTTTTCAGAACTAACAAGGTTGGGGGTATTTATGCTTAATAATCCAATAGCCTCGTTGTAGCCAAAACCTATTCCTACGGTTTGGTCTACAGCTTGTTTATTGAAAAACTCTTTAGACACTTTACAAAAATTAAAGCAAGCCCTAACCTTGGTTTCAAGTTCAGCAATTTTAGCAAGTTGTTTAGATACTACTTCCACTAAGGACTTATCCCTTTTATTAAATAGTTTTATTTCCTCTTTTTGCTTATCTTGATTATTGTGCACCTTTTTTAATTCGAACACTTCATTTTCAAGATTAGTGTTTAACAAATTTATTCTAACATTTTCTCTTTTAGCACAATCCAAGGTACTACCAAGATGATGTATTATTTCAGCATCAGTAAATTTTACCTGAGAGTTAGGACCAGTTAGGATTTCTTCTATTTTTGCCATCAGTGCAAAATCCCCAACTTCCTCTTCATCACTGTCAGTGTCATCCCAGCTTTTATCTTGAGCCACATAGGCCGTGTCTGTGTTCTTCTTACCAGATGCATACTCTCTCCTTGCATCTTGTTGAGGTTGATGACACTTCGTTGCAAAGTGTCCAAGTTCATTGCAGGTAAAGCAACGAATCTTGCTTCTATCAACAACTCCAGTTTTGTAACCACCCCTGCTACTAGAGTGAAAGGATATCTTCGATATAATATTTATTTTGGTATTTGAACGACATAACATAAAATTTAAATACACGTAGAATCCTCTCCACTAGGTCATTTATTTAATTGATTCGATCAAAAGTCAAATGGTCAATTCTAGCACAAAATTTATCATCCTATTTTAAAATATAAGAGATATTCCATTGTTGCTGAAAAATCAAAATATATTTTACGGAATATATCTCTACACTAAGGCAATAAGATCGAAAAAGAAATATCGAGGTTTGATATTTTTTAGATCGAGGTTTGATATTTTTTAGATCTCCGTTGTGATATTAATAAGGCAACACGCTCGAACAAAGAATATTCGAGAGTTAATGTCTTTAGAGAACTCGTGCTACATTTAAAAACGATCAGTTTTTATTCGAAAAATATTCAGTCTTCGTACTCAAAATGTTTTCACATCATACAAAAGACCTTTATACTCAAGTATATTAATATTCAATGGTAGAATATTAATACTTGTTTCTATCTCGTGCCAGAAATATTCAAAGTAATTTTTCTCTCACTTTTTAAATTCATCATATTTCGGAGAAAATTATTTTAATCATTCAAAAATATTTCCAACTCTATCTAAATATTTTATGTATTAGGAAATATATTATAAGTATTTATTCTAGTCAAAACATTGGTCGAAAGATTTATCTCTATCCAGAAAAGACCAATCGTATTTTATTCAGAACCGAAAACTGATTTAATCATTTTAAATCCAAATAAAATACTTCCACTTGCTAGAATGACTTGAAACTTGAGATTGATCATCTAAATACTATTTTATATGCATGGTAAAAGTTTCGGAATTTTTCGAGAATTTTGGTCCAGCACGTAAACCGAGGTAGTTGGTCCCACGTTTGACCAAGTCAACATTGACCAAAATTGACCAAACTTTCCAGAATATTATTTTATAATATTCCTAAGTGTTCCATAATTTTAGAATTATTTATTAGGTATTTTCATATTTATCGGATATTTAATTAACGATACATGTTACATATTTAATCGTTAATTGATACGAGTCCGATACAATATAAAAACACAGCTGGTTTCTAATACCAAACCCACTTCAAAGAAACACAAAACCACCCCCAACTAACACAAACCACTTGCCATGTCATCAATCCAAGTGAAATCAATCTCAACCACTCCTTTTAATCAAATCTCCACCATTCCTTTCACCCAACTCTCTCTATAAATAAACCCTCTCATCCACCCATTTTAAACACATGCTAAGAGCCATAGAATTGCTGGGATTTTTGAAGTAGATACTCTCTTTCAATATTCAAACACTCTCTTCATCTACTTCATCTCAAAAACCTTCTCTCTCTTAAATATATATCCATATATACAAGGTTTTTGATTCAACAAGATTAGTTCCACCCAACCAAGCTTAGTTCTCCCAAGCTAGCTCATCTACTACCACTTTCCGACCTCCCGAAGGGCTGCCGAAGTTCGACCAAGTGCCAAAATCCGGCCGAACCTCCGGCGAACTTTTCCGATCGTTTTCCAAAAGTGGTAAGTTTTAGCTTCGTCTTTGTGTCTTAACCGACCATATTTATATTTGAGATTTACTCTTAACTTCTATACTTCATCTTAATCTCTATACTTGGATCTATAAGATTCCAAAAGTCTCTTTATAAAAGAGAACGACAATATAAATACAAGTTCAACTCATATCTCTATTGCAATATATTTAAGCAAAGAGTTGAACCAAGTACTTGATCTTTGAAAAGAAACGTTATATTACAAGAAAGATCATATCAAAGTACTTAATCTCAAAAGTTGTGAGATTATATTTGACATACGTCAAAGTTGTAACAATATTTATTTTGTTCGGATTCCCAACTAACATCTTTAGTGTTCCGTGGGATATTCAAATAACGAAATACATCATACAACTTAAACTTCTTAAAAGAGCACAAGTTTATAGGGGTGAGCAACGGGTTCAACCCGACCCGAACCGAACCGGACCCGGAAGAACCGACAACCAAAAAGAACAATTTTTCAGAACCGAACCGGACCCGAAATTGTGATGGAACCGAACCGGACCCGAACCGTGAATTACGGTTTGGTTCGGTTCCAACCCGAAAGAACCGAAATGTATATATATTAATATATAATTAATAATATATATAATTAATATTATATATAATTAAATAATTAAATAATATATAATTAATAATATATATTATTAATATATATTTAGTATTTTATTTAAATATATTATATAATTTCGGTTCGGTTCGGTTCTTTCAGGTTTTGGATGTCAAGAACCGAACCGAGAACCGAAATTTTCTCAATTTCAGGAGCCGAACCGGACCCGAATTATAAAAAACCCGAACCGGACCCGAAATTTCGGTTCGGTTCGCTTCGGTTCGCTTCGGTTCCCGGTTCTAACCCGAAAAATGCTCACTCCTACAAGTTTAGTCACTTATTTATCACACTTACTTTACTTGTCGTGGCCATAAACTTATTTAGTGCAAGAAGTTAAAAGAAGATTATACTTTGACATTGTATTTAGTCAAAAGGAAGTATACATCTTAAAAGCCTTAAGCCTATTAGCTTAACGGACTTTATATATCAACAAACTCCGAGTTATATTTATTTTATCTCATCTTAACGGAGTATTGTTATTAAAGTATTCTTGGATTTAAACGATCTATCAAAAGAAAGAATACTACTTCTGAAGAACACAAGTTAGCCACTTGTTTTAATTATCGCACTTACTTTTATCGTTTCGTGTGGCTAAAAAGTTGATTCGTGCTAGAAGGTATAATTATACCTCGACATTGTATTAGTCGAATAAAGGTATACAATTCGAAGCCGTAAAGCACTATAGCTTTTAAACAAGGTCTTCCAATATTGCTCCATCATTATTTATATCTATTGGGAGTAATTAAAAGTATACTTTGATCTTAATCTTATATCAAGGGAATTATACTTACAATATAACATAATATTCCTATACGAATATTAAAGTTACTCTTTTGGACTTAGTACCGTAACATACTAGTCCAAATTATATAATCTTAACCATATTTGTTTCGTAGATATCGTTGTCTAACTTTTGTAGTGAGGTGAAGTTGAAGTGAGGTGATTCTCGTTCTAAGACCTAAGTCCTAGGCACTAGCGGGGAGTTAGTGGCCTTTGCACCGTGAAGAAGAGGAAAGACCCAAGACCTATCATCTAAGACCCAAGACCGACAAAAGCCAAGAATCAATAGTCTACACCAAAGTTCTACATCAACTTTGAAGAAGTAGCGGGGAGTTGCTGTCTAAGATAAGTTGTGTAGGTTTTACAACGACTTTGAGGTGGTGACGGGTAGCTACACACCAAGATGAGTTTTGTATTTGTTCGCATTTATTTTGAGGTGGTAACGGGTAGTTACGCACCAAGACAAATATTTGTAGGGTTGTAAAGGCTTCTCCGCCTACTAAAGGAGCGAGTTTATTTTAAGGGAAAATCTCGAGTCCGGAGAGGAGCTCGGGGACTGGAGTAGGGGTGAGCGAATCCATTAGGGGTTGTGCCACCGCGGACCAGGATAAAATCTCCTGTGTGGTATTTTCTTTACTTGTCGTTTATTTTCCGCACTTATAAATTGGTCACGACTCGGTAAAATATTTTAAAAGGGAAAAATATTTTAAAAATGCCATAATAATTTTTAAATTGGATGTTAAGCTATTCAACCCCCCTTCTAGCTTAAAATAGCCCTCATACGGGACCTAACATAGAGGATGAAGAACCTCCTCTCTGGAATCTATTGTAGTTAGATTTGAACTTGAACTTGGGATTCCTCCTAAATCTAAAGTTACTAAACTGTCTCACCATGAGTGCCATGAATTCATCTTCTAACTGATCCAGCTCTTCTAATGAGTAAAACTCTCCACCATCCTGATTAGCTGGTGTCTGACCATGTTCAACTTCAACCTGGTCCTTTCCATTTCCTTTGGAGTCTCAACCACTAAAGCTGTAGATATGTTTGCAACTCTACCTTTACCATAAATCTCTTTCTGTTGAGCTTGCTCCGACTCATAGGTTTTCATAATGCCGAAGAGTCTTTCAAGAGAAATTTCATTCATGTCTCTTGATTCTCTAATGGCAGTGATCCTGTGTTCTAGGTGAGTAGGCATCGTTAATAAGAACTTCCGATTAATTTCCTTGAGTGTATAGTTCTTGCCATGGACTTGCAAGTTGTTAATCAATTTATTATACCTTTCAAACACTTCTTGAATGCCTTCATTAGGGCAAGATCTGAAGTGTTCATACTTAGATGTTAGAATCTCAAGTCTGTTCTCCCTGACTTCATCCGTTCCTTCATTGATGGTTTCAATAGTTTCCCACATGTGTTTACCAGTTTTACAATTCATCACATGACTATACATCACAGCATCCAGGGAATCTTTTAGGATGAGTCTTAAGTTTTTATCAAGGACAATATCCACTTTGTCATCAACTGTGTAAGAATTAATGTCCTTTGGATATGTCCTTTCAAGAATACCAACTGTTCCATCCATAGTTACTTCCTCTTCTTTAACCATAGGAACTATTGGCCCGGTTTTCAACACACCCATAAATTTGGGATTGGTAACATCAAGAAACAACTCCATCTTATTCTTCCACATGTCATAATTATCTTTGTCAAAGATAGGTATCTTCACAATGGCTTTCGAAGTCAGGATGAATTTTTAAGTGAGTTAAAAATTCGAGCTTGATTTTTAATTGAATAAAGATAGGATCTTGATTTGTATAAGGGGGGTTTAATACAAACAGTACTATTTTATTGAAATTTGTCCGGAGATTTTATATTTAATTCAAGACAAATTCGTGCGGAATTAAATGAAACAAAGTTCAAGTTGAATATAAAATTATATTAAACTTGAGGCTTGTTACAAATACAGTACAGAGTGATATCTAGTTAATAAAAGAAACAAATTAAAAAATTTGACATGAACTTTTCTAGATTTGTTAATAAAAATCGAGATATAGATTAGGAGTAAAAACTCGGTAATAGCAAAAGAGATACAAATGATCAAGTTCTACCGGATAAAATATTACAAAAGCTTAGAACTTGAATTTACAGAAATTAATTAAGATTTCGTGTTCTTGAGCTTGTTTGAGAGAGAGATGAGCTGCTGTGTGTTTGTAGATGAAATGTTGAAGTGTTTTTTTTTTGTCTGGACGCCTTGATTGATCTTTTAATAGAAATGTCTTCTGCCTTCTTTTTGAGTTTTTTAGCTCGGTTAAGACATTTCTTAAGACCTCTTTTGAATTGTTAAGACAATCCATTTGATTCATTAAGAGTGTCGTTAATACAATACAGCCTTAATAAATAATTCGGATTGTTTTGTTGAATTGTACACAAATGAACTGATACAGCTTTGGACGAAGACAAGTCGCAGGAATAGCAGGTGGAAGACACTCGCAGCGTTCTGCTGGTTGCTTTCGGGCGCGTGAATTTCACTCGCGTGACAAGAGAGTCAGCCTTTCGGCCGACAACAGTTTCAGACAACAACTTTCGTTTCTGTTTTTCTTTTGCATTTCATAAAACAATTCAGTCAACTTCCTTTACAATTCATCTAGCTATACACTTGATTTACTTAGTAGATCAGTCCACCAAGCCCACCAAATCACAAGCCATCAACTGAATTGATTTCTTTCTCCTTTTAATCCCATTCAGCTGTTAATCCTTTTCTTAATCCAATTAATTAATTTAATCAATTAATTATTTAATCAATTAATGATTAGTTAAATAAATCAATTTAGATTAATACATTAATTCAAATTTAATTAACATGATAATTAATTTAATAAATTAATTAATTCAGAATGAATTAATTTATTAATTAAATCAATTACATAATTATATTAATTAAATGAGAATTAATATCAATCATTTGACAACCCAATCTTTTTCTCGAACCACTGAAAGTAATAAAGAATTACCACTGAATTTTTGTTAACGCTCGATGCACGGTCTGGTTCATGAGCGACTAACTCCAACGACTTTTCTTTATTTTTGACTCTATGATGTGGTTCCTTTTCTTTTCTCCTCTCTCTCTTGATACTTCTCTGTACTGTCTCTGTCACCTTTGAAATCTCTGTCACTTTAAACGAATCCACTTCTTGACGAAAAATTCACTGAGGCTTGATCAGATGTCTGAACTTCTTTCAATATAGTAATTCCTCAAGTCTGTAGATTGACCTTGATCTTTTTCTTCTGACTGATAATATAATCTTGGATTCCTGTGACAGTCTATATACTATTTACTATTACAATCTTGTTTAAGTTGAGTTGTATCCTCGAAATACAAATAAGCTAAACATATGCCTTTCATATTGGATAATCTTATTATGTTATTGTCGCCATGTGAAGGCTCATGATTAAGCCCTAAGGGGTCGCATGAGTGGAGGCATCCCTATGCATAATGTACTTAAGTGTAAAACCAAATGATATTATTCAATTAAGCTCAACATAATCAATATTAAGAACAAATTGGACTCTATACGTTACTGAAAATAATGCAAACAGAATCATTAAAATATAATAGTCAATCCATAACAAAATACATAGACAAAAACAACTTTATATTGTTTCAAATGTAGCAATGTTACATTTTAGATGTTAACACAAACTCCAACTGACATGTATCTATATAAGGGCTGTGATATTCA
The DNA here is from genome assembly GCA_036435485.1 of Saposhnikovia divaricata. NCBI lineage: Eukaryota > Viridiplantae > Streptophyta > Magnoliopsida > Apiales > Apiaceae > Saposhnikovia > Saposhnikovia divaricata. The sequence continues at coordinate 60,700,856 of CM071598.1, forward strand.
TTTTATTTTTTCCCCAAAGTTCTCTTCTTTTTGTTCTTCGTGGTAACATCTGGACTTTGAAAGTTGAGATGGAAAAATTCATCTAGGTGGTATCCTGACCTTGAAGTCTATAGAGGAAAATTAAAAATTCTCAAATTGATTCATTGTCTGCTTCTGTTTCACTCTGCCCTATTTTCTTCAACGTTTGATCCCTTAATTGTAGTTTCAATTTATAGTAATTGTCTTACAACATCTTCACAACTGAAGTATTGTTCTCCCCGTGCTTCATTAGTAATGTAAAAGGATATAGTTAAGTGTTTTGGAAAACGAAATTATGAAATATGTATTCATTTTGAAGAATTCATGTTACCTTTTTTATTGTTAGTTTGAGCATATATTCCAAGCATGATCCTTGCTTCTCTGTTCATTTAGAATAATTTCAGTCCCTCTTGAGTTGTCCTCTGCTTCAACATTGAAGTGCCAGCTGAATGAAACTGCATTATTTGGATTTAGTTCTCAAATTTGCAAGAGAAAGATTCAAACTAATAAGGCTTATGTAATTTGATTACTTTTTGTATAGATGTGATACATTCTATCTAGACACATTTATAGCATTTGAACAATCCATGAATTGGTTAAATAACTTTGTAACATGAAGAACATTGATATAAATTTTAATATACTAATTCAAATACAAAATTCACATCACATTAATATCATATATCACCTCTTTCTACATATGTTGTTGAATAATAAATATCAATCTTAGTACTGTACATATAAAATAAGCAAACAGACTAAAATAAATGTTAAGTACCTCAATGTAATTGATACCAAGATTACTTATTTCCGTAATGGAGAGTATTTCAATGATTCTACACCTTGATTTGAGAAGTCATATTTTACAAACATCGGTTTACGTAACTTACAAATAGAAGTGTTGTTTAACAAATTCATAGACACCAAGACTATGTAAAAGAAATACATTATTAAGGATTTCATTGTCTGAAAATCTTGCGTAACCTTAAATTTTTCTCAGATTTACAACATCATGGTAATCATAGTTCATGTAGAATTTTGTTGATGTTACATTTGAAATCTCAACGTGTGGAGTAAAATGATTGGTCCCTTGCCAAGAAGTTTTTTTAGCACTTTCTATGTTAATGATAATCGGATAAAGTGTAGCATTGTTTAAAGCAGCTTCAAATTCTTCAACAAATGAATCCAAGAAAATGACATTTACTGAAGTTCTGTAAATTAATAATTAGTAAAATATATGTTAGAAGAGTATTTTTGGCTTTTCAAATAGTTTTCATTTATTTTCTGACATTTACCTCCCATCAATTATAGTAAATTTAATGTGTGTTTGTTGATGACCAAATTTATTAACAAAATTTGTTAATGGTAGCTAGATCCTTTTTTATCACACTTATGACATCTAAAGAGTGTAGAATAAAGTTGATAATATATGAATTATCACAATTTGACATTGTTGTAATGCAGCCAAAATGATACATAAGTTAATAACTTACCAGTAAGATAAATATCTTCATTTTCGATATCAGACAAATCACCTTGATCGTGACAATCAATCATGTTCTCTGCAATTAAAACATCATCTTCATCAAATATTTGTAGCGCTGTGTATGTTGTGAAAATAATTTATCTTTCACTATTGATAAACTTGAACTTGTCTTTTGTTTTGTAATAAGTAGTAATTAAACAAATATTTCCTTCAAGGGGTTTGTCTTCATGCTTCAGAATGATGTTTCCAAACACAAAATCGTGCATTCTACAATCCTGTTACATAACATTTCTTTATTTTATGTTAATCCACAAACCAGGAAATGATAAATAAGTGAAAAATTTTATACCTTATCATCTAACATGAGAATATTTAATCCCTTGAAATCTTTTCCTTGTCTTGAAATTCCTCTCCAAGATCTATTAACTTGGATTTTAATATTTCAGTTGGAGCTTCCTGTGTAGAAATCTGCTAGATTATGATAATTGTTTCTACCTATTTCTTTAAGGCTAAAACCAGAGTTAAAGGAGGTTTCAATTCATATTTATTAGCTCAAATGTAATAATGTGATATGAATTTTGATAGCAAGTGAAGGTTTGTTGAAGATATGACTATTATTTCTTTGATTGATTAGATGTATTCTTTATGAAGACATTATTGATAAACTTGAACTTGTCTTTTGTTTTGTAATAAGTAGTAATTAAACAAATGTTTCCTTCAAGGGGTTTGTCTTCATGCTTCAGAATGATGTTTCCAAGCACAAAATCGTGCATTCTACAATCCTGTTACATAACATTTCTTTATTTTATGTTAATCCACAAACCAGGAAATGATAAATAAGTGAAAATTTTTATACCTTATCATCTAACATGAGAATATTTAATCCCTTGAAATCTTTTCCTTGTCTTGAAATTCCTCTCCAAGATCTATTAACGTGGATTTTAATATTTCAGTTGGAGCTTCCTGTGCAGGAATCTGCTAGATTATGATAAGTGTTTCTACCTATTTCTTTAAGGCTAAAACCAGAGTTAAAGGAGGTTTCAATTCATATTTATTAACTCAAATGTAATAATGTGATATGAATTTTGATAGCAAGTGAAGGTTTGTTGAAGATATGACTATTATTTCTTTGATTTGATTAGATGTATTCTTTTTGAAGACATTATTTGTACGTTTTTGAAAGGACCAGGAGTACGTATTTTTAACGTATAAAATGGAAACTAACTTTCTATAAGTACAACTGGAATTAATGCATTTATTGTTTTTTTAGTTCTGCTCTTTTTAGGATGTAGTTTCATTCAAATGGAATGAAATATAATGTTATAAATAGTTAGCATAACTTAGCGACGGTACAATCATCTTGTATTGAGTCTGTTACAATATCCAATTACTTGCAAAAATGTAACGAAAAATAAGAACCAAAAGTTTTTACTGTCTTACAAGACATACTTGATTCCATGCAAAATATTTAAGTTAAATGTTCATTTGATTTAGTCCGCTCACTCCATCACTTGTTTAGGACCAGGACCCATCACGTGTCGGGTTCGGGTAGAGCACCAGGACCCATTAAATTTTCGGGTAGGGTCAAAATTGCGACCCGAGTCTGCTGACCCGATACGAACCCGACCCGAAACCGGAAATTGACAGGCCTATGTATAATAATATCAAAGAGAAACTCAATATTTATGAAAATACACTAACTTCTTTAAAAATACTTGGATTGTCATGACCAACAACCAATAACATATCAAAAGTATGATATTAAAAAAAAAGACAATATTTTCTAAACGTGGGATTTTTTCTTCTAAAAGACAAGCTCTTTCTCAACGTAATGAGTTGAAAGCAAGCAAAGTTCCAATGGTTTTAACTGAAGAGCTTCTTTCCCAGTTCCCATCTTCTGGAAAATGCCATGGTTTGATAAAGCACTCAGGTCTCAGCTTAACACTTCGAGATTACATGCCTATTATTATTATTTATTTTTTTTCCTGTTGATAGTTTATTAGTAGTATTGTTTACAATATTGTGAGGACCAACTATAAAGAATATACAATTTAAAAGATTTCAACCACTTGTCTACTTTTGTTGGGTTTGCTATGATGCAAGAAAGTGCAGTGTAGTGTGGAGTTGGTAATAACAACGTCTCCAAGACCCTGGTGCTTATTATGTAAAATTACATGCTTTTATTGTAACAAAGATTATTGTCAGGAATTCGATTGAAGGCTTATGAACTGTCACTAATAACTGAATATACGTATAGATCATTGCAATGGGCGAACGCAAGATGATATAACGAGGGGGCCAAAATAAAAAAGACTAAATTGCAATTTGTAATCCTTTGGTTCGGACCAAAATCAGTTTGGTACCATTAGTTTGCATCCCTAAGAATATTTGGACGATGCAAATTGCCCCCTTTCGTTTATTTTAACCAAATTGCCCCTGATAATTTGGTAAATTCAGAATACCTAAAGTATGAAATGTTGCATACATGAACTTTTGAACAAAATTTTCGAATTTTTCCTAATTTTTTCGAATTTTTCCTAAATTTTTTCGAATTTCTCCGTGCATCGTTTGGAAAAATTCGAAAAAAGTTATGAAAATTTGAAAATGTTTGTTCAAGGGTTCATGTATGCAACATTTCATACTTTAGGGATCAAAATGTAATTAAGTATTCTGAATTTACCAAATTATCCCTGGATTTTTGATAAAAATACACGAAAAGAGTGCAATTTGCACCGCTCAAACATTCTTATGGATGCAAACTAATGGTACCAAAGTGACTTTGGTCCAAACCAAAGGGTTGCAAATTGCAATTAGTCAATAAAAAATTTCTTCTTAGTTTATGTAGGGGGTGTTTGGGGGAACTTTTTTCCAGAATAAGTCAACTTATTTTAAGACAAAGTTAGAGATTCCTAATTTCCAACTTATTTTCCAACTTATTTTTGCAACTTATTGAATCTCAACCATACATTAAATATTTGTATAAAAAAAGTTATCAAAATATAAAATTTTTACTCGAAAATAAGTCCATAAGTTCTAAAAAAATGGTACACCAAACAGGCCCGTAGTTAAGAGAAATTGTAACCAAAAATTTGGGGGACCAAAGCCACCCATGACCATAGCCTGGTCCGCCTCTGATCACCTGCTACAAACTTTCAAACCAGAATATTTTTCCAGGGTGCAATTTGTACTCCATCACTATCAGAGAATAAGTAAGGAATCATCGACGAAACTACGCAGATAATTAGTCTTTTCGAATATATATGTACACAAGTCGAAAGTGAAGCTGTAAAGGGGGGTCTACCCATGTGATGGCGATATATATATTATATCTGTTTAATCCCCCGTATGCGCTGGCTCCATGTCTTAAAATAATTGTAAATTTTGTTCATGCACAGGGAACTCAAATATTTTGACGCAGTCATGTTTATGTTTACTTGTACTCTTTTATATAATTCCACATGCCTCTGTTTAATGTTTACCCTACGAAGAGACTTGTAAAAAGAACTTCCACATTGCTTATATTCCACCATGATTAATCGAGTAAAATTAACAACTTTCATGGAGCGGTACAGCTTGCACACTGCATGTCCAATCTTACAAGCATAACCAAGCCACATTTTTTAAGTATATGGTTTGCGAACTTTTACGCTTAAGACAAAGTTCGGAAGGCCAATCTTTATATAACACTGCATTAAAGAATGTTGGAAACACATCAGTTCTTAACGTTTTACAATACATCATCATGTACAAGGAATGGAGTGAATAGATATCCTCAACTTTGCAAACATCAGAGCTTGTTTGTGAAGATATAACACGGTGAAAGACCAAGACTATGAAGCCTAAAAAATGAACAAATCTTAATGAGTCGAACCTACCTGAAATATTCAAGCACACCTATATTTTCCCCGATATGAATTTTGTTTACATGAGGGTTAGTCCTGAAAATGATGATGTCAAGATGTACGGGATGTTGGAAAGAGGTCCTCGCTGGCACACTAATTCGTTAATGTCTTTAACAATATCAAACACTGCATTTGGTTGTGCTAGCTCAACTGCATTCTCCGACATCCTCTTAAGTTCATCTGATTTAGTGGTGAACCATTCGGCAACTAGTCTTGCTGTTTCTTTTGAGCTTCGAGTGAACACACCAGCCCCATTTTCTACTACATATGGAACATTTCCTTTTTCCTGTGATTTTAATAGGAAAGGAGTAGTATAAGAGCCATTTCAAATCATCTGATAATTTTGTTATTCCATGGCTTCTGTACAAGTCATTCAAATGTTTGTCCATAGTTTAGGTTATAACTGTTTACTTGGCAATTAGACAGGACTTCGAATTCAAGTTACGATTCACAAAAAATTATCTTCAATCTCCTCAAAAAAAAAAAAAAACAATACGTCATTTTTTGTTCATTCCTCATATTGTTCACTCTTTTTATATCCGGATCGATTGCCTATATTGAATTTCGATTTTCTATACAAAGATTGCAAATATCCCCAACTTAGAATAGTAATATCAGAAGCATGGCAAGAGACCAATAGATTAGAAAAATAAAGCATTCTTCTTGGCTTACTTGCCCAGGAATATAGTCGTTCAGAATTATTGGAAGCCCTCGAATCAATGCCTCTGCAATTGTACCTGGTCCAGCCTAGAATCCAGAAGCAGAGTTAATCCGACATGCTTGAAACTGAATCAAGTAGATAGTTTCAAGAGAGAAGATAAAACTTACTTTTGTAATAATACAATCACAAGCACCCATCCATTTCTCCATCTGCTTCTCAAAACCTCTAATCTGCAATGAACAACAAAGCATTTATGTCATGAATGCACATCTAAAGAAGTCGACGTAAAGATAACAAAAAAGAAAGAAATGGACAAACGATGATTACCTGAATGGGGATTTTCCACTCTAACGATTCTAGCGTGGAAGCTAGATCCTTATTACGTCCACAAATGATTATCAATTGCCCAACTGGTTTTCCCAATTCTTCATTAAACAAAGATTCTCCAAGAGCCTTTGCAGTTTTTTTCACAGGACCCATCCCTTCACCACCTCCCATCAGTAGAACTGCAGGCAAATTTGGATCCATCTCAAGTTCTTCACGCAACTGACTCTATAAGTTCAGACAAAATCCATAAGAAAACATTTTGAAACAAGACAGGAAAAGGTAAAAAATAACAGAAAGTTTTTAAAATAGACTAATGGTGCTTAATACTTACTTTGGTAAGAACTGCTTGGCAAAATGAGGGTCGGATTGGCAAGCCAAACACACGTATTTGGGATTCTTCAAGGCCATCAAATGAAGCTCTCTTTGCTACCTCTTCCGAGGGGCAGTAGCATCGGTTGACATCAGGATGAAACCTAGTGCAAAATGAATCCATTTTCAAGAGGCCTCATTTAAAAATCAATTACATACTACAGTACGTTTCATGGATGGTATATGAAACATACCATGTAGGGTGGCAGGTATTGAGGTCTGTGATGACCGTAACAAATATCACTTTCTTCTGCAGGCCTTGCCATTTAAGAACCCACAAAGGAATATGTTGCATAAGAGGATGGACTGAGATGATGATGTCAGGCTTATACTCCATTAGGCCAGCCTCGACCTCCCTTCATTTTGTCAATTAAGTAAAAGTTACCACAAAAATTGGAGAACATTGTTAAATTGATATCCCTGTTGATAATTTTAAATTCTTGACATTTGAATTTTAAGTCCAATAAACTTGCGTAAAAAAGAAGAAAGCTTTAGTAACTTGAATGACTGGTAAGCGGCTGGTGACTAATAATACTAAGTTGAATAAACATTAGATATTATTGCGTAATTACATGTAGTGATCATACTGGAGCCCCATGGTTTATTATAATTAACACCAGCTAGACAAAACCAACAATCAACTTGCTGGGAGGCTGGGACAATCATGACCCACCATAATTTAAGTTGAGAATAAGAGGTGAAAATTTTGTAACAGGAAGAAGAGAATATATATACTTGGCATAATAGGCAGCAACTGCAGCAAGATATAGAGAGTGAACCCATCTGGGAGAAGTACTGTGAAATGCAACCCTCCAAAGCTGGACATGTTTAACCATGAATTTATATTGAGATTCCATGTTATTCAATGGCCAGCCAGTGTACTCCTTCCAAACATCCTTCACAAAAATCTGTAAAAGAGCATCGCTGGTTAATTTATAACTCCTAAGAACACGGTTGATTTCATCACGAAACTTTCAACCTGATACTGCATACATCTACCACAAAGACCACCAACCAAGAAAGGGTTTAATTGAATAACAGAAAGGATCGATCCTTGTAAAAAGAAAATTAGATTATATACATAATATAATATTCATTACTCAGAGAGGCGATGAAACATAAGAGGAAGACCATGAACTTTATGCCAACGAAACTGTCTCAATAATTGACAACTTAAAACAGCAAATCATGCAAAACCAACATTAGGTCATCTACATCATGACTAAAAACAATCCCTGGAAAAAAGTTAAAACTCAATTAAAAATCAACCACCACACAAACTCAAAGAACCGTTAACTAGACATTTATCAAAATCATTCGAAAACTTAAATTTCAGATCATTAAGAAAACAGATATGTATTCACATCAGAAAACCAAAGATCATCCTAAGTCAAAAAAAAATACCCTGTATTCATCGCCAAATTGGAGGTGAAAAGCATCGCGAATGGCCTCGGCAGAAGCCCGATGACCACCACCGGTATCACTCATTAAAATAAGCACATTCTTGGTCCTCTCAGCTCCAAGCTGCACCATTTCCATGTTATCTTCTTCTTCATAATCTTTTTCTTCATGTATTTCATATTTCAACCTCTTCTGGCTGCTTCCACCTCCAAACCCATAAAACCCAGCTCTCTCAAACACCGTGTGTATAGCATTCCTCGGAGATGCAACCGCCATAATTATATATAAAAATATGTGCTATGAGGTTGAAAATATTTATATGATGAATAAATCAATAAATGAAAGCCTCTCCCGCCAAAATAAATTGATGAATAAAGGGCCCAACACTGAACCTCAACTTTCGTGGCCGGAAAATAATTTTCCGGCTGGAGAAAGTTGAGGAAGGGGTTGAGCGGCAGGGAGAGAGAGGTGAAAGGAGAGGAGTCTCTCTGTTGAGTTGGCGAAAATAAGTTAGTTTTCTGTTTGTTGTTTCACGCCCTGAAAAAACAAAAGACTTCGGCTTTTTATTACAAGTTGGTGGGGTTAATTTAAATCCTGACCGTTGGATCCGTAATTTAATTAACGATTGTAAGAATGTTCTTCGTAATTATAGATTCGTATCTTTTCCAGTAGTACAACTGTAACATGAATATTTATTTATGTGTACAGTTATTAACTCCCATAAATCATTAACGCATGTCGACAATATTTCCACCATTTTGTTTTAAATGTCGGATTTTAATATACTAAACATTTTTATCATTAATATAATCTTTTTTAAAAATTATGCTTCTTCTATCCCTATTTCATCCCAATACTTGGAAGAGGAAGAAGAGTAAATATAATAATATAATTATAAATAAAAATATTTAAGTAAAAACAATACTTAAAATTTAATTCAAACTAAGTTAAAAGATGACACTTAAAAAAACGGAAGGAAGGAGTACCATATATTTTTCCGCTAGACTAACATTACACAGTTGTCTAATCATTTTTTTAGATGAGAAAAATGTCCTACTTAAGATATTCAGAATAGTGTATTTTAACAGTATAATTAAAATTAATAATTATGAAAATAATTTTCATGCGCTCACATTAACAATTTTTTTTGTATAAAAGAATAAGTACAGTATTTAAGAGCATAAATTCTTATTAGTTTTAGTTAAATTTTATAAATGTAATATATATTGGTTTGAATAATTAAAAAAAGATCTTGTAGAAGCCGGATTTGTATTTAGCTTTGAAGTTTGGGCATCTGTTGTAGAATATGCTTTTACATTACCAAAACAATTATGAGGGCCTCCTAAGAAAAGCAAAAACCACAGTTTGGCGATAAATTTAAGTAATAAAGAAGTCACACATGGTGTTGTGTATATTCTTTCAGCAACAATGGTTTGAATTTGTGTTTATATAATGGATGTACGTTTTTATGGAATTTTTTAATAACGAAGAAAATGGTGATGGAGCCCAATTGAACTGATGATTGGTGGTTGGCCATTTGGCAAGTTTACATGTTGGATTTTAAAATATAGGTTGTCTTGTCCCCATAAAAACAGTTGTCATGTTTTGGGCCGGGGGTTGATGATGCTTTTCTATTATAAACATGAAAGTCCGTACAAGACACGGGCGATATTCTAATTTGCACAATTTTTTTCGCAAATCGTATTTGAGTTGATTATATCTTCTTTTCAATCTATTTCACGTGGTTCGTTTTATTTAAGGCAAACAGTTGATAACCGGTCAAATTTTGAAATAATAATGAATTCTAAATTTTAAGTACCATATAGTACAAAGCCAATTCTGACTCATGCAATGGGGCGCCGAGAAGATGATGTTATTTAGGGGCACATCTTTTCTAATAAGTAAAAAAAATTAACAGTACGTAAAGGCACAAAAAATGATATTTGGGGCATATTTTGTTCAAGGTAGCACAAAAAATAGTTTAAGATATAAGGAGTGCCGAAAAATAAATCGCATGTATGTGATTTTTGATTTATAATTGAGTACAAAATTCAAATTCACTTGGAACTTTTCAATTTCTCAGGACCGGCCTAGATATCATATTTGTAGCAGTACTCGTTGAATGTAAGATGAATGACCGATAGTAATTATACACAAAAGTTACTCATTAGTGGCCAAATCCTATGCAATAATAATGTGTCGTTTAGTCCATTTTCTAAAAGTAATTTTTGAAAGATTATCACGATAATGATATGCTATTTAGTTTGTTTCCATTAGCAATAGTAAATTAGCAGAGGAGATAGGTGGATCATTACATATATGGTAGGAGATGTATTATGGTAGCAACAGCACAAACTATTTTAAATTAGGAAAAAACAACTAAAATGTATGATGTATCCATACAACCTAATATACGCTACAGTGAAAATATATATTTTTTATACAGTCTTTAAATATCACTAATCGATCATTATGTTATAGGTAGTCATATATAATTTAACATCTTTGTTAGGTATATATAATCTTGTTTATACTATAGTATAATTCAACTATGCATTTTATTCATTTATTTAATCGATAACTCATATAGAGTCCAAATCTAACATATAAGCTAATTCTGATTTTTTTTGTATAGATATATATTGTACCTAGTACCAATTATACTAAAGGTCTGTTTGGTATTGATGTTGCAGACCGTAACTATAGATTTTTTGTAGAACAATTGGTTCAAAACAGCTTAGGAAATCTAAAAGCAATTTTTCAACAACATTTTTATAAAAAAAAAATTGGTTTAGGAAAAACATTTATTTTTCACAATAGCAAATTTTGTTGACAATAATTTTAGGTAAGGCCATCAAATCCCAACAATCACATATTAAATAAATTTAATAAAAATTAATATAAAATAGGATATAAAGAAAACTAAAAAAACAAAATTTATTCAGTAGTTGTGAATTTAACTCCATTTGTATTTAGAGGTCATAAATTCAATTTCCTTGATAAGACCAAAAAATCATGTCGTGTTACCGTATATTCTGTATCATATGTCCTAATTCGATGGTAGATAAACTCACATTGTCTTGTGTATTACGTGAATGCATATCTTATTTTCATTGCATAATCATAATATAGATAAAAATATTATTGTATTATAATTTCATAAAACTATCATTCTAATTTTAGAACAAATTTTTTTATTCGATAATAATTTTCTTTTGTAGTTATTGAAACACTTCTATCTTAAAATTTTAAAAGTGAAATTATTGTGATAGCATGATAGTGGTATAATGCACGACCTGCATTTTAACTATGATAATTATACATACACATATTCTTATGAAATTATCACTATTATGATTATGAGTTGATTAGGTATAAAAATCTTTAATTGTCATATCTCCCATACAATAATCTTATACATATATTTTGAATGTCATTGTGTCAACACTATATTTTTTTAAATTTTAATTATAACTTATATCCCGTGATCGCATTCTAATTCATATAATATCTTTTGAAATTTGCGATAGAGTCTTTTTTTATTCTCCTATCAGTCTGCTTTACCTTTCATGTGCAACGGTCAATTGAATGTCAACAATTAATAACTGTTATAAATTCAAATTATTAGCGTATTTTAAACTTCGAGAATCGTCTTTATAGTGGTGCTTATTTAATGTGAGAACGATAACCGATAAAAATGGTAAATAAGAATTAATCGTCACCTCAAAATTTTCTATTCTTTCTTTTTTTTTTCGATCATCTTTCATTAATCTTTGACAACCTCTCATCGACCTGCATTTTCATATATATTTTAAATTATTATTGTGGTAGATACGAACTGAATAGGTATTATGATAATAAAATAGTTAACTGCTTACATCTCTCGCACATTAAACATGTATACTTCTTTCGAATTTTTTTCTACTAATATTATAATTTTTAAATTTTAATTGAACTCATCTAATATTTGTCAACAGGTTAGATCAAAATGTTATTATCAACTAATTGGTTCTGTTACCATTTGTTTTTACGTTGGCAAAAAAATTGATGTACCTATTCTTTTTTTATTTAATTAAGACATAAGTGTTTACAATAAGCGTTTTTCATATAAAGATGTCCAAATTTGATAGTAAATGAATTCAAGTCATGTTGTGTACCTAGGAGTGGTATCACGTCAATTTAGGATCGAAGAGTGTTATACCCATGGCGATCCCCGACTTCGAACATAATCATCGAACCTGTCCCGGTTCCTGAACGAAGATTATTTTGCATTCTCACTGTCATCCCCTGAATTTCTATTTTACAATATTCCCTACTTCCCATACTGAAACAGAAAAATTTCCTAAATCCCTAACCTAAATGGGAAGGGGATCGGATTGCGGTTGGACGGGATGGGTGAAATTCTCATCCATACGTGTACCAAGTGAACTTGTTTTGTGTTTGTCATGAGCGTAACAAACATGAATAAATATTATAATTTATAATTTAAAAAAAAAACTACTATTACACATGTATCAAAAATCAAAAATTGAATTTAAATCATTCATGTACAATGTGAATTTGTGTCGTATTTTCGTATCACATACATAATATAAAAAGAATACTTTATAGTTTTAAAATTTCATGAAAATATTATAATAATAATAATAATAATAATAATAATAATAATAATAATAATAATAATATGACATGGGAATATTTTTTTTGATAGTTTTATCATTCATAAATTTTAAAAAATGTAGATATCACAAATTGTTAAAGTGTAGTGGTTGTGTGCATAAATTTAAGTTGTTTGTATAAATAGGGGAGATTATAAAATCTATTCCTAATAAAAATATTTGTTTAACATTAACATAAAGAGGGGTATGTTGATAAATTACTAAATTGGGCTTGAAAGACCATTGTGGTCTATAATATATATAATAATAAATGAAAAGAGACATTATTCTTTTATTTTCTTTGAAATTATTTCTAAAATAAATGTGAAATAAAATGTAGAATGGAGCTATTTAAGAATTTAGTGGATGAGTTCCAAATTTTCATCAAGGGGACTTCTAGCATGATGGTCATGGTGTGACCATAAAGTAGATTCTTAGCAAGAGGTCATGGGTTCAATCCATGTCAACAACAATATTTTTAATATATTTATAAAATTTGGGGTTATGTTAGTAAATTACTAAATGGCATGGAAAGCCATGTTGGCATATAATATATATAAAGGATTTGGAGTAAAATGATAAAAAATATTATAATTTTTAAAAATGGTCCCTTCTATTACCTAATTACGCATCATGAATTTGTGTTTCATAAAAATGCAATCTATTAATGCATTTTCACATTAAAAAGATAAAAATTAACTCTGTAAACGCAAGACTTATTTGCATTTCTCAGAAAAAATATATATATAAAAATGAAATCGCATTCAAACTTGCGTTCTTGTTTCTTGTACATGCACAAAGCCAAACAACAGATCATCTGACTTCTGACCCAATACTGCTAGCCCAATTGAAAAACAATGGATTTGAAAGAATAAATTATAAACATATATGTAAAAGTTGCATTGTTACGTGATAATAAGGATCATTTTTGTGGGTTATGATATTATGGTCATTCTAATTCTAAAGTTTGATTAAAAAGGCCATTTCTCCCATGTTTTTTTTAAGGGGGATTAAAATCAAATAAAACACAATAACTGCTCTCTAAAAGCTTTCCGAAAAAAGTGGCTGATTTGGATGTGAAAAATGTTCAAGGAGTTTTTGTCAAAGACATTCTAATTGAAAGTGTTGTTAAGGGCTCGTTGCATGCACTCATGGCTGCCATTTCCCCAAAATGGAAGGGTATCAAAATAAGTAAGGTCGAGGAGGTGTTGATGCAAATGGCCATGTTTCAGGACTTGGCAAACGAACGGGAACCTGCTCGCTATTAGACAATCAAGTATACAGTCAGCATCTACTGTACAGTCAGCATCTAGTCAGCATACTAGTTAGTTACCAGTTAGATTAGCTAGTTGATTCTTTTGTAACAACTTTTCCCGCTCTAGTGTGTTAGAGTTAGAGTTGGCTTGTATATAAGTTTTAGACATATCATTTTGTACCCTCTCTCTGTAATTTTCATTTTTATCAATCAATGAAGTTCTTTTTCAGAAGATAACATGGTATTAGAGCGAGTGTATACGATCTTGATCTCCGGTGTCATCTCCGACGATTAGGCGATCTCCGACGAACGTTTTCTTCTCTTCTTGAAGCGAGTTAAATTATGATCTTCTTCGTTGAATCATCTTCTTCGTTCGATTGTATATCTCATACATCTCTAATCGATAATCATCATCTAAAAGGTTCTTCGTTCTTGTTTCTGATCATCTTCTCTGATTTTTTGTTGAATCTGTGTGTATATTCTTGATATATACATACTTTTGTTGAACTGATATGATATTTTCTGTCAAATTGATATTGTATTGATCAATCAAGTTTTGTTTCGCTTGATTCTTGCTGTTTCTTGTGTAAAACTGAGATCAACTCATCTCATTAGGTTTTTTACTTGTTTAACAAAACTTCTTGTTTGTTATCTGTTTGAGAAAATTCCTTATTGAAACGATAAGTTTGTGAATCTGATTCTTGTTAAAAATGAGTACATCAAACACACAGTCCGTTCAAACTAATATTGATCCAACAAGTGTCTACTATATACATCCATCTGATGCATCGTCTACTCAGCTTGTTTCGGTCAAGTTTAATGGTACTGGTTTTAGTAATTGGAAGAGGTCTATGACATTGACCTTATCAGCTAAGAACAAATTAGGTTTTGTTGATGGAACGATTGCTGTTCTTGAGATTTCATCTGCTGAATATAAGCCTTGGGAAAGATGCAACAATTTGGTGTTTTCTTGGCTGTTATATAATCTCGATGAGATAATTACAAAAAGTGTGTTGTTTCTTCACACTGTTAAAGAATTGTGGGATGATTTGGAAGACAGATATGGATACACCTCTATGACACAAGTGTATGCTTTGGAACAACAATTGGCAGATCTTAATCAAGGAACTCAGTCTGTTTCTGAATTCTTTACCAAGATCAAGATAGTTTGGGATGGAATAAATGATGCAAATTCACTTCCTTACTGTACTTGTAACAAATGCACATGTAATCTTACTCAGAGAGTTCAACAAAAGCAACAAGAACAAAGGCTTTTACAGTTTATGATGAAACTCAGTGAAACTTTTTCAACAGTCAGAGGAAATGTGTTGATGATGCAACCACTTCCTACTATTGCACAAGCCTACAAAGTTTTTGCTCAAGAGGAGAGACACAAGGAAATTTCTACTTTAACTTCTACCACAGAATCTTTAGCATTCTTGGCAGACAAAAGGAGGTTTTCTTCTTCTTCTTCTCAAAGCTATACACCAAAAGGGAATTATGTTAAACCTGGGAACAATAAGTTCAATGATTCAGTCAAGAAAGGACAGAAGTATTTTTGTACTCATTGCCAGATTCCTGGACACAGTGTTGAGAGGTGCTTCAAGATACATGGGTATCCACCTGGTTTTAAGCCAAATACTAATTGAAGAGTTGCTGCTTTTACTCATCATGAGGCTGACACAAATGTTTCTCAAAATTCATAAGTTACAGATTCTGATCAAGTTATTTCTGTAGATCAGTACAATGCTTTATTGGAGTTGCTAGCAAAACAAAATGTTGGACAAGTTTCAACTGATTCTGGTAATTCTGAACCTGCAAGTCATGCTCTTCTTGCAGGTAACTTTTGCTTCCTTTCTGCTTTTAATAAAGAGTGGCTTCTTGATAGTGGAGCCACTGATCATATGACTCCATCTATAGAAGATTTTGAAACATATGATTCTGTTCAAGGTAGTGATAATGAAATTACACTTCCTGATGGTTCTAAGGTACAAATACAACATATATGAACAGTTAGACTAAGTGACAATATTAGACTTCTTAATGTCTTACATGTTCCACAGTTTCAGTTCAAATTGATATTAGTCACCAAGTTATGCAAGGATTTACGGTGTCACTTAGTATTTACTGATTCTCAATGCTTTATTCAGGGACATTCTCAGAAAAGGCCTCAGACTCTTCTTGGTAATTTGCAAAATGGACTTTATAGTGTGGCTGGTTGCATAGATTGGAATCTTTCATCTACCTGTCTTACTTCCAGACTATCAACAGTTGAAGAAGTAAAGATATGGCATCTCAGATTGGGACATCTACCTTTAAGTCAAATAAACTTAGTTTTATCTGGTTGTATTACTCAATCTTGTACTGAAAATCTAGTTTGTAGGATTTGCCCAGCTGCTAGACAGACTAGGAAATCATTTTCTCACAGTTCTATTAAAACTACATCTGTGTTTGAGCTTGTACATATTGATTTGTGGGGACCCTACAAAACAAAGTCAGTGTCTGGTTGTACATAATTCTTAACAATTGTGGATGATTTTATTAGATTTACCTGGGTTCATTTACTCAAATATAAATCTGAAGTTGCCTCTGTTCTTGAGAATTTCATTCAATATGTAGACACTCAGTTTAAGTCCAAAATTAAATGCATCAGATTTGATAATGCCCTTGAGTTTACTGAAGGTTTAACTAGAGTTTTGTTTAAAAGATATGGTATCATACATCAGACTAGCTGTGCTTACACTCTACAACAAAATGGTGTTGTGGAGAGAAAGCACAGACATCTTTTAGAGACAGCTAGGGCATTATTTCTTCAATCTAAATTGCCAGATAGGTTTTGGGGAGATAGTATTCTCTGTGCTACATATCTCATTAACAGATTACCTCTCAAAAGTATCAATCTAGATTCCCTTTTTCTTAGATTGTACAAAACTAAGCCTTCTCTAGAACATCTAAGAGTGTTTGGTTGTCTGTGTTTTGTTTCAACTTCCACAGTCCAAAGATCTAAATTTGATTCAAGGGCTTCTCCTTGTGTTTTTCTGGGATACCCTAATACCCAAAAAGGTTACAGAGTATTAGATCTTCAATACTCTACTATTACTGTTTCTAGAGATGTTCAGTTCTTTGAAAATCAATTTCCATTTCACATAATTGCTTCATCATCTGTTTCTTCTTATCTCAATGAAATTTTTTTACCACATATGTCATCTACTGTACCCTCTGAAGATTCTTATTTGCCTATTCCATCTTCAATACATAATGATTCTTCCTCACATACTGAATCATCAACTAGTTCTTCAGATCATACCAATCATTCTTCTGTTCCACCTACAAGACAATCCACTAGACTAAGACAAAGTCCAGCCTATTTGCAAGATTATCAGTGTCATACTTATGTTTCTATTGAAGCATCTACTGTCACTCAGCATTGGTGTAATTTGGTAGCTCATGATAGAATTCCTGATTCTAAATGTACTGCTCAACAGCATTATTCTGTTGAACCTCTTAGTTATAATCAAGCTTCTCAAGATCCTTTGTGGGTTGAAGCCATGAATAAAGAAATTAAGGCTTTGCAGGATAATGAAACATGGGAATTAGTTGACTTACCAGCAGGAAAGAAACCTATAAAATGTAGGTGGGTCTACAAAACTAAACTTAAATCAGATGGATCTCTAGAGAGATGTAAAGCAAGGTTGGTAGCCAAGGGGTTTACTCAGAAATATGGAGTTGATTATGAGGAGACTTTTTCCCCTGTGGTTAAGATGAGTACTGTTAGGTGTTTAATTACCTTAGCAGCTAGTAAAAAATGGCAGTTACATCAGTGTGATGTTAACAATGCTTTTTTGCATGGTGATTTGTATGAAGAAGTTTACATGCAATTTCCAGAGGGTATTCCAGATCTAGAGAATAAGGTTTGCAGGTTAAGAAAGAGTATCTATGGCTGAAAACAGGCTTCAAGGAATTGGTTTACTAAATTAGATATGGAACTTTTTCTTCAAGGTTTTAAACAATCAAAGAGTGATTACAGTTTGTTTATCAAGAAAGCGGGTTCAGAGATTGTTGTGGTAGCAGTCTATGTTGATGATATAATTATCACTGGGAGTGATAATTTAGCCATTACACAATTGAAATCTCATCTGGACAAGGTATTTAGCATTAAAGATCTTGGCTTACTATATTTCTTTCTTGGTATTGAGATTCTATATCTTCCCACTGGCATTGTACTTAGTCAAAGAAAATTTACAAAAGAATTGTTGAACCAATGTCCTTATGATCTTACTAAAAAAGCTGTCACTCCTATTCCTTTGGCTATGAAGCTTTCAGCAGATGAAGGATCTTTATTATCCAATCCTGAAGAGTATAGATCTTATGTTGGCAAACTCAATTTTTTGACAAATACTAGACCTGATATTAGTTATGCAGTTCAAATGTTAAGTCAGTATATGCAGTCACCAAGATCTTCTCATCAGGATGCTCCTATACATACTTTAAGATATGTCTCTCAAACTGTTGGTCAAGGGATTCTGTTACAAGCTTCAGACAAACTAACATTGCAGGCATTCTCTGATTCAGATTGGGCATCTTGTCCAGATTCTAGAAGATCAATTACATGTTATATATTGTTATTTGGCAAATCTCCTATTGTCTGGAAATCCAAGAAACAGAGTACAATGTCTAGATCATCCTCAGAGGTAGAATATAGAGCTATGGCAGCAGCAGCCTCTGAAGTTACTTGGGTTGTTCAGTTACTTACTGAACTAGGTGTTCAAGATTTAAAGCCATAACTTTACATTGTGGCAATCAATCAGCTTTGCATATAGCTCGAAATCCAGTTTTTCATGAAAGGACTAAGCATATAGAGGTTGATTGTCACTTCACAAGAGATAAGGTTCTTGAAGGATTGTTACAGCTTTCTTATCTTCCTACAAAACTTCAACTAGCAGATGTGTTTACAAAAGCTGTTCCTTCACCTCAACTTCATCTTTTGTTGTCCAAGTTGGGTATCTATAATGCTTCTCATTCTTTATCCTCCAACTTGAGGGGGGATATTGGACAATCAAGTATACAGTTAGAATCTACTGTACAGTCAGCATCTAGTCAGCATACTAGTCAGTTACCAGCTAGATTAGCTAGTTGATTCTTTTGTAAAAACTTTTCCCGCTCTAATTTGTTAGAGTTAGAGTTAGCTTATATATAAGTTCTAGACACATCATTTTGTACTCTCTCTCTGTAATTTTCATTTTTATCAATTAATGAAGTTCTTTTTCAGAAAATAACACTCGTTGTTGAAATTATTAGACCTTAGCCGAAGCTAAGGAATGAACACCAGAAGATAAGCTTAATATTCCGTGGTACTTAAAACAAGATTACATGCAGTATTTAAACTACACAAAACCACCTAAACGGATAGCTAAAAACCAGGGCCACCTCCCTGATAAATCTCCACTACTCCTAGTAAGGCTGAACAACCCAAAGACCATGTCTTAGCTGCAGACATGGACTAAGTACATGACCTCGATTACAATGTTTATTAAAAACTAGAAATAAAACAAATAACAATAATAAAATAAATAATAAGTTTAAAATTAAATACCAATAATCACTCCCATAATCTTAAACTTGTATCATGCATCCTTCCAGCCCGTAAGCCTTGTACTACCCATATGACTCGCTCCCTTGATTCAAAATCAAAGAGAAGAAATTTACGAAGCACTTCTCTTCATCTGCGATGCACTTCTCGCCACCATCAATTTTTTATGCACATCTCATCAACAAATTTTTTTTTAAAAGAACTTTGGAGCACTTCTCCCCATCTCTTTGCTGCCACATCACTCTGCTGTCAGAATGTCAGCACAGCACCTCCGCCCCTTTGTTAATAGCAAAAATCATTCTTCTTCCTTCTCCCTTTGCTGAGGAATCTGCGTCTGGCCCTCTCAGCTTGAGCTTCTTGTCTGAAATCATTTGCTACGCCTCAAGGAACGCCTGCTCTGATACCATATTGAAATTATTAGACCATAGTCGAAGCCAAGGAATGAACACCAGAAGAGAAACTAAATGTTGTGTGTTACTTAAAACAAGATTATATGCAGTATTTAAACTACACGAAACCACCTAAACTGATAGCTAAAAACCAGGGCCACCTCCCTGATAAATCTCCACTACTGAACAACCTAAAGACCAGGTCTTAGCTGCAGACACGGACTAAGTACATGGCCTCGATTACAATGTTTATTAAAACTAGAAATAAAACAAATAACAATAATAAAATCAATAATAAGTTTAAGATTAAATTCCAACACTCGCAGTAATTAAGCTTGACAGTTTGGGAGTTTAACACCACATTGTAATTTATTATTGGTTCTTCTAATCTTAGTCGATCTTTAATAATTTTATCCCAATGGGATGTAGGTAGACTGTAAATATCTTTGTTATAAGGAGAAATTGGTATAACAATATTTTTGGAGGTTGCTGGAATCACGGAGCAAAATATGGATATTTTGCTATGAACACGAAGAACACGGAAGGAGATTGATGATTTTTTATGGCTGATCTTACTCGTTGATTCGTTGAATGTCAGATAAAAACTGCTTATTCTCTCTTACTGCCAACTGTCAATCCAACATAATAAGAGGCCTACGTATCCTTTTTATATGGAGTCAAGCCACACGTAGTTCTTGGAGAAGAAGTTACTTAGACGGGCTAGGTTTTTTGGAGATCTATCTTGGCCCAAGTCCACTCATTTTTGGGCTGATGCTAATAGTCCTTTAATTCTGCTCATGATCCATGGCCCAATAAAGGTTACCTATGGCTAACATGATGCTAGAATCACGAGGCCTCACTGGAAAGGCTAATGGAGAGCCCACATGGGCCTCGCATGCGACCTCACTGGGCTTAGTCATGCGAGGTGATCCCAGGTGTGGAGATAATCATACTCATGCGACCTCGCTGGGCTTTAGCTATGAGTCTTCATATTTACTCATGCGACCTCGCTGGGCTTAGCTATGAGCCTTCATATCTACTCATGTGACTTCACTGGGCTTAATCATGAGCCTTAATAATAAGAATACGCTAGGCCACACTCGACCTTGTAGAGAGATGAGGCAGGTGCGATCCCACACTAGGGACTGCTTATCGAACTCGACCCATAGCTCATTGTCATAGACTTTCATAAAAAATATTGTGTTCGTAGAATGTTGGACTAGCTCCTGGTGGTAGGCTTTGGTGACCCAATCTTCATCTATAGGCCCATTATAAGTTGTGGACCACTATTTCAGCCCATTAGACCTGCTTAGGGCTTATGCCAAGATTTGGGCATAACAACTACCCCCGAGTCCATATTGCCATTGAAAATGTGATGTGGAATCAAAAATTGCTTTGTCAAAACTTCGATGTGAGGCATGTGCTCGCTATAGATTGTTGTAGATGAAAGCATAACTATCTCAAGTGCCTTGGGATCGCACCGCGACTCCTTTGAATTTGAAAGGTTTCGGACAACTGTCATGTCTCGAGATCTGCTCCCAGCCAATAAGATGATGACACGTGTTGTGTGTCTTTCAATTAATGCGAATCCAAATATATGTAAGTAATGGTGACCTCGAAGGGTCCTTTCAAGTGCAATGTGATAATGTAGGGACCTTGATAGGCGACCCCATAGGGCCTAGTCATAAGTTATTATAATTATATCTTCTGTCCAGTTGATATGTGAGCTCGACCTATATCTTCAGGTCTTCTTAAAGTATGATGAGAGGACTCTCCTCTGTTCCTTGTTATTATGATGAGAGGCCTCCTTATAAGTTGAGAGGACTCCTTACAGCCCCATAAGTTGAGAGGACTCCTTACAGCCCCATATGTTGAGAGGACTCCTTACAGCCCCATATGTTGAGAGGACTCCTTACAACCCCATATTATCCTCAATTCTCGTAATGAGTCTGCTTAGAGTTTGTATCAATTTTTGAGCATAACAACTATCCCCCAGGTCTTCGGTGCAGGCAGTTGTAGCGGAGAACTATTTTTTATGGTCTTCAAAATTATTTTAAACTCATTCAAAATAATTATTAGATCTTTATTTTGCACTCCTCGCTTTATGTATATATATTTTTCTTCAATTTTTTTTGGCCGTGATCGTTGCAAGAGGCTCAGCCTCGGCCCACTTACTGAAATAATCCACAGCCATCACTGCATACTTGACTCCTCCCTTAGCTTTGGGGAGCTCCCCAATAATATCAATACCCCACTTGGCAAAGGACCACAGGCTCTTGAGAGAAATTAGATGAGCAAATAGGGCATTACTGAAATTGGCATTCCTTTGGTACTTGTCACACCTCCTAGCGAACTCAAAGGCATCTTTTTTCAATGTAGGCAGAAATACCCTTGGCGAAGAATCTTTTGGGCTAGAATCTTTTGGGCTAGAGAACTACCCCCGAGTGATTGCCACATATGCCTTCGGGGACCCCCCTTAGGATGTAGTTACACTCCTCACCATCTACACACCTCAATAGTGGTATGTTGAACCCTCTTCGATATAGACTTTCATCATAAATTACATAGCGAGCCGCCTGGTACTTAATCTTCCTCGCTTCCTTCTTTTCTTGGGGTAGAGTCCCATTCTTCACATACTCCCATATAGGGGTTATCCATGTTGGCCCCTGGCTCTCTACCTCCATGACAAATTCCTCAGGAACACTAGGCTTATTTTGGATTTCCAATGGAATAACCTCAAGTAAGGTGGCCTCTCGGCACAATCTCAACTTTGCTAGGGCATGCGCTCCTTGATTTTTTGTCCTTTTGATAAATTTCACTTTCACCTGCTTGAATGACTTCATAAGTCTCTGCACACATCGCAGATAAAGCTCAATTTGAGCCCCCTAGCCTGCCACCCACATCCAATATGACCTGTGACCGGAATGGAATCGCTATAAACATTGAGATTCTCCACCTTCATTGTAATTGCGAGCTTAAGGCCATTGATTAGGGCCTAATACTCGGCTGTATATTTTGAAGCTTCGAATGCGAAGTGGACTGCGCTTCTTAACCTACTACCCTCAGGTGTAACAAGCTCGACCCCGACTCCAGCTCCTTCCCTATTAGATGCTCCATCAACATAGAGCTCCCACCAGAGGCTGAATTCTATTGGCTAGCCTCGGGCTCGGCTGACATGGGGGTCGCAATGAGAGCAGCGATGGTGAGTTGTGAAATATGTGATGATTATGTATCCGAAATGTGGGTGTTTGTAGGAAGCACGTCAGGTGTTTGATGAAATGCCTGGGACAAATATATTATAATGTCAATTTAGCTCTGTTTTATTTTTATTTGTTGACATATACGTTAATATATTATTATGGAAAAAATAGAGACTTACCTATAATATTATTATTAGTTAAAAACGGAGAGTTCCGTTACTATGTTAATTTTTATTATTGAGAATTAGGGATTTATTATATAAACAATTGTGATATATTGTAATAAACTTGAGGTGAGTGCCTCCACCATGAATGAGAATAGACTTTGCGACAATTTTATCATGGTATCAGAGCCAGTGAGGAAAAAAACCTACGAGAGTTCGTGGGTGTGAGAAAATATTGCGAGAGTTCGTGGGTGAGAGAAAAAAGATCCCGCGAGAGTTCGTGGGTGAGAGGAGAAAAAAATCTACGAGAGTTCGTGGATCTGAGAAAAGAAAACTCCTACAAAAGTTTGTAGGGGCGAGAAAAAAAAACAAGTAAGAGATCGTGGGGAAGGCAAAAATCTGCAATAATTCTACGGAAGGTCATGGAGGCGAGAGAAAAAAAGAAACGGTGAGAGTGGGAAAAAAAACTGCGAGAGTTCTTGGATATGGAAGAAAAAGAAAATTTTGAGTACGAAGTTGAAGACTAGACGAAAGTACAACGATTATGATGAATTTGTGTAAGAGACTATATCAAACCAATGCTAAAAGAGAGATTTCGAGAAGAATTTTGACAAAAACAATTATGGTGGCAGCGATGACAAAGATGATGAAGATGAGGATGAAGATCTGATTACACCGAGAAAGATGATTCAAGTGGGTGATTATGTTGATTGGAGTGGATGATTCAATTTTTTTTTAATTTTGGCAAACTCTCGATTTTGAGTATCGTGAGTTTGAGGGGGGATGTTGACATATACGTTAATATATTATTATGGAAAAAATAGAGACTTACCTATAATATTATTATTAGTTAAAAACGGAGAGTTCCGTTATTATGTTAATTTTTATTATTGAGAATTAGGGATTTGTTATATAAACAATTGTGATATATTGTATTAAACTTGAGGTGAGTGCCTCCACCATGAATGAGAATAGACTTTGCGATAATTTTATCATTGTTAAAATGCTGTGCGTGCTTGATTGTGATTGCTTGTTCTATTACGATTTTTGTTCATGTAATTGTGTGTGTAAGTTTTTGATCGATTCATGTGTTGTGTTCGATATTATTCACATTGTTCTGACCAAATGTAAGGATAATAAGGATGTTGTTTTGTGGTCTGCATTGATTTCGGGTATACTCAGAATGGGAAGCCTAATGAAGTTGTACAATTGTTCACTGACTTGCGTACGCAAAATGTTAAAGCTGATGAGTATATAATAGTTAATTTGATGTCTTCCTGTTCCCAGGTTGGTAGCTTGGAACTAGCTAAATGGGTTGATTCATATGTTACCCAAAGTTTGCTTGACTGATGTAGACCTCATGTTGTTGCGGCTGTAGTAGATATGCATGCAAAGTGTGGGAGTATGGAGATTTCAGATAACGCGAGTTGTGCATTATGTGCAGGAGTTACTACAACTGCACAAATCCGGGATGCCCTGTGAAGAAACATGTCGAGGGAGCAGCTCATGATCTGAGGGCCGTAATAACAACCTATGAAGGGAAACACAATCACGACGTTCCAGCAGCTCGTGGCAGTGGAAACCACTCTCTCAATAGGCCTATGCCTACCAATGCTACGAACAATGCTCCCATGGCTATTAGGCCTACAATTGTTGTCTAAAGATGAACAGACTTCAAGATGAAATAATTACGCTTTTTAATTCCTATTTAAAGCAAGTTTGAACAGACAGGCTATTAGATTAGATTTAGTGAAAGAGGAAGGCCGTTGTAATTTTACCAAATGACAGAAGTAGAGAGCAATATATATCACCTTTTTTGTATATTAAAGTAGTGAATTTTGAACAAGTAATGAAATTGCATTTTGTTTATTTTTTTTTTTGAATTTTGTACTTGTACATATTATCACTTTTGCAACCTCAATTGCAAGCTTTGCAACTGAGGTTGCAACCTTTGCAACGTCAGCTGCAACCTTTGCAACGTCAGTTGCAACCTTTTCAACAGGCAATAATTAATTAATTCCAACTACATGTTAATTAATGTGTTCCGCCTACTTGTTAATTTTACCAATGCAAATTAATACTTTTGTAGAGAGACAAACCTTTTCCTACAGGTATAACCATTCAGTAAACTATTTCATGGAAATCATGAAAATAATTATAGTCAAAGGTCATATCCAATGCATATAGAGCATTAAACTCTACAATTTAAATTGTGCCTCTTCATTTACCTTTGATCTGCCTATATAACTACTAGGCCTGAAAAGAAAATCTCATCACATTATCTCACGCATTACTGTGGGCCCGTTTGGGAAAACTTATTTTTCAGAAATAAGTTACTTATTCTGGAAAAAGTTAGGAAATATGTACTTTTTTCTGAAATAATAACTTATTTTTGCAAGATAACGAATATTAAACTCCCCATACACATTTTTCTCTAAAAAAAGTATGTAAATACGATTTTTTTTAAAAAAATAAGTAACTTATAAGTTAATATTAAGATTTGCCAAACAGGCACACAGTTTATACACAATCTCAAAACAATCCTTTAGCCAAAATGTCATGCAACATGAGAGTTAGTGTTGAGGAGGAAAAAAATCTGCCATGGTATGAAATTGTTAGCCTCCAATGGCAACGAGTGGAGCAAGAGACTGAGATAGATCAAGAGATTGCTGAAGAGTGGGCAATCATGAATGAACATATACGCAAGGATCGCGAAGAAGAAGAGAGAAAGACTACAACTACTAAGATACAAGCAGACGCAGACAAATAGAGGAAGGAAGGAAATGAGATCTTCCTTCAATGGATATTGGAGGAAGAGGAAGAGAAGGAGAAGAATAAACATGATTAATTTTCTCCTTTCTTATGTAATTTTCCTTTTCTTATGTAATGATATGATTAATGAAGTATTTTCCTTTCTTCTCAATATGTATCTTCTTCCCTGTCATTTTAGAACTACTACACAAAAACACATGAACATGTTAAGTCATGCAAAGGTTGCAACTCCTGCAACCTTGTTTGCAAAGGTTGCAACCTTTTACAAATATGCAAGAAAATAGAATATTGTTTCAGATTTAACTATTTGTATCAGTTGCAACCTTGTTTGCAACTTCTGCAACCATATTTCCAAAGGTTGCAACCATGGTTTCAAAGGTTGCAACTGATAGAGACAAGAGCGATACTTTTTTGCAACCATGAAGCATTATGTGGAAAATAAATGAAAATAACTGTAAATTTTGGCAAATGAAGTTGCATCATTTATTATACATGGATCAAAATTTGTATCATACAAAATATTTACAAATAGAGATGAGAAGACTCCTCTCAAGAAAAAAGTGGAACAAACCGCATCAAAACACAACTTTCGCTTGGAACAACCTCCAAACAAAAATAAACAAAACCACACAAAATACTATCACTAACAAAAAACCATAAAAACCAAACAAAAAATTCTACGAAAGTCATCCGCTTTCCGCAAAAAGACCACCTGCAAATTCGAGACGATCTCCATCCCAAACCCCCACAATGAGCCCCAAATCCCACTAAACTCACTGCCCCCAACCAACATCAACCAATCAATCCCCTCAAACGAAATAATTCTGACCCTTCGTAGTAACAAGCCATAGACTGTGAGTTTCCACAGCAAGAAGAGCAGCCCCGGTGCCTGATCCATCATTCAAACTTGAGCATCTTTTATTTCACATGAAGACGGAGATGTCCGATTGCAAAGCTTCCCATGCGGGGCCTGTGTCCAGAAGGTACTAACTCAGAGTCACAATTAAATAATTGACTGCATCAGAGCTTAACTTAAATTGAGAATCACTATAGAGTTTATTAGAACTAATCTCAACTTCTATATTTTGTATAAAAGTTGTACCTGTTGCATGTACAACTTCATCTATATTCTATATTTTGTATAGAAATAGTACCTGTTGCATGTACAACTTCATCTGCATGGAGACTAAGAAAGATAGAGTTGATTCTTTATCTCCGTTCTGCTCATGAGCTGATATTATAGCATTCCAAGAAACAGGGTCCCTTCTTTCCATTTCATCAAATACGCAGAGTGATTGAGTTAAAAATCCAACTCTTCCATACGTATCCAACATGGCATTATAGGATTGCAGATTATGATTTGGCAACCTATCAAAGAGCTTTCTAGCATCAGACACCGCACTTCGAGTACATATCTAAAGTGGCAGTTCCTACAATGATGTAAGACCAAAAATTCACCTTTATTGTATGACCATGCATTTGAGAACCAAAACTTAGTGAAAATACATCTGCACATGATCGAAAAATGCTAGCATAAATGGACTGACTCATTCCAATTCCTTCAATTTGCATATCTTTAAACAAATTCATCCCCAAAAAAAACTCTGTATTCTGAACACAACCAACAATTAGTGCACTCCACGAAACCCAATTCCTCTTAGGCATTTCAATAAAAACCTTTATCGACTCCTTCAATTTTTTACATTTTGCATACATATCCAAAAATGCACTTCCAGTCACCACATCACAATCAAACCCCATCCAAACAACAACCCCATGAACCTGAACCTCCAAAAAATAATCTTCCAAACCCAATTCATACTATACTACAATTCATAACATATACATACATAAAACACATAAATAGATATACATACATACTTTCTCATTCTATAACAAAATCTCTCATCTCAATTTGATCTTTATCTCTACACCAGTACCAATTTTGCATACATACATACATAAAACACATAACTATACTTACAAATCTAGCCGTTCCGATTCAACCAAAAGTCGTCGTGAATTTGCCCCTGCGGGGCCAATTAACTGAAGGAGAAGAGCTAAGAGGCACTGAACTGCATCTTCAAGCTGCGTCTTCAAGCTGCGTGTGGATGAGGAGTGAAACAGAGATAGCCGACGGGGAGGCTTAGAACAGAAATAATGTATTTTTTAAAATAAAGAAAAGTAGGGGTCGTAGCGCCTGAATTTTAGAAAGTTGGGCTGTGTATTTTTAAAAACCCAATAGTTAACATGGGTAGTTTTGAAAGAAGCCCTAAATTTTATTGTGAAAGTTTAATTTTAGTAAATCCAAATAATATACATACTATATATATGTATATATGTATATTATGAATATTTTTTATCAAAAATAAATTCATTTCTCTAATAGTATAAAAAGTTTCTCGAAATGTTTTGTGATAGCAAATCTTTGTATGTTAAACATTAGATAATTGAAGAACGTACATAAAAAAACAACTAATGATTCAATTTTTTAACAAGAATGTTTCCATTCTATACTATTATATTAAAATCGAAAAATTGAAAATTTTTCAGCATGATTTTCGGTACGGCTATTCTAATTATTAAAATAAATAATAACATAATATAAATAATGGTAATTAGATGATTGCTTTTTTCACGTTTACTTTTAATTGAAAATGTTACACTTTATAAACACCTACAAACATTAATCATACCATATCTTTATTAATAGCTCAAGTAGTTAAGGTTTATCTCTTGTCATTTCTCGATAACTCTGAGATTTATTGAGAACAAATACTCATTATAAGTCATATAAGTCAACTTTATTAAAAAAAATACCTTACCTTTTAATTAAAAACTAATCTTGCAATCATTAATATATTTTCAAAAATATCGCACCATATCTTTCAATCATTAATTAAAAATATTAAAAATCAGTATACATTATTTATAATAAGAAAACATGAGTATAATCCGTAAACATGAATATATCAAATTATATTAAACTAAGATTAAAAAATTATAGAAAATAATATTTATATAAAAATAAAATTATAAATAAATAAAATTTATAACATATTAAAAAAGTCCATACATTACACGAGTTACAAACTAATACATTTTATTCATAAAATATAAGTAACAAGATACATTACAAGGATGACAATTTTAATCCATTTTTAAGATTGCATCCAAACAAGGATAAATATAAGATTTATTGGAATAAACATCGATTAACAAAGATAAATGTATTCCAGAAATAGAATCTACATAAGTTATTCCATATTTATGATAGATAGTCGAATTTATTTGTTAAACTTTTATACATATAAGAGCATCTTCAAGAAATTTTTATTTGATTTTTAAAATTAATGTTATAAAAATTATTCTTAATAAATTATTACATTAATTAATGTGTGAAATTCTAGCAATACTCTTTATTTATTAGTTATTCATAAATCAATCCCATTACAACCAAAAGTCTATTATCCATCCATCCATTATAATATTGGTAATTTAATATTAATATATTAAAAACATGTTGGTAGTGACGAGAACCCATGTTCTTTGGGTCAGAAATGAATTATGTTCTCATCTTCAACCACTACACCAAAGAAGGAATTTATGTTAATACTTTAAAAACCATTTACTACATGCACAAATAACTCACATGTTCTATTTTATTTAATATTACTACTTTGTTGAGAATTAAAAATTTTAATCAAATTAATTTTGCTATCTATCTATTATGTTTAGTATATGCATCAAATGAATTATGTTGTCTACGTATTATGTTTAGTATAGGCCAAAATTTTTTGACGAGTTGTAAAAAATTCAATATACCCGTTATACTAATTTAAAACATGATTTTGTGATCAATTAAATAATTTACATATGAGATATAAACACTATTTTTGATTTTTAATTAAATAAAAAAAAGCGTAGTTGGGTTAGGACATGACATTATAATTAGATTATAGATACAATACAATTAATTATGAGATTAAGATGTATAGTTATGTTAATGAAAGATAAATATTTAAAAAATAATACTAAATTATATATATATTACACAAAGTATAATAATCGATTAGTTGAATTTAAAAATTAAATTCAAAAAATAACCTATTACACAGTATTTAAAAGAAATTTAAAATTTTAGTTTAAAAAGGTGAATCTTTAAAAAAAGACTACGTGTATACACATTTATATAATTATTATTGGTTACTTATGGAGTTTTAAGAAAAAATTAACTATAAAATTATAAATAATACATCACTAAAATCATAGATCATATATTTCATATTATCATTCAATTTGTAAGAAAGAAAATATATATATATAAGTCATGTGTTTTCTATGAATACATAATTACCGTATCAACACTTACAACACATCGCTAACACCATTATCACCATCACGGCTATACCACCACCACATCGCCACCACCATACACAATCGCTAGAATCACGAGAGAAATCACTAAAATTTTTACTACAATCAAATCAACCTCAGCCTCTACACCACTAAAAATCAAAATGATAGTAGAATGATCGAACATTTAACTTAAATCACTAAAATTTGAACCCAAATCACTAAAATTTTGAATGCAAATTGTCAAAATTTCTAAAATATGAAATTCTGATAGTGTTCGAAGTTGCTGGTGCTGACGGTAGTAGAGTGGGTGAAAACGACATCAATGGGCTTTATAAACTCGGATCTTATGTGAGAGGATGAAAAGTGAGATCAATGAGTGAGCGAAGGTGTAGGGTGGTTGAAATTCATGACAAACATGTTTGTAAGTTATTTCTAGAGTGTTGGTCGATTTGGTGACACGAAAGAATTGTTGAATGACAATGGTTTATAGATGTATACACACAATGTATATGTGGAGAAGAGGTGGTGTTAACGTTAGTGTATTGTCGAAGATGGTGTAAAAAAATTGTTGAAAATTGCAGATGAAGAAACGTAAAGTTGGAGATGTAAATTACATTTGAATCTGCACCACCACTTACACCATCAAAATCTAAGCAGGATCAATGGAAATTCAACTTGAATCATCAATGTTTGAACGCAGATTATTCTCAAATTTTTAAACAAATTACCAAAAAATATAAGATCTGAAATTTTAATAGTATCTGAAGGTGTTGGTGATGGCATTAATGGTGGTATAGTTGGTGAAAATGACACCAGTGGGCATTTGTAAACTCTTTTCTATTGTGAAATTATGAAAATGAGATGAATAAACTATCGAATTGTGTTATCGGGAATGTGGTTGTGTTGGCACAAAATCACGCAAGTGCACGAGGTCACAAGTAATATAATTAAAGTTCGTTCCGCAGAGATCTGGTTAAGTTTTAATCAGTAAATATGCCTATGCAACAATGTTTAGTTTTAATCCACTGCTAAGACAAATAAGAAGAATGGGGTTTAATTATCTAAGTTAACTAGAATGCAAATTATTAAGCTAAGAATAATTAACTATTGAGAATTAAATCTGAATTACTTATATGAGATAAAACATGGGACTCTAACTTCATTATCTACCTTCACTTAGAGTTGATGCATTTAATCAATACATGTGATGGTTTTGATATCTGATCAGACAACACGAAACAAGCAAACGCTACTTCTCAGTATACGAATACCAAACTAAACATGCATCCACAAAAGAGATAGAAGATGAATAGACACCAATTATACTTAGACCCTATATCTCTATAAGATTTGAAAGCATAACGGTTGAAGAACAAGTTGTCTATTAAGATCACATAGGGTAGAATAATATCTCTATTTACGCCACAAATCATGATGTTAAAACATCAACCTATCCTATGCTAGCATGGCAAGTTCTAAATCTCAAGATCCACTCTCGTTTCGCAAGCGATTAACAAGTTAGATGTTCGCGACGCATCTAAATACATGAAACACAACCATACAAGGATATTAATAATTCATCACACATAAATCTTTAAATCAATCAAACTACTAAGCTACATAGATAAATCCATTAGAATCCCATGATAACGATTAGCCCATAATTGAACCGTTCATCGTCATGAGATTTGACGATAACATGATATAAAACAAGATGTGAAAGAAAGCAATAAAGATATTATTAAAACTAAGAGTTGAGAAAACAAATCTATAATTCAACGTATACAAAAGATGAAGTTGTTCTCGATCCGTGCTTGTCACCGAGCTTGAATCCTTCTCTCCTTTTCTCTCTTGCAAAAACTATGCTATAGTATGTAATTGTATGTAATGATATGTTTACAAGGGTTGGATGTGTTTATATAGGCTCTAGAAATCTTTCCCAGCAAGAAAATACCTTATAATACAACTAGAATTCGATTTGGGTGTCAAAAACTAAGTAGAATACAATTTCAGATCGAAAAAGGGCAAAACTGGAAATTTCCAGCGCACAGTCCCGAGCAAAGTGCTCGAACCGCGCAAGTTGCCTGGAGCCAATCTGCTGGAATTTGGCGAAACTTGCCCAAACGGCGCAAGTTGCCCGGTTGCGATCTGCGGGAAATTTTATTTCTTCGTTTTTTCAGCTTTTCTTCCCGTTCCTTTTGCATTAGCTTCCGTCTTCACTTCCTCTTGACTTGTACACTTCTTGGGAGTTGACATTAGCCTCCATTATTCATTCCATATCATAAATCAACTCCACAAAACAACGGAAACTACACCTTCAATCGACATTTCTTCAACCCTGCACAATAAACAAAACACATCAAAACTACCACAAACTTGAGGCCTAAGCAATCAATTTAAGCCGAATTGGAATGTTTCAAGTAGATATAAAATCCACTTATCACACCCCCAAACTTAAACCGATGCTTGTCCTCAAGCATATACAATTACAACTAACTAACTAACTAGTACCACTTCCGTAGGTGATCACGATTGCATTTGGCATATGCAACAAGCCCTTTAAACCCCTAGGCAGCCCTAGTGGACGAGTAAGGTCTCGTGAGGGCCTATAGCGAATGTACCCACAAAATCCATGTAACCCAATGCAATGCAATGCATGAATGCAACTAAATGAATTAATATCCTACCATGCCTTCAATTTCTCTCATGCCGTATCAACTTAAGAATCAAAGTAAATACGCAATGTCTTGTTGTCGAAAGTGCAAGTATTCACATAGTCTACTCAATGAACATGTATAAGTTCTCACAAGTCCATGTCAAGTGTAAGAATAAGTTAGTAAACATGCTAAGCCTACAAGAGTACATCTTTGAGACAAAACTCGGGATCTCATACGTAAAAACAAGCAAATACTCACAACCACTCACAAAAGAATATTCACTCAAGAACAAGGGTAAGTGTATCACTCAATTCCAACAAAATCATAAGCATGCTTGACATTTGGTATCAATCTAACTCTTAACACAACATACATCAATGACGATAATCAAAAGGTCTTTATTTGGGTTGTAATGGGGCTAAGGACAAGGTATGTCAAGTAAGCCAAAACAGGTGAAATGTCAAAAGCTAGTAGGAACTATAATAATCATACACAACCACCTATTTCCCTCCCCACAAAATTTTACTCAACAAAAACACTCGAATAGTCGACTAAAGTAGGATCATAATAAACACAACTATGCTCTCATAATATATATATTTCTCTTTTTTTCTGTTTTGTTTTTTTTTCTTTTCGAGAGCTAAAGCAACAATAATATAGACAATAACAGTGATCCCACGATTTTATTACACATGCCGACTATCAGGCAAACAACCAAACCCAAATTTCAATATTTCCCCCCAAAATTATGACCAACAATAAACCCCTCCTTGCATACCTTATTACTCCCTTAAGCACTCTACTAGCCTTTGACAATGTGGGTTCAAATTAATGTAAGGCCAATACAAGAAAAAGGTCTAGGCAAGTAATGTGGTATGTCACCGAAAAAAAATAGGATTAAGCTCAACGGGTTAACTAATTGATCATGTAAACATGGTGTGGTAATATGGGAAAATATGTGGTTATTCCTAAATGCCTTTATCATTTTAATCGTCAAATAATGTCATGCATTTCAAGAAAGATCTCAAACAACTGCTAGCAATGCAAACAATCTGTGGACACTCAAGCAAACGAAGAAAATTGCAACAAATGCAATATGGCTCAAAAGCTCACTTGGCGGGAAAAACATACTCAATCCCAATCAAAAATCTCTCTAATGCACCTACTTGTATTCAAAGCATGAAAACTAAATCAACTTGCACATATTCATGTCCTTCTAATTACTTACAACATTCAATAAGTCTACCAGCTTCAACTTACTAGTGTATGTGTGTGCACAAGAACAAGGCATGTCACTTCTCAATCAAAAAGCGTCAACAACACAAAATTCCTATCAAGCATGGGTGCAAATGCAAACTATTATGAACTCACATGATATACGAATATAAAAACAGAATGTCCTATATGAAACCAACATAGATATCACGAACATAAATGCATAATTTACTACTACTAATATGCAAAGCATGAAATCCTACATGAACACATAATACAACAACTACTAATCCCTTAAACCACCCCAAAACTTGAAAGATTCAATGTCCGCATTGAATGAAGTAAATACACGGGATAGCAGAAACATACCTACTCGTCCTCACTTTCGTCACCCTCGTCATCCTTGTCATCCTTGTCAGATGAATCAGGTGGAGGATACGGAGTCCGAGCTCCAAATATAGGCACTGAACAGCAGTACCTGGTGACTGAAACTTTGCATCCAAAGCTACGCCCATGTCCTCAGAATACTGCGACTGCTCACATGCATAACATCCATCCGTCTAGTCATTCGACGAAAATAGGTATCAAAAACTTACATATCCACCATACGCCGCTGAGGACCTGCCATAGCAACTCCCGGTGCCATAGGAACATATGGCGGAGCGCCCGATCCCAGACCACCAGCACCACCAACTATATAGCCTAGACCCCTAGGATGACGAATGCCGCCCGACCACTCCGTCATCCGGTCAATAGTAGCATCTTTAATAGAAGTCATAGCTTTATGCACCGGCTCACCTTCGTACCATTTCACTTTCGAAGTATCACACAAGTACGCGATGATGGAAGCATAAGGAATACTTGCCGTCGAATTACTTCCCAAATACCGAAGAATAGTTTGATTAATAAGGTAACCAAGGTCAACATACTCACCTTTGAGAATGCCCCATAGCAGAATAGCTCTCTCAACAGTAACATCGGTCACATGGGATGACAGAAGGATATTAGAACTTATGAAAAAGAACCACACCCGTGCGAACTTAGTCAATGATGCAGCCGGAAAAGTCCTCTTCTCAGTGGTACCCGTCCTACACCTCCACTCCGTACCCGGAACACATAGCTCACCAATGATGGTATCAAGATCAACGTCATCCCTAGTCTTTTTCCCCCAATCCGTAGCACCCCTAGGTTTAGGTGGCTGCCTAATCAAAGTACGAATTGCACGAGGCGAATAATCCACCTTCTGGCCTCTTACAACTGTGGAGTTATTCCTTGCTATTTTAGCATTAGCATAAAACTCCCTAACTACATTCAACGGGGCATCATTAGCAAACTCACAAAATAAAGACCAACCCCTCTCACTAACCATAACTACCATCTCCTCATTAGTACGTGGCACAAATCTCCTTTCCGGAATAACTCCTCTAGAAACTAACCGACCATACTCCGCTTCGACCTCCTCATTCACAAACTTCACCACTCCACCTCCCAAAATAGCATTCTCATCCGAAGATGGACGAGTACTACTACTACTACCCACTAATTGTTGTCTCTTAGGAGCCATCAGAACAACAATAATAATCAACACACTCCAAAATTTGAGTTTAAACAAAACCCCCAATTCAAGAACACAACCAAACCCTAATATGCAAGAACACAAATTCGTAGTAATTAAGAAGATGAGATTAGAACAATACCCATGAATTCAAGAGGTGAACTTGCTCAATTAGCTTCCAACAATTCGAATTAATTCCTCCCTTGAATCTTGTAATGGATGAAGGTTGAAAAGTTTTGGGTTCATATAGGTGGGTTTGTGTATGTATAGGTGTATGTATATGTAGGAGATGTAAGTAATGGAGATGAAAGTAGATGTAGTATAGGATTGGGGTTTGTTTAGGACTTGAAATCAAGTTAGAATAGGAGTGGGGTTTGATGTTTTTGAGATGTTTTTGTGTGATATGAAAAAGAGATGAGAAGAATGATGAATTGTGGGGGACTTAACCATAACAAAAAATGGATATGCAGTAGGGGTCTGGGCAGGTTGCACGGCTCGCGCAAGTTGCGCAGCTGCGGCCTGCGTTACTCGGAGCAGTTTGCACGAATGGCGCAGTTTGCGCGGACGCGTTCCGAAATTTTTCTGTAATTTTTTTTTTTGAAAGAAAGCAATAATACAACAGGGTTAAATGGCAGTTAAGTCACTCAACTGACTCAAAACTTTCAGTTGAGTCATCCAACTCAAAAAACTTTCAATCAGGTCACTTAACAAATAAAACCTTTCAATCAAGTCATTAAGCACGTTAAAAAATTTCAATCAGGTCATTAAACACGTTAAAATCATGTCATTAAACACGTCAAAATCAGGTCATTTAACATGTTTTATGACCTGATTGAAAGTTTTTATTTGTTAAGTGACCTGGATGAAAGTTTTTTGAGTTGGATGACCCAACTGAAAGTTTTCAGTCAGTTGAGTGACCTAACTGCCATTTAACCCTAATACAACATGATACAAGGGCGTGGGT
Source organism: Saposhnikovia divaricata (assembly GCA_036435485.1). Classification (NCBI taxonomy): domain Eukaryota; kingdom Viridiplantae; phylum Streptophyta; class Magnoliopsida; order Apiales; family Apiaceae; genus Saposhnikovia; species Saposhnikovia divaricata. The sequence goes on from CM071598.1 coordinate 60,737,798, forward strand.
TGCCTCCCACGTAGCGCTCTTTTAATGTCAATAGCTTGACATTCTTCCTCAGATTATCATGAACAAGATAAAACCGCGGCAACCTTCTCGCGGTTCACCATTCCTCCATAATACGGCTTAAGTCTCTGTCCATTCACTTTAAAAGCATCATCAATAGAACCCCTATATATCTCCACCGCTCCATGTGGAAACGCCAACTTGACTATAAATGGACCCGACCATTTTGACTTGAGCTTGCCCGGAAAAAGTTTAAGGCGAGAATTGTAAAGCAATACCTATTGGCCCGGCACAAACGACTTATGAACCAACTTCTTGTCATGCCACCTCTTGACCTTCTCCTTGTACATTTTAGCATTCTCGTAAGCTTGCTCACGAAATTCCTCAAGTTCATTCAACTGAAGTAGACACTTCTCACCCGCGGTCGTGATATCCAAATTTAACCTCTTCAACGCCCAACAGGCCTTGTGCTCTAGCTCGGCCGGCAAATGACATGCCTTACCAAATACCAACTGATAAGGAGACATACCTAGGGGAGTCTTGTAAGCAGTTCTATACGTCCAAACCGCTTCGTCTAACTTCAAAGACCAATCCATTCTTGATGGATTCACCACTTTCTCGAGAATTTTCTTGATTTCACGATTAGAAACCTCCGCTTGACCATTAGTTTGGGGATGATAAGCTGTGGCAACACGATGCGTCACATTATACCTAGCCATCATAGCAGTAAACTGACGATTGCAGAAGTGTGTCCCCTCATCACTTATTATAGCTCGAGGAGTTCCAAAACACGTGAAAATCTGCTTGTGAAGGAAATTCAGCACAACCTTAGCATCATTGGTCGGTAAAGCCTTCACCTCGACCCATTTAGAAACGTAGTCCACTGCCAAGAGAATGTACTGATTATTTCAAGAAGAAACAAATGGACCCATGAAATCAATTCCCCACACATCAAAAATCTCGACTTCAAGAATAGTATTAAGAGGCATCTCGTTCCTCCTAGAGATACTTCCAACCCTTTGGCATCGATCACAACTCATCACGAACCTATGAGCATCTTTAAACAGAGTCGGCCAATAAAATCCCGCTTGAAGTACTTTCTGAGCTGTTTTATCACCACCATAGTGGCCTCCATATGTGGTAGAATGACAATCATATAATATAGCTTCCGTTTCACTATACGGAATGCACCTCCTCATTATCTGATCTACACCAAGCTTGAACAGGAATGGCTCGTCCCAACGGTACCACTTCACATCATGCAGAAACTTCTTCTTTTGAGCATAAGAAAAGTCCGGAGGGATGACATTACTAACAAGATAGTTCACATAATCTGCAAACCATGGTTCCTCACCTTGCACCCTAAAAAGTTGCTCATCTGGAAAAGATTCATTAATAAAAGAATTGTCACAAGAATCCTTACCGTGGTCCTCCAAACGTGATAGATGATCAGCCACCTGATTTTCTGTGCCCTTCCTATCTTTGATCTCCACATCAAACTCTTGCAATAAAAGCACCCAACGAATCAATCTAGATTTTGAATCCTTCTTCGACATGAGATATCAAATGGCAGCATGATCCGTATAAACAATCACCTTCGTACCAAGCAAATAAGACCTGAATTTCTCGAAAGCATAGACAACGGCCAGCAACTCCTTCTCAGTAGTAGTGTAGTTAAGCTGTGCATCATTAAGGGTTTTACTAGCATAGTAAATCACATGGAAAACTTTATTCTTTCTTTTCCCAAGCACAGCTCCAACCGCATAGTCACTAGCATCACACATTAGCTCGAACGGTTCCTCCCAATTCGGTGCGGTAATGATAGGTGTAGTAGTCAACTTCTTCTTCAAAAGCTCAAAAGCTGCAAGGCACTCATCATCAAATTTGAAAGGAACATCTTTCTCCAAAAAATTGCACAGAGGTTTAGAGATTTTTGAGAAGTCTTGAATGAATCGCCTATAGAATCCCGCATGACCAAGAAAACTGCGAATTCCTTTAACAGAGATAGGTGGAGGAAGATTTTCGATAGTCTCCACCTTAGCCTTATCCACTTCAAGCCCCTTTCCAGATACCTTGTGCCCAAGAATGATTCCTTCTTGCACCATGAAGTGACACTTTTCCCAATTAAGCACCAAATTCGTCTCCACACACCGCATCAAAACCAAACCAAGATTATGCAAGCACTCATCGTAAGAAGTACCAAAAACTGAGAAGTCATCCATAAAAACCTCCACATTCGAGCCAATCATGTCTGAGAAAATAGCCATCATGCACCTTTGAAAAGTGGCTGGAGCACCACAAAGTCCGAAAGAAACACGTCGGAAAGCAAAGGTACCAAAAGGACATGTGAATGTGGTCTTCTCTTGATCTTCCGGAGCAATGCAAATCTGATTGTAGCCTGAATAACCATCAAGGATAGTACTCATGTCCCGCAAACTTATCTAGCATCTGATCAATGAATGGTAGAGGAAAGTGATCTTTTCACGTGGCTTTGTTGAGCTTCCTATAGTCCATGCAAACTCCCCACCCCGTGACTGTTCGAGTAGGAATGAGCTCATTCTTATCATTAGCAACAACTGTCATGCCTCCTTTCTTTGGAACACATTGAACCAGACTCACCCAAGAACTGACTGAGATAGGATATATAATATCCGCATCAAGCCACTTTAGAATTTCCTTCTTCACCACCTCTTTCATAATCGGATTAAGTCTCCGTTGATGCTCAACAGTAGGCTTAGCTCCCTCCTCTAGCAGAATTTTGTGCATGCAATAAGAAGGGCTGATTCCCTTGATATCTTCTATAGTCCAACCAATGGCTGATTTGAACTCTCTCAAAATTCGCAAGAGCTTTTCTTCCTCACTACCTGACAAGTTAGAAGCAATAATAACCGGTAATGTAGATGCATCACCAAGAAACGCATACCTCAAGTGTTCGGGCAATGGTTTGAGTTCAAGTGTAGGAGCTTCCTCAATAGATGGTTTAAGACGACCCTCAGAATTTCTCAGCTCTCCTAACCCCAAAGATTCAAATGGTAAGTCAAATTTCCTCTTCCATGGAGCTGAATTCAATTATTGCAATTGATCGGCTACTTCCTCATCTTCAAAAATCAGAATCACTAACTAACACTCTCTCCAAAGAATCTGACTTAAGCAATTGCTCCATCTCTGTAGTAACCGCAGAATCAACCATCAAGCATTCTTCTTCATCAGTGGGAAATTTCATCGCATTGAACACATTAAAAGTGACATTCTGGTCTTGCACCCTCATGGTGAGCTCTCCTTTCTGCACATCGATCAAGGTACTACCCGTAGCTAAGAACGGCCTTCCCAAGATTATGGGAATCATCTTATCTTCCTCGAAATCCAAGATAACAAAATCAGCAGGGAAGATGAGCTTATCAACTTTCACCAAGACATCCTCCACTATGCCTCTAGGATAAATAATTGAATGATCGGCCAACTGCAAAGAGATGTTGGTTGGCTTTGGATCCGGTAGACCAAGTTGCAAGAATACTGACAAGGGCATGAGATTGATGCTAGATCCCAAGTCACACAAGCACTTCTCAATAAATAGATTACCAATAGTGCATGGAATAGTAAAACTACCCGGATCCTTTAGCTTCGGAGGCAACTTCTGTTGCAGAACGGCACTACACTCTTCCGTTAAGGCAACGGTCTCTAATGCATCAAGCTTCAACTTACGAGAGAGAATACCTTTCATGAACTTGGCATAGCTTGGCATCTGTTCAAGAGCTTCCGCAAAAGGAATGTTAATCTGCAACTTCTTGAACACCTCTAAAAACTTAGCAAACTTCGTATCCAAATTCTGCTTCTGGAGTCTTCTAGGATATGGAGGAGGAGGATAAATCTGAGTGTTCTTTGTAGACTTCTCCACAGAATTTTTAACAAGTTCCTTGCTCTTCTCTACTTCACCATCCAGCTCATCATCTACTAAGTCAGATTTCTCATTGTCAGGCACTGCAGATTTTTCAACTTACTGATTCTGCACTTCTTCATCTTCTTTAGCGGCTGATTTAGGATCTGATGTCACCTTTCCCGATCTCAAAGTCACGGCCTTCACCTGCTCCTTGTTGTCCCTCCTACCTGGATTTGCTTCCGTATCACTAGGAAGAGTTCCTTGTTGCCTACTAAGTAAGGCACTTGCAATCTGTCCCACCTGGGTTTCCAAGACCTTTTGAGAAGCTTGCAGGTTCTTCACCATCATCCACAAATCATCCCTTTCTGATTTTTCATTAGATGATTGCCCCGCATGAGCCTGGGGCTGTTGCTGCTAAAATCCAGGAGGTTGATATGGTGCCCTTGGAGCATAAGGCTGTTGATAGCCTTGATTGAATGGCTTCGCTTGCTGATAAGATTGTTGAGTATTTTGATTATTGCTCCAGCTGAAATTGGGATGATTCCGATTATTAGGATGATAAGTGGCTGGAACTGGTGCAGCAGGTCTCTGGAAATTACTCACGAACTGTGCTGATTCAGAAGAAATAGCACATTGATTCGTCTCATGTGCGCCCTCACATAATTCACAAACACTAGCCACCTGTTGAACTTCATAATTAGCAAGAGAATCCACCTTCATAGTAAGAGCTTTCAACTGAGCCGTAATCACTGAAGCTATATCTACTTCCAAAATTCCTGCTACCTTGCCTTGAGATAGCCTCTGGGTTGGATTTTGATATTCATTAGCAGACATCATCTCAATAAGATCATAAGCTTCCTCATAGCTTTTCGCCCACAGAGCTCCACCTGATGCTGCATCTAGCAAAGGCCTAGACTGTGCTCCCAACCCATTGTAGAAACCATTAATAACCATCCAATCAGGCATGCCATGATGAGGACACTTTCGTAGCATCTCCTTATAATGTTCCCAAGCCTCACACAAAGACTCGCCAGATTGCTGTTGGAATTGAGTCAGCTGGTTCCTTATTGCTGCAGTTTTCGCCATAGGGAAGAATTTAGTAAGGAACTTCTGAGCAAGATCTTCCCATGTAGTAATGGAACCAGGTGGTAAAGAGTGTAACCAACCCTTGGCCTTATCCCTAAGAGAGAATGGGAAAAGCCTCAACTTAATAGCATCATCCGACACACCATTGAATCTGAAAGTGTCGCAGATCTCGATAAAGTCCCGAATATGCATGTTAGGATCCTCCGTAGAAGCACCCCCAAACTGAACCAAATTCTGCACCATCTGAATTGTGCTCAGCTTGATCTCAAAGTTATTTGCTGCAATAGCTGGCCTGACAATACTAGATTGTATGTCATTGATCTTCGGCTGAGAATAGTCCTTCAAAGCCTTACCTGCTGCTGGTGCGTCACCCATCTCTACTCTAGTCTCAAGTTCTTCTATCTTATTCTCTTCTTCTTGAACCTCTGGAATTACAGGCTCTTCCTTGCTTTGATCTTCACCTAACTCCAGGTCTCGAGTCTGAGAACACGTTCGCATACACGCTCAAGTACCTGAAACACCAAGAAACAAACAACTACGTAAGAAGTCCGAGTCAGTGAACGCTAACGACCACTATTGACAAGCATATAAACTGAAAATAAAAACACCGATGGTCCCTGGCAGCGGCGCCAAAAACTTGTTAGCACAAAATCACGCAAGTGCACGTGGTCACAAGTAGTATAATTAAAGTTCGTTCCGCAGAGATCTGGTTAAGTTTTAATCAGTAAATATGCCTATGCAACAATGTTTGGTTTTAATCCACTGCTAAGACAAATAACAAGAATGGGGTTTAATTATCTAAATTAACTAGAATGCAAATTATTAATCTAAGAATAATTAACTATTGATAATTAAATCTGAATTACTTATATGAGATAAAACATGGGACTCTAACTTCATTATCTACCTTCACTTAGAGTTGATGCCTTTAATCAATACATGTGATGGTTTTGATATCTGATCAGACAACACGAAACAAGCAAACACTACTTCTCAGTATACGAATACCAAACTAAACATGCATCCACAAAAGAGATAGAAGATGAATAGACACCAATTATACTTAGACCCTATATCTCTATAAGATTTGAAAGCATAACAGTTGAAGAACAAGTTGTCTATTAAGATCACATAGGGTAGCATAATATCTATATTTACGCCACAAATCATGATGTTAAAACATCAACCTATCCTATGCTAGCATGGCAAGTTCTAAATCTCAAGATCCACTCTCGTTTCGCAAGAGATTAACAAGTTAGATGTTCGCGACGCATCTAAATACATGAAACACAACCATACAAGGATATCAAGAATTCATCACACATAAATCTTTAAAGCAATCAAACTACTAAGCTACATAGATAAATCCATTAGAATCCCATGACAACGATTAGCCCATAATTGGACCGTTCATCGTCATGAGATTTGACGATAACATGATATAAAACAAGATATGAAAGAAAGCAATAAAGATATTATTAAAACTAAGAGTTGAGAAAACAAATTTATAATTCAACGTATACAAAAGATGAAGTTGATCTAGATCCGTGCTTGTCACCGAGCTTGAATCCTTCTCTCCTTTTCTCTCTTGCAAAAACTAAGCTGTGATATGTAGGGCCTGTTTGGCTCACCTTATTTTAAGGAATTACGGACTTATTTTCGGGTAAAAATTTTATATTTTGAAAATTTTCTTTTATACAAATATTTAATGTATCTTTGAGATTCAATAAGTTATAAAAATAAGTTGAAAAATAAGTTGGAAAGTTAGGAATCTCTAACTTTGTCTTAAAATAAGTTGACTTATTCTGAAAAAAAGTTCTCCCAAACACCCCCGTAATTGTATGTAATGATATGTTTACAAGGGTTGGATGTGTTTATATAGGCTCTAGAAATCTTGCCCAGCAAGAAAATACCTTATAATACAACTAGAATTCGATTTGGGTGTCAAAAACTAAGTAGAATACAATTTCAGATCGAAAAAGGGCAAAACTGGAAATTTCCAGCGCACAGTCCCGAGCAAAGTGCTCGAACCGCGCAAGTTGCCTGGAGCCAATCTGCTGGAATTTGGCGCAACTTGCCCAAACGGCGCAAGTTGCCCGGCTGCGATCTGCTGGAAATTTTATTTCTTCGTTTTTTCAGCTTTTCTTCCCGTTTCTTTTGCATGAGCTTTCGTCTTCACTTCCTCTTGACTTGTACACTTCTTGGGAGTTGACATTAGCCTCCATTCTTCATTCCATATCATAAATCAACTACACAAAACAACGAAAACTACACCTTCAATCGACATTTCTTCAACCCTGCACAATTAAACAAAACACATCAAAACTACCACAAACTTGAGGCCTAAGCAATCAATTTAAGCCGAATTGGAATGTTTCAAGTAGATATAAAATCCACTTATCAGGTTGAAACTCGGTAACAAAAGTGTTCGTAAATTATTGCTAGAGTGATGATCGATTTGGTGACATAAACGAATGATTAAGTGAGGATGTTGTACTTATGCACAAACTATACATACGAGCATGAGATTAGTTCTCATTTCTCATTATAATATAAGTTATCATTTGAGCACTTTTCTATAAATGTCTATACGTGAATCTTCTAATTCAAGGATAGAATTTTCAAAGCAGTTAGTGTTCTGTCTTTCTAAGTTACATTTTCAAAATTATTTATAAAAAATTATATGAATTTCTAAGTGTAAGTAAATTTTTACGATCATATGAAATTCTTAAGAAAATTGTTACGATCATATATGAAATCAATCTTCACATATAATATTTAAAAAATGTAACATATTTTTAATATTAGAAAAATTATGTATTTTTGTAATATTTTTTAAAATATTTTGTTAGATGTATCACACTTTTTATGTATAATATTTCAAAAATTACGAATCATCTATCTTAATAATCAACACAATTAAATTAGACGAATTTAAATGGTGCCCATCATGCTAGTTAAATATTAAATGGCAACACAAGAAAAAAATTACCAAAAAAATGCTTATAAAATTACCAATATACCCTTATTTATTGTATAATTACAAAAGTGCCATTGTAATTTTATTTAATAAAATTAAAAGTGGGTGCTGGGATTTGAACTCATGACATTTGATTTAAAATTACTTTTTCATCTACTATACCAAACACTTTTTTTGGTTAAAATATAAAATTCATTATCAATATGTGTAAATACCCCACACAATTTGTTCTGTTTTAATCTCTAATGAGTAATTAAATTTATCTATAAAAGTGCCTTAAAATCATATTTTAAGCATTTTTTTTGCAAATCTAACCATACTGGAGAAATGGATGGGGAAAAATAAATGTATACACAAAATATTATAAAACTGAAATTTTTTAGCTAAAAACATGATTATATATATTGAAAAAAAACATGATTGCATTAATATTTTTATATTGTAAATTTTATATATTTGCATTTAGTTTATAATGCCTAAATTATATATTTACTATTTGATTATAAATTGCATCATGTACCATATCAATTTCTATGTAATTTAACATACGCAACAATTTTTATGTGATCTTTTAATCTGTTTGGTTGCATCTACGAGTTTCCTTCAATAAAATATAGTGAATTTTAGGATACTTAGATCAAAAATATTTATAATCGAATTAATCGATGTGAAATTTATATTTTGAACACAATATTAATTAGATAAATACATATACATAATCAAATTAAAATACATTTTCATATCTATAATCAAGCCAAAATGATGATAAAACATAAAAAAAATTAGATTAAAATTTATAGTTACATGAACCAATCCCCAATAACATGTCCACTTAATATTATCCAATGGTCAAACATAGTGCTGAAATAGATAATGTACACAAAAATACATACCCTTGGAGTATATGCATCAAATGTATAATCACGTAACTCAATTTTCAGACAACAATACTTTCAAGAATTTCTCTTAAAATCGTAGTTATTGATATTTTCTTATTACCTTATCATCTAATTTTTAAATTTTAAGTTGTAGTTGACCATATAATTTCTAAGTTGTAAGTTGTAAGACTTTACTTATATTGATCTTAATAAATATGGATTAATTATATCTAGGGTACGTTCATCTATATCTTAACTGTCATGTCTCAATTTTTTTTAAAAAAAGTCGGTGTGCATACAATGCAATTGTAATCGCAGTGTAATGCCCATGAATTTTTATCACAATCTCATGTCACATTAGGATGTGCAACAATCCACTTGGATTTCACCATAAAATCTGAATCAATGAATTCTGAGGCGTTAATTAATACATAGTTATTGATATTTTCTTATTACCTTATCATCTAATTTTTAAATTGTAAGTTGTAGTTGACCATCTAATTTCTAAGTTGTAAGTTGTAAGACTTTACTTATATTGATCTTAATACATATGAATTAATTAAAACTAGGGTACGTTCATCTATATCTTAACTGTCATGTCTCAAATTTTTTTTAAAAAAGTCGGTGTGCATGCAATGCAGTTGTAATCGCAGTGTAATGCCCATGAATGTTTATCACAATCACATTAGGATGTGCAACAATCCACTTGGATTTCACCATAAAATCTGAATCAATGAATTCTCAGGCGTTAATTAATACATACAACTCATTATGAACAACCATAAAAATTATCTCTGTTTTTTTTTCTTTTTTAAATCATTTTAAACAACCAGCAAGACTCGACACTCCTCGTTATGAACACATATTGCTACTCATCTTACTCGACAACAATATTCGTTACTCCTCATTATCAACACGTATTGTAACTCATATTACAATATCAGAATTACGAGTTCACAACACAATTATAAATAAATCAACTATTAGTTTCATCCTTAAAACAAAATTAGAAACGTTTATGTAGAGGCCCGTACCTTGAATGGGTTGTTATGCTAGTTGTATATGAATTGGTGATAATGAATATTTTATTATTAAAATATAAGTTAAAAATTACTAGTGGCTCTTAGAAATGAGGAGAGAAAAAAAAATCTTAATATTTTTAAAAACCATTAAAAATTTCTTGGAGTAACATTTTTATTCTATTTCCTCTTTTTTTTTTTACTGAAATCAACCTCAAAACGAGTCAGAGAAAAATAAAATCAATATTTTTTTTGTTAAATAATAATCAATATTCATTTATATTTTCAGGTTGAATTGTTACCAAATCGGACTTCTTAAAAGACATGAGGCCCGTTTATTAAACTCGGATCCAGTCGAATATATGGAGCATAAACAAACCTCTCGTATTGTTAGTCAAAATTTAAAATAAGTCACTGCATTTTCCACAAATTATGAAGTTGGTCCTTGCGTAATCATTTAAGTTTTTCATTCGAACCCTTGTAGTTTTCATTATCAATTTATAAGGTCGCGTCTTCCAGATTTTGCCCCAATTTCCCAAACCCCCCAATTCTTCGGCTTTTCTCCATATCCTCCGTTACTTTTAAATTAAGGTCTCTCTCTCTCTCTCTCTCTCTCTCTCTCTCTCTCTCTCTCTCTCTCTCTCTCCGTTTGTATGTTTGTGTTTATTTATCTTGATGTACGATTATCTGTTATGTAAATTTGCATTAATTTAGCTGCTCAACTGAACTTTACTTGTCAATTGGTCACCCTTTGTGGTAATCTCATCTTTCTTACATTTCATACAATAATCTTAAATGTGTTCTGCTTTAAGATATGAATTGTGTGAAAATACATTTTTTGTTATTGCTCCGAACTCTAAAGATTATTACTTTATCTATTAATTTTCAACTACTGTACTGTAAAAGATGATCATACTGTACATTTTTTACTCTCGATTTTATTTATTGATTTTTGTAGCAACTCTCGTAATTCTTGATGTACCAATTGTATAATGTGAAGACTATATATATAAGTATATTGATCATGATTCTTGGCCTTGTGTTTCATTTTGTGAATTATGAAGATTTTTGCAATGGTGCGGGGGAAACTTATATTAATATGCCAGTATGGTGGTGATTTTGTTACGAATGATGATGGGTCTTTGTCATATGACGGAGGAGAAGCAAATGCAGTCAATGTCACTCTTGAGACTGTATTCGATGATCTGAAGCTGAAGTTAGCTGAAATTTGTGATGTAGACTATAGTGATATGTCCATCAAGTACTTTCTTCCGGGAAACAGGCGGAATCTCATCACCCTAAAGAGTGATAAGGACTTGAAAAGAATGCTTAGTTTTCATGGGAACTCAGTAACTACTGATGTTTTCGTTATGGGAAAGCAAGGATTTAATCGTGATATGTTGAATATGCATGCCAGCAGGTATCCACCTCAAGTACTTTTTTCCTTTCAATAATCTTTTTAGCTTTTAGTTTCTAATTCTGATCAGTGGTACAAACGTAGTTGCTAGCCTTTAGTAGGTCCGCACATTTCTCACAATAACATGGGATAACTCTTTCATTCCAAGTAGTATTGTTTGCCTTCGCTATATGGAATAACTGAAGCATTTCTTTTATCAATATTTGATGCTTAGGGCTTAAACTGACTCTTTATTTTGCATAAGCGCATTGAGCACCTGAGTAAACGTGTAATGCTTTCAGGGGAACTAGTATAAAACTTGCGGAGACGGTAAAGCCTGTTGCCGAGCCACTTGCTGAGACTGTAGAGCCTGTTGCCGAGCCACTTGCGGAGATTGTAGAGCCTGTTGCCGAGCCAGCAATCCCTACTGATCTGACCCCAGGCAATGGAGTCAGTGGAAAGCATGTTGTTAAAAGAAAGTCTTTTAAGCATGTTGCTAAGAGGAAAACCATGGCAGCTTCTGCTCCTAAGCCTTCTTCCGATGTCCCTGTAGTAGTAGTAGCTGTTCCTGCAAGTGCTAAGAGGAACAGTAGAACAACCACTACCTCAGCCCATTCTGCAGAACCTGTGGCTGATTTTGATTCAGAATATGTTCCAGAGGCTAATACTTCTGCTGTTAGAATCAATCACAGCTCGGATGAAATTGATTTGTCTGCTACTCCTGCAGATGCTGTAAAGAAAAGAAGGCGCACAGCCTCGTGGAAAATTGGTGCTAATGGTCCCATGATTGTTGCAGATGATGACGGGGATAGAAGTTCTTGGGAAAAGAGCAGCCATCTTAACCATAATGGGAAGCACGAGCGAGATCTTATTCCTAGGAACACTGACCATGACAATCACACTTCAAGTTCCAGGTTTTACGACCATTCACTGGATAAAGAAGTTGAATCTTGGAGGGATATCATTAAAGGTGTCGGTCAGGAGTTTGAAAGTGTTCAAGAATTTCGAGATGCTCTGCAAAAATATGCTATGGCCCACCGTTTTACATTTAAATTGAAAAAGAGTGAAGTTAATCGTGCAAGTGGCAGATGTGTTATTGATGGTTGTTCTTGGAGGATTTATGCATCTCGGGTCTCTACTGATCAGCCTTTTGAGATTAAAAAGTTTCAAGATACACACACATGTGGAGGTGAATCTTGGAAATCTGGTCACCTAGCAAGGAGTCGCTTCGTAGGTATCATCAAGGAAAGGTTACGTGATTCTCCGAATCAGAAAACGAGAGAAATTGCTAGTGGCATTTCGCGGGATTTTGGGATTGAATTGAGTTATTCACAAGTAAGGCGGGCTATTGAGGATGCACGAGAGCAACTTCGTGGATCTTATAAGGAAGCATATAATCAGTTGCCTTGGTTTTGTGAAAAAATATCGAAGACTAATCCTGGTACCTCCACCAAGTTAATCACCAATGATGACAAAACATTTCGTGGCTTTTTTGTGTCATTTCAGGCAACAGTTTGTGGTTTCCTAAATGGTTGTCGCCCGCTTCTTTTTCTTGACGCATCACATATACGATCAGAGTACCAAGAAATCTTGTTGACAGCAACTGCAGTCGATGGAAATGATGGTTTCTTTCCAGTTGCCTTTGCTGTAGTAGATGTTGAAAATATTGATAATTGGCGCTGGTTTCTAGAGCAATTAAAATATGCAATGTCATCTGCTCAATCCCTAACATTTGTTTCGGATAGAGAGAAGGACCTGAAGAAATCTGTGCTTGACTTTTTCGAGAATGCTCATCATGGTTACTCCATCCACCATCTTATGAAAAGCTTCAAAAGGGACTTAAAGGGTCCTTTCAGTGGAGATGGAAAAGCTGCATTGCCTGGCTATCTCTTGGCTGCTGCACATGCGTCCAGGCTTTCTGATTTTGAGAAGTGCACCGGACAAATTAAACAGATATGTCCGAAAGCTTATGACTGGGTCATGCAAATAGAGACGGAGTTTTGGACAAGTTTGTTTTTTAAGGGTGAGCAATATAACCATATAGCACAAAATATTGCAGAGCCATACATTACATTAATGGAAGAATTGAGGAAATTATCTATAGTACGGAAGATAGAAGCCCTAATACGTATGATGGCTGGGTTGATGGACAATGGTCAGAAGGAATCTTGCAAGTGGTCCACAAAACTCACACCATCATATGAACAAAAGTTACAACGATACAGCATAAAAGCCCGTGATATGAAAGTCTTGTGCTCATCGGACACCCTATTTGAGGTTCGCGATGAAAGCATCCATGTGGTAAATATTGATAGCTTGGACTGCACTTGCCTGGGATGGAAAAAAATGCAACCATGCTGCCATGCAGTTGCTGTGTTCATTTCAACCGGTAGGAATTCATATTATTATTATTCCAAATATTTCACAGTTGATAGCTACCGATCGACATATTCCAAGTCCATAAACTTGGTACTGGGAGTAAAGCATGTGGAAGATGAAGATGATCCAGGTTCAACTGAGTGTGTTCTCCCCCCTGTGCCCACTAGGACAGCGGCCCAAGAAAAGCGGGAACTGAAAGAAGCAGAATTAGTAGATAAAAGGACAGTTACCTGTACTAGGTGCAAAGAAGAGGGGCACAATAAAAAGTCATGCAAGGCCACCTTAGAAATTGTAAGTGTTAATGAGGAAGTTATGTGACTTCATAGATCATATACAAAGTTTAGCTAGTGTCTGATTGTTATGGTATTTTAGTAATTATTATGGGATTTTATTAGTTCATGTTTGTTTCAAACAATGATACAAATTAGAGAAACTGGTATTGTTCTCGGAAAATATTGATTTTTATGTTCCCGACTAAACAATGATAAATTTGAAAAACGGGTATTGTGCTCGGAAAATATTGAGTTTTCTGTTCCCATTTTGAACACTAAAATGTGAACAAGTACTTGAAAAATCGTAGAACGGTTATTCAGTCACTTTTACTTTAGATCTTAAGAACGACTACTCAAACAAAAGAGCCCAGTGTTAGAAACAGAAATCTCTGAAAAAGCGATTTAGAGTCGGTATAAAATTATTTCCAGCATTAAACCCTAATAGGATACCCTTCTTTTGTTCTGACAATTTAAAAGAAGTCTCGTACCCGTATGGAATATCCTTCTTTTATTGCGATAACATACACTCATACAGCAAAAAATAGAGATTTAAGACTTCAAGCATTGTTTAATTATTCAATATTCAATTTATTTCTGCAATTGAAAATCACTCTGAAAAATGACCATTTCAGTCTTCCCCAATTATTTTGAGACCTTCCACTTCGGAAGTTATACCTTTGAGTTGCTATATCAGCTCCATTCCCGGTGTACTTAAATCAAAACAATCTTGCCCTTTCACACTTTTATTCAAATTGCATTTTTCTAGTCCAGTCCATTTTTTTTTTTTGAAGGCAGTCCAGTCCATTTAATTACACATAAAGTGTATAACTAAATAATCGGGGTTACTTTGATACAATCTTATGATGATGATATGATATTATAATTGAACCCCAAGGTCAACAGATGGAACATTTGAACATGACAATGGAAATGATTTTAAATGAAGGACATGGCTTCAAATAATTGATAATGATAATCAGACGCTAAACCACTAAACCACATTCCATCATAATTTCCAAGCAAACATTAATTAAAAATGACCTACATACTTTTATCAGAAGATGCAAAACCATTCCAAGAACTACCTTTCACGCAGACCAGAACTACCTTTCACGCAGACCAGAAAAACACCACTTCAGTAAAACTTTGGATGATGTGTGATTAACCTAATATGTACAAGTGGTGATACCATATAACCACGGAAAGGGAAAGACCAGGTCAGATCTACAAATCAGCCAAGAAATGGGAGCACCATGGAGAATTACTGAAATCGGCATTTGTTATTATAAATAAAGATTTACTTGCAACAAATGTGAAAGAAGTCTCACATGCCATTAATACTCGTTTATAGATTCAAGATTACATATACATGACTGTGTCATTTAATAGATACCTAGTTACAGCCTAACTGAGTTATGTCTTGCTACATCATCAGCATCTCAAAGTACATTGTCAGTATATCTATAACTAGTTCTCTATACTTGGTGTATCAATATGTGAAAGGAAGCTTGTACATGTCGGGCAAGGCGGGTCTCTTCTATCTTCATGACTTGTTTTTGTTTCCAAACAGTCGGCGTGATAAACATGGCCACAAACTAGAACTGCCACAACAGAGAGGTCACTGGTTGATATGGTATTTCCAAATATATACGATCTACTTTTTATGTGTTTCTGGCATATTCCACACATCATTTGTATTACGTCAGCAGAAATTGCTTCCATTGGTGTAGTGCCAGATCTAATTCTTTCTAGCCTCCGAGATGCTTTTTCTCTACCCTCTGGGAATGATAAGAAGCAAAACTTCACATGAAAATTATGTACAAGGACAATAGATCAATCATCTATATCTTACATTTATTAGATTATGGTCATTCCACCAGGACAAGAGATGAGAACTAGAACAGTAGAGAAAGAGTACTAAGTTTTGCACCAACAATAAATTTAGCATCACAAAAATTATGACCGTCGCTCTTAGTGAATTTGATTTTGCAGATGCTTCACACAATATTCATTTATTCTCAGTATCTTTTAATTTAAACAAGAGCATTAGATGGATTTGTAAGCAAAATACCCTCTAGGAAATTACCTGCATGCCTACTGGATTCTGAATTCCCTTGCCTTGCCAACTTGAAAGACAGTTTATCATTATGTAGAGGAGTAACCTTTCCATGAGAGGTTGATGCATCAGTATGGTGAGGAGAGTTTCGGCGTGAGTATTGACGGCCATAGTAATGACGTGGATGTCGTACTACTATTGTACGGTTGTGGTGATGAGCATTTGACTGGCTTGGTAGCTTCTCAGGACTATCCATTATGTCCATAATGGATGATGGAGGTTTTATTGAACTGGTGCCAACCGAATGTGCCGAATGTGATGATTTCTACCACCAAAGAAAGTGAACTTCATGTGAGAGGGATTTAGACCTGGTTCTTGTTTCACCTTCCAAACCAATGGTGCCACTAAACAACCCTCCCAAAACCCTAAGGTATTGGGAAGGCGGCTTAATATGTTTGGCATACTTATGTGTTTGAAAGCCCTTTTTACTATTAAAGAGCGGATCACCGAGAGACAATATTTAGGGCAATACTTGACTTTTGTATCCAAATTATGTAATCTGAGAATATCCAGGTTCACAAGATTCGAACTAGAGACTTTTGGGTCAAAAGTGCTTTCTTATAATGTAAAATTACCAACTATTTTAAAGCCTTAAACTATTAGGAGAAGGGTTTAACATGTATATTATGCTTATGCCTTTATAGATGCAACTAAAGAAGACTATGCAGTACTACTGTGAGAATATTAATGTATTCACTTGACAAGAACATATGAAAAAGAAGAGATTTTGAAAATTATATCTATTATGGTCCCTCAGCCCTAAATTATAAAGTCAACTTGGTATTGTCATGGAAAATAGGGAAAAAAATTCAAGGAAGCGGCAAGGAAAAACAGGAAAAGAAACATAACATCTTAAAATAAAGTTGAAACAGGCTCAATGACAAACCTCATTTGAAAATGAATCCATTGGAGAGGAATATGGTATAAACTCTGCAATATATAAAGTCATAAAGAGCAATGAGTTATGAAGTTTCCATCTTTTGAAAAATCCAATCCTCAGTTACATTAAAGAAACTAGGAGTTGAAAGACAACAAAATACTCTAAGCATTAATCATTTATTCAATAAGAAGATACAATAGAGTGACATAACAAAAATAGAGTGATATTCTTCAGGGAGCACAGAACTGCTGGTAAGTCGTTAAAGGAAATGGTGAGTAAGAAACCATCAATTATAAAATTTTACGAGTATTGAGTTGGTCCAAAAAAACAGACATTTCCTATTCCGGGGTACTTGCAGAGTTTGTGAATTCATTCAATAATAGAAGTTCCGAACCTTCAAATGATTCCCATATGTAAGCACTTGTCTACCTAAGTCATTCTTATTTCTGCCCAATGTTCAGGACCATGTCAAGGAACAAATCATGTTTTAATCCACAATAAATTTTAGCTTTTCCGCTCTTAAGATATAATAGAAACTAATTAACTACACCCTATATGTTCTTTAAAAAGGTGTCCCATTTCAGTTTGCATATATTATATTTGTGAATCATATTCGATGCAAATTAAGTTATTCTATGTAAAACACCAAAACCCGTAATTAACTATCTTGACATTCCAACAAAATATACGAACTTTGTGTTTTGCGGATCTTATAAATGCATATGAAATATTAAAATATAGAATTTCAGGTACAAACCAACTGGAATTTTTTCGTGAAACCTAAAAGGTACTGGATTTTTACAGTTCAAAACTGAGTAGATATTTTTTCCTACAAATAGCAACCTGAACAGTAATACATTGATGGCCCCGAACTTAATTATTTATATATTTTAGGAATTAAACATGATCTTGTGAGTGATGAGCGGGAAGAAAGGCAGACATTTCCAATTCTGGTGTACTTCTTATGTTTATGAAGCAGTGCAATAATGGATATTTCAAGGCTACAAAAGATTTCTAAAAAAGTCATATCATATGTAAACAACACTTGTAACGATTCTAGTCAGTTATCTACCTAAGTTATCCTTAATCCTGCCCAACGTTCATGACCATGTCAAGGAACACATCCAAGCTGCAATCCACGATAATCCTAGGCTTTCTCCCTCTGAAAATATAACAAAAACTAGTAACTACTTTCTAAATGTTCTTTAAAATGGTATCCCATCTTAGTTTCAGTTTACCACATTTACGAAATCAAATTTGACGCAAACCAAGTTTTTCCAAATTCATGTAAACCCAGGATTAACCACCTTTCACATCCCAACAAGATACAAACTTGAAGTTTTGTTAATCACCTAAATGCTCATCAAACATCAAATTACAGGATTTCAAGAACAAACCAACTGAGATTTTTTTGCCAAACCTTAAGAATACTATTTAAAGTACCTAGATATTTATTATACCCACAAACTGCAACCTGAAAAGTGATACATTGATCACCCAGAAGTTTATCCATAATATATTACAAGAATTAAACATGATCAGATCAGTAGCACAAACAAGAAAAATAAAAAACCCAAATTGACGAAAAATATAATAAGCAAAAAATTAAAAAAAAAAAGTTAAAAAGAAGGGGGGTGTAGAAGAAACATACCCGAAGGAGAAGGAGGAGGAGGAGTCTTGTTGTGGTCAGTTATTTTCTTTCTCTTTCCCATTTTAATCAAAGGAAAAAAAATAGAATATATTTGGAGGAGAGATAGATACAGATGTTTGCGTGTAATAAAGTAAGAAAATTATTTTAAATTTTTTAAAAAAGAGAGAGAATCAGGGGTTTAAAGGGAAGGTTATAAACAGAGAGTAAGGAATGGGAGGAATGATTTGTGTGTCAATGCGGACATGAAGCAGCCAAGATCGGAGGTGTACGATGATGATGATGATGATCAATAATATCTTACTTTTACACTACTACACTACACTTTCTATTTTGTGGAGTATTATTAATGTCTCTCAAATCTCAATGCCTCCTTTTTAGTCAGAAGAAAAAACTGGAAACGATCCGATTATTGATATTTAAGTTCCATTTTCATCTTTAAATTAGTCGATAAATATTGTAAGAAATAATGTAGTGTGACTTCTATTTATTTTCCGTCACCTATCTTCTCATTTTGATTTTTTTTTGACCAATTTTCGGTTACATAATACCTTTCTTAATTTTGACTTCGACGACATCATATTTGTAAATTTATATTTTCTCTCCCCAACTACCATTTTTTAACTATTATATGGGAAAATATTTTAATGATTTTATCCCTAATAAATTATAAAAAAAAACGTGAGCATAAATTTATGAGTATATGAATGTCATAGGTTTTATTCTTATCAAAATTCAATTTATTAAAATTAGTAAAATTATCTGAGCACTTTTATCGCGAATAAATTATAAAACAAATATTGCTAATAGGTGGGTTATTTGAGAATGTAGTGAATGAGTTTAAAATGTTGCATAAAAAAGTGATTTGGTTTAGTTGTTGTACATAGGACCACAAAGTTATAGGTGTTGGAGGTCGTGGGTTCAATTTCTTCCAACTTCAAAATTTTTTACATTAATATAAATCTAAGGACAAATTCGTGATTTACTAAATAGACACAAAACCCATGTTGGCCTATAATAGATATAACTAGCGTAATAACCCGTGCGAGGCACGGGTCATCTTCTAGAAGATGTAAACTTGTTTATTTTTACGATTTAAAGAATATATTGACATGATTGTATAGTTTCCGTTAAAACATGTTTGTTATAATGTCCAAATTTTGTTTTACAGATAATTTGATTTAATTATTCAGATAAGCACTCCAAATAAAATATTTCGTGACATATAAATGTGTTGGATATAGTATAACACATTTACACCAATTTGTACAAATTTATGTCACAAGTAGAAAACATCTAATAATTTGTTATTATAATAAATTTGGGTAAGAGAACATAAAATTTAAATAATAAGGAGGGGTTTTCTGTTTAATTCTCCTCAGTATTTTTCATCACTATAAATCAATTTTTGGAGTGATATTTTTTTAATATTTTATCTTCATTTTTTTGTCATTCTTTCATAAAGAATCTAGTCAAAACATAAGAGGGGGAAATAAAGTTCTTTTGATATCTTTCTCTTTCAAGGTATATTTAAGAATACAATCATAAAATAAATGAGTCGTACACGAATAACATATTTATTCATATTTCAGTTATAATTTTGACAACTCAAGAAACCTGTTATTTACCCACGTAATGTTTTACAATAAAGATGTTGTCCAATCAGTATATAAAAAACTAATTGCATAATTTAAAATTTTATCTTTTTAGGCAAGTAATTTTAACTATCTCATAGTATATAATGTGATTAATCGATCATAATATTTTGTGTATGTGCATGCTATGCAATATACTATTTTCTAAGATATTTGTTAACTTGACTGTATTTTTAATCCTTTTTACAATTTATTTTGAATTTTTTAATATTCTTTCCAACCAAAATTTTTTATGTGTATTATACGACTTTTAATCGATGTACATATGATATGAACTGATTCCTATATTTTGTATTATTATATGTTATATGATCTTTTTTCAAGGAAGTGTATCTTTCTCAACTTATCTACAGGATTCATTTTTTGTAACTTTTGTACTATATGACATTTTTAAGGATCTCATCTTTTAATTATATATTGTTATGTAAAAATATAAAATATATTATAGTTAATATTATATGTAAGAAATGTTTAATTAATTGAAAATAAATCAATTTACATTGCGTGATATTATTATCAAATTTTTAAATTACTTGTATATATAATCACGTACCATGTTTTGTAAACTAAAATACAATATTTTAAAAGTAATGTGAATTACCATTATCTTTTGCTCAAAAATTAAAGTAGAACTAAAAATAGAATAAATAAGAGGTCAAATTTATCTCAAAAAATTAAACTAAAAACCAAAAATATATGTAGTACAATGATCAGAAGGATGAATTGTTTGGACGAGGTTAATGATTCAATTCACAAAAAAAATAAACTAACTCATTTAAAATAAGAGCGTGGAATTAAATTTTAAAATTATTGTATATAATTACGTACCATATTTTGAAAAGTAAAATTTCAAAATTTGAAACTAATATTTGTCATTACTATTTTTACTCATAAATTAAAATAATAGTAAAAACATGATAATATAGAGATCGAACTTATGTAAAAAGAGTTTTAACTCCAAACCAAAAAACATAATGTAGCATAATGGTTTGGAGGAAGAAACATATGGAGGAGGTTGTGGGTTCAATTCCCCACAAACACAAATAACTTAATTTTTGTCTTCAAATAAGGGAGTGGCAAATCAATGTAATTTTGTAATATATTAGGGCAAACTCGTAATTTCAGAAGGAGTTTATTGGCTCAAAATGCCTCTATGTGTACCATATATTGTGAAACCTAATGTGACGCCCCCAAATCCACTATTTGTGGACTTAGGTCGCCACTTACCATCAATACGTGCCTTAAACAAAAATACATTACAACACATAATAAACATAAAAGTTTTATCGTAACAACAGTGGTTCCATCCCACACGTCCAAGCATCGACATATCTTCGAATTATTACAACATATTACTGTACACATGATATCACTAAACAAGTCGAAACGTATGCTAATAGTCTTCGATACGGTCGTCGCCTCTGAGGTAAGCACACTAGTCCAGCTCAGTGCCCTGGTGCATTTTCTCCTTTCCCTTGAAACGAGAGGTTTCGCCTTTTTCCGTCTTCACTTTAAAACAATATTAATAACAAGAATGAGCAACTATGTGCTCAGCAAGTTCACTGACTCGCTCTCTCACTAAAAATGAAGGTGGAAAGAAATCAATTCTATTTATGAAAGATACTTGTATGCTGGCAAAGTGCCCTGATAATACTTACTGATAGACCAAAAATAACTTATCTTTGAGTAAAAGAAATTGGAATTGTAAAGCTTGAGATACTGGTCTTCCGCCTTTACGATACCCCACAGCGCGATCAACCGCTGTGTCGCAAGTACCGCACACCTATGTACCTTATAGCACGATCACTACTATGTCGCAGGTACCACTATATTGTTTTGCTAGCAAAAAGGTGGTTGAAAATTCAACCTGACAACTTTTGTGCCAAAATGTTAATATTACTCTTTCGATACCACGAGTTTATTCCTCGTGTTGATCTGAAAGAAAAACCATGGGCCACCTCCCATGTTGACCAGTGGATTACATGATTTTTCCTCCGAATAAGATTTATTGATTTGGATTTCTATTCAATTCTGGCCGACCGCCAGTCTACACTTTGTACGAGACCGACCTGAACAATAGGCCATCACAATATTTTCAAAAGAAACCAATTTATTATATTGACACGAACAATATGTCAATTAAGACAACAAAGTAACAACCTTGAACAAGTAAGGTTCGTCAATTAGAATAAATCATGTGGAGTCGTCTTGAATTAATAAGAACAACTCGATTCAGAAGGAAAACTCCCAAATACGCTAGAGTAGGTATTTCAGAGGAAATTCGGCTGATATACCATTCTTCTATTCACTATACCGCATGTATCTATTTTGATTCGAACAATGAATCAAATTTGAATATTGAAACAAAATTTATCGGATCTGAACAATAGACCCGATTGAAGTCAATAAATTCTAAACTACCTCGATATATGAGCGTAGTTATAGCTGAATAATATTTAGGGATCATCTCGAACAATAAGATGCCCTAGATTTTAATCTAAGTACGTTTTATGAACTTATCAGAATTGTGGGAACATCTCTATAATTTTCTAAATCAATGTTACGATAAACAAGATATTTTATAACGAATTAGAAATTCTGAACATATTTTAACAGAATAATATCTTAGCATTTCTCGAAATATTTGAAAAGGAGTGAGGGTCAGAAGGAACTTGCCTCGATCTCGAAGTGCAGAGTATGCAGATAAATTTATATTCTACCCGTGAACTTGACTTCAATCTACAGCTCGAGAATTACGCTCTAAAAATGGCCACCAGAAAAAATGTGAGCGATTCGCCAAAATAAAATATTCCTGAACCGATAATACAATATTTAGATATTATAATAATAATGATAATAAATATCTTTTGAAAATCTTTTCAATAAATAACGGAAAATAATTCCCAGATAAATAATTCTTCTTCAAATTCAGGAATTAAATCTAGAAAATATATACTATTTTAATATCCGTAAATCCCGCTTAAAACGAAAAATAGGGTTACCAAATATACGGCGATAATCCATTTTTAATCTCGTAAATAATTTAATAATACTCTAATTTATTTTGCCTCTAAAATAATCCGAAAATGCTAATTATCAATTTTCCAAGATACAACCGTATTTAATTCTATTTATTTACAATTAATCATTAAATCCCTAAATTATACCCAATTAATCACAAAATATTTTATTTAATTAATTAATCAATTATTCCATTTTTTTATTAAACTATATATTACCCACCATAATAATCCAAATTTAAACATTAATAGAACCCCTTTCCCGATTTTAACAGTCCAACTAAAATTTTATAACCATTGTATCCAATCATAGGCCACCCACAAATCTCAATCAGCGGCGTGTGGGGCCCACTCGCCACCACCACCGCCGTACAATCCCCTTCCCCTGCACTTTCCTTCCTCTCTCTCGTTCTCTCCTCGCGTCTCTCTCCATCTCTCTCTCTCTCTCTCTCTCTCTCTCTCTCTCTCTCTCTCTCTCTCTCTCTCGCCCTCTCTCTCTCTCTCCCTCTCCTACGTCTCTCCCCTTTCTCTGCATTTCTTTCTCCCGTACCTCTCCAATCACACCATCGGAAGATTTACTTCACCTCCCCCCTCTCTAACTTCTCTTCCTCTCTCCGTCCTCTTATCTCTCTCTATCTCTCACCCCGTAACTCCTCTTTGTCTTAACCCCTCATTCTCCTTTTATTCCGATTCAACCTCCAGTCACCACCAATCAAACAACACACAAAACTCCGATGCCCACCTCATCTTCGAATGCTACCAATCGAACCACAACCCAATCAAGCCTACCAGATAAAACAAAGAAACGAGATTGGGAAAAGAAAAGAAAGAATAAAATAAAAACACAAACTATCTGATGTTCTAAAATATTTGGCCGGCTTTGCTTCTGGTTTTGATTAAAATGAGACAGTCGGTGGTTGGTGAAAAGGAAAGAGAAGATGGGCCTTTTTGGGCTGGGGCTTTTGGATGAGAGTGATGCTACTATCTTTTTCTTCTTTTTTTCTAACCACACTAATTATCTAACTACTACGTGTTTATTCCCCAACCGGTCAACAAAATCAAGGTCATTCTACTAAACACTTAATCAACACGTTTCTACTCTAATTTTGCTCTAAAAAAATAAATTTTGGGCTTTAAATTAATATCGATCCAAAATTAGAATCCTGTTATAATAAATTTCCTAATTTTAGTAAATACCAAATAAATATAAGTAATATAATATAATATAATATAATATAATATAATATAATATAATATAATATAATATAATATAATATAATATAATATAATATAATATAATATAATATAATATAATATAATATGTACATATATATATATATATAAATTCTAAAATTTACGGCACTCGCACTTTAAAAAAAACTATTCAAATACTAGTGTATCGATCTTAAATAAAATCTAAACATCGAGTAGAAAAATTTTATTCGAAAAATTCGCGGTTATTACAGTCTTCCCCCCTTATAGGATTCCGTCCTCGGAATCAAAATTACGCACTAAACAATTCAGGATATTTGTTCCGCATCTCGCTTTCTAATTCCCATGTGGCTTCCTCGACTTGGTGATTTCTCCAGAGTACTTTTACCAACTTTACTTGCTTAGTTCTTAACTCTTGTACTTTGTGATCTAGGATCTGTACTGGCTGCTCTTCGTAAGTCAAATCAGGACGAATTTCTACTGGTTCATAACTTATAACATGTCTGAAGTCAGAACGATACTCTCTTAACACAGAAACATGAAACACATCATGGATATGCTGAAGGTCTGGAGGTAGGGCCAACTGATAAGCTAGTGGTCCTATCTTTTTGAGAATCTCAAAAGGTCCTATATATCTGGGGCTCAACTTACCTTTCTTTCCGAATCTCATTACTCCCTTCCAAGGTGAAACTTTCAGCATCACTTTATTTCCCACTTCAAATGTTTTGTCTTTTCTCTTTTGATTTACATACTTGCTCTGTCTATCTTGAGCTGCAACTAACCTTTTTCGAATAACTTCCGTTGCTTGCTTGGTTTGTTGAAGTAGTTCTGATCCTAGTATCTTTCTTTCTCCTACTTCATCCCAGTATAGAGGTGATCTACACTTCCTCCCATACAATGCTTCATAGGGTGCCATACCTATGCTGGAGTGATAACTATTGTTGTAAGCAAACTCAACCAGGGGCAAATGATCATCCCAACTTCCTTTGAAATCAGTGCACAGGCTCTTAACATATCCTCAACTGTTTGAATTGTCCTTTCACTTTGTCCGTCAGTTTGAGGATGATATGCAGTGCTCAGATTTAACTTCGTGCCAAGACATTTCTGAAAATTTTTCCAAAATCTAGAAGTAAAACGGGCATCTCTATCAGATACAATTGAAACTGGCACTCCATGACGGACCACAATTTCCTTTAGGTATATGTTTACCAATCTTTCAATAGAGTATTTATCACTAATTGGTAGAAAATGCGCGGATTTAGTGAGTCGGTCAACAATAACCCAAATTGCATCATGGCTAGCTTTAGTTCGGGGCAGTCCTATAACAAAATCCATAGTAATATGCTCCCATTTCCACTCGGGTATCTCTAAGGGTTGTAAAAGTCCACTTGGTCGTTGATGTTCTGCCTTCACTTTCTGACAGGTTAAACATTTACTTACCCAGTCTGTAATTTCCCTTTTCATGTTAGGCCACCAATAGTGTTTCTTGATGTCCTGATACATCTTCGTGCTTCCGGGATGAATAGAGTACCTCGAATTATGTGCTTCGCTCAAAATCTCTTCCTTTAGTTCTGCAACATTTGGTATCCAAATTCTGGAGGCAAATCTTTTAATTCCCTTAACATCCTTTGGGCTTTGAAATTCTTCTCCTGTTAACTGATCCCTTTCTTCTTCCATCATTTTCTCCTGACAACGACGAATCTTTTCAATCAACTCTGGCTGTAAGGAGATTTCATATACTCTCTCATTGACTTGAGCAGGAATCTTAATCTCCAAATCAAATCTCTCAATTTCTTTGATCAATTCCTCTGACGATACTACCATATTAAGTCATTCTTTTCTACTTAGTGCGTCTGCCACCACGTTGGCCTTCACTGGATGGTAATTAATCGAACAATCATAGTTCTTGATCAATTCTAGCCATCGTCTCTGCCTCATATTTAATTCTTTCTGGGTGAAGATATATTTTAGACTCTTATGATCCGTGTAAATCTCACACTTTTCCCCATATAAATAGTGTCTCCAAATCTTCAGTGCAAAAATGATCGCAGCCAGTTCGAGATCGTGAGTTGGGTATCTTACCTCATAATCCTTTAACTGTCGGGAAGCATAAGCAATTACTTTTCCATGCTGCATCAATACGCATCCTAAACCCTTATGGGAAGCATCACTATAGATTACAAAATTTCCCGTATCGTCTGGTAATGTCAAAACTGGGGCAGATGTTAATCGTCTCTTAAGTTCTTGAAAACTTTCTTCGCACTTGGGAGTCCATTCAAACTTCTCATTCTTTCTGGTGAGCTTGGTCAATGGTGTAGCTATCTTTGAAAAATCCTTTACAAATCTTCGATAATATCCTGCTAGTCCAAGAAAACTTCTGACCTCTGTTGGAGTCTTCGGCCTTTCCCAATTTGCGACTGCCTCCACTTTCACGGGGTCAACTGAAATTCCTTCACTGCTCACAATGTGTCCTAAGAATTGCACTTTACTTAGCCAAAACTCTCACTTAGAAAATTTAGCATATAGTTTTTCCTTGCGTAAAGTTTCCAATACTAAACGAAGATGCTCTGCGTGTTCTTCTTGGCTTTTTGGGTAAATCAAGATGTCATCAATAAATTCAATCACGAACTTGTCCAAGTATTTTTTGAATACTCGATTCATCAGATCCATAAAAGCAGTTGGAGCATTTGTCAATCCAAATGGCATCACTAAAAATTCGTAATGCCCATAACGAGTCCTAAAGGCAGTCTTTGGCACATCTTCAAGTTTAACCTTTAACTGGTGATAACCCGACCTAAGGTCAATCATGGAAAAATAAGCTGCTCCTTTCAGTTGATCAAACAAATCGTCGATTCGTGGCAAAGGATATTTATTCTTGATCGTCATCTTGTTCAACTCTCGGTAATCTATGCACAACCTCATAGATCCATCTTTCTTCTTCACAAATAACACTGGAGCTCCCCAAGGAGAAACGCTTGGTCGAATTACACCTTTGTCTAATAGTTCTTGCAGTTGTGTGGCCAACTCCTTCATCTCAACTGGAGCCATTCGGTATGGTGCTTTGGAAATTGGTGTAGTTTCTGGGGCAAGATCAATGGTGAATTCTATCTCTCGGTCAGGAGGCAATCCAGGTAATTCTTCAGGGAAAACATCTTCAAATTGATTCACTACAGGAATTTCATCAATAGCAGGGGCTTGCTTCTCGTTGTCAACCATATGAGCTAAGTAGGCCTGACATCCTTGTCTTAATAGTCTCTTCGCTTGGATCATAGTCATAAAATTACGAGTAGGTTTTCTTCCACGAAATTGTACTCTTTTGCCATTTGATCCCTTTAAACTAACCCACTTACGTCGACAATTGATTTGAGCATCGTAACGTGCTAACCAATCCATTCCAAGAATTACATCAAACTCCCCTAGGTTAAAAGGAAGAAGATCTGCTTCGAAGCGTTGTCCTTGAATTTTGATCCCGCAATCTGGACATATCTGATCAACAGGAACTTTTTCCTGATTTGCTACTTTTATAATCAAGGTCTCCCCTAATGGTACGGACTGAATATCCAATTTGTTCATAAAATTCTCTGATATGAAAGATCTTGTTGCTCCCAAGTCAATCAAAACACATGCATCTATAGAATTTACTAAAAGCGTACCTGCAATTACATCGTTGTCAGCAATAGCATCCTTCACCGTCATGTTGAAGGTACGTGCAGTTGGCTTGTTACTAGGAGGTGCCATGAGTCTAGGTATAGTGGTCTCCGTTGGTGGTGACTTGCAATCTCGTGCAATATGCGCTTTCTTCCCGCATTTGAAACAAGTAGTCGTCTTCTCCTTCTCTTTGCAGTTAGAAGAATAATGCCCTTTCTGACCACAATTGTAGCAAACAATGTTGGCAAGGTTACATGGTCCTGGGTGCTTCTTCCCACACATTTTGCATTCGGGTAGCGGTGGCCTTCCTTGAATCAGATTTGCAGTCTGAGGGGATCTGAATTTCTGATTGTTTCCCCTAGTGTCTTGATTCCCAATTTTCTTTATGTCATTGCTTCTGTCTTCCCGCTTCAAAAATGGTTTCTTTCCACTCCGGACGTCAAGCTTCTTCTCAAAACTAGTTCCACGACTTTGAAACTTCCTTTTCTTCACATCCTTGTCCTTTGAGTATAGCTCAGTTCCACTTTCGACTATAGATGCTTTCTGAACCAAAGTAGCATAGTTGGTGATTTCTAGTACCGCAACTCGATTCTGGATCAATGGCTTCAGTCCTAGTTGGAAACGTTTAGCTCTCTTTTCATCAGTATCCACATGGTAAGGCACAAACCTAGAAAGTTCAGAAAACTTTGCTTCATATTCAGCTACAGTCATATTGCCTTGTTTAAGTTCCAGAAATTTGATCTCCATCTGATTTTCCAAGTATTTAGGAAAATATTTCTCTAAAAACAGCTGTGTGAACTTAGTCCAGGGTATGACTACGTTCCCTTCCATTGCTCTCTTTGATTCCCACCAATAATTCGCTTCACTTTTTAACATGTAGGCTGCAAAAATGGTTTTCTTCTCTTCTTCTACTCCTACAATCTCAAAGGTCTTTTCCATCTCGCGTAACCAGATTCTTGCTTCAACAGGGTCAGTGGTACCTTTAAACTCAGGGGGATTTAATGATTTGAAAGATTTAAATGTAACTGCATTTTTAGCTGGGGGTGCAGGGGGTTGATCATTTCTGACTTGAGGCATTTCTTGTCTAGGTGGAGGATTCTGGGTAAATTGTTTCAGGAATTCCACGAGTAAACTCATAGGGTCATTAGGATTTGGATTTGGTGGCACTGCGGGAGTTGGCTTAGGTTCAGGTTCTGGTTCGGGTTCTGGTTGAGGATTGGGATCAACATCATGGTAATCCTCTGCTAGGGGTACTATTTGGTTCCTGCGTGGTCTACCTCTTTTAGGCGGCATCTTTCTATTAAGATTTAAAACATAGAGCTTGGTTACACATGGTTAAAAATATGTATAGCAGAATATCAAAGCTGGTAACGTAAATCCTCAAAGTAATATGTCGAATTCCGAACATGCTAAAAATATCTCTTATGCGTCATGATAATAATTTTTTTTTACACAGGAGTGCTACTAATAAAGTGCAACAGTAATAATAAAGTCTAAAACAAGTAAAAGTGCAAAAATACTGATATCATCATATATAATCAAAAGGGTACCATAAGGTACATTCAGTGACTACATCCGATATAAGCTAGCCAGCTAATACATAAGTCAAAACTACTCAATCTACTGAGTGCTGGTCTACCTATGTCAGACTAAATACATGCTAGAATACATAAGCACCCTATACAGAAATATCTATCTCTGACGCCATCAAAACTCGGGTCGCTAACAACTAACATATACATAACCAAAAGATAGGGATAGGCAAGTCCATATATATGCCATCCCTCCAAAACAGCAAAAATCTAAGCTATGACATCAGTAGTGGTCTCAGCGACCAAACATCTCCCCAACACGTCTCTGAAACTCCTCGATGGCTCTGGTAATCAGATCAGTAACAACACTGCGATCAACGGCTCCTGTACTGGAAGATGGTAGTGCTGCGATATCAGTCTGTAGTCTAGTAAGAATAGAGGTAGATATCTGATGTACGATCTCCATAGGAATATCCCTCACAAGTAGACTGGCCCCCCTTGAACTGTGACAGGGTCAACTGATAGCAGTCGTAGTATAGCATCCCTGGTGGCAAAAACCTCCTCATATCGAGTCCATACCCAACGAAACTGCTGGAAAAGATGATCATGAACAACCCAAGGTACTGGCTCTCGCTCCACTATCGGCTGCACAGGCCCACCAACTGACTGTACTGGGAAAGGTGGAGCACATGAAATCATCACCACTGGAGCAGGGATATGAATAGCAGGTGCAGGAAGAGCTGTGTCGCATGCCAGTGCACTGCTGATCGGTGCAATAGTGATATCTGGTACTGTAGGAACTGTAGGGCCTCCACATAGATAGGGGCTGATGGAGTGAGTAAATCCGCAAAAGTGTGTACCACAATAGGAGCACCCGGTCCTGGAATAGTAAAATCCTCACTAAGTGGAGCAGTAGAACGGACTGGTGAAAGCTGACTATCATCCATCGGGTCAGATATAACAAGCTCAGGAACCTCATGTCTATATAGGTCTGGTGATGGTCCAGGTGTAGTAGATGTATCAACATAGACAGGAACAACCTGATCATCCTCGGATAGTGTAGGAGAGTCGGGTATCACAATGATCTGATCTGGGGAGTCTACCAAGTCAATGATCTGCGGAGATGGTGGAGGTAGAATCTGAATAGAAGAATCATCCGACACCTCTGACGGGTCACTCTCTGAAGAAGAATCCAATGGTCCTACCGGATATGGGGTAGGTGACCTATCTCTGACGGATCAGTGAGCGGAGGGAACTGGCGAACCTGACGACGACATCTACAAAACACAAAAACTATATCACAACAGGGTCTAACTCATAATATGGTATACATGTATACATAACATATAACAGACAACCCGTTATGGTTTTTACTCTACAATTATGGAGCTATAGCTCAAAATAACCTCATAAATCGTTGATTATACCTTTCGTCTCTCGCTCCGTCATATGCCTAGGATCTCTCGATTCCCTAAGAATATAACTAACGCTCTGATACCAAGCTGTGACGCCCCCAAATCCACTATTTGTGGACTTAGGTCGCCACTTACCATCAATACATGCCTTAAACAAAAATACATTACAACACATAATAAACATAAGAGTTTTATCGTAACAACAGTGGTTCCATCCCACACGTCCAAGCATCGACATATCTTCAAATTATTACAACATATCACTAGTACACATGATATCACTAAACAAGTCGAAACGTATGCTAATAGTCTTCGATACGGTCGTTGCCTCTGAGGTAAGCACACTAGTCCAGCTCAGTGCCCTGGTGCATTTTCTCCTTTCCCTTGAAACGAGAGGTTTCGCCTTTTTCCGTCTTCACTGTAAAACAATATTAACAATAAGAATGAGCAACTATGTGCTCAGCAAGTTCACTGACTCGCTCTCTCACTAACAATGAAGGTGGAAAGAAATCAATTCTATTTATGAAAGATACTTGTATGCTGGCAAAGTGCCCTGATAATACTTACTGATAGACCAAAAATAACTTATCTCTGAGTAAAACAAATTGGAATTGTAAAGGTTGAGATACTGGTTTTCCGCCTTTACGATACCCCACAGCGCGATCAACCGCTATGTCGCAAGTACCGCACACCTGTGATACCCCATAGCACGATCACTACTATGTCGCAGGTACCACTATATCGTTTTGCTAGCAAAAAGGTGGTTGAAAACTCAACCTGGCAACTTTTGTGCCAAAATGTTAATATTTCTCTTTCGATACCACGAGTTTATTCCTCGTGTTGATCTGAAAGAAAACCCATGGGCCATCTCCCATGTTGACCAGTGGATTACATGATTTTTCCTCCGAATAAGATTTATTGATTTGGATTCCTATTCAATTCTGGCCGACCGCCAGTCTACACTTTGTACGAGACCGACCTGAACAATAGGCCGTCACAATATTTTCAAAAGAAACCAATTTATTATATTGACACGAACAATATGTCAATTCAGGAAAACAAAGTAACAACCTTGAACAAGTAAGGTTCGTCAATTAGAATAAATCATGTGGAGTCGTCTTGAATTAATAAGAACAACTCGATTCAGAAGGAAAACTCCCAAATACGCTAGAGTAGGTATTTCAGAGGAAATTCGGCTGATATACCATTCTTCTATTCACTATACTGCATGTATCTATTTTGATTCGAACAATGAATCAAATTTGAATATTAAAACAAAATTTATCGGATCTGAAAAATAGACCCGATTGAAGTCAATAAAATCTAAACTACCTCGATATATGAGCGTAGTTATAGCTGAATAATATTTAGGGGTCATCTCGAACAATAAGATGCCCTAGATTTTAATCTAAGTACGTTTTATGAACTTATCAGAATTCTGGGAACATCTCTATAATTTTCTAAATCAATGTTACGATAAACAGGATATTTTATAACGAATTAGAAATTCTGAACATATTTTAACAGAATAATATCTTAGCATTTCTCGAAATATTTCAAAAGGAGTGAGGGTCAGAAGGAACTTGCCTCGATCTCGAAGTGCAGAGTATGCAGATAAATTTATACTCTACCTGTGAACTTTACTTCAATCTACAGCTCGAGAATTATGCTCTAAAAATGGCCACCAGAAAAAATGTCAGCGATTCGCCAAAATAAAATATTCCTGAACCGATAATATAATATTTAGATATTATAATAATAATGATAATAAATATCTTTTGAAAATCTTTTCAATAAATAACGGAAAATAATTCCCGGATAAATAATTCTTCTTCAAATTCAGGAATCAAATCTAGAAAATATATACTATTTTAATATCCGTAAATCTCGCTTAAAACGAAAAATAGGGTTACCAAATATACGGTGATAATCAATTTTTAATCTCGTAAATAATTTAATAATATTCTAATTTATTTTGCCTCTAAAATAATCCGAAAATGCTAATTATCAATTTTCCAAGATACAACCGTATTTAAATCTATTTATTCACAATTAATCATTAAATCCCTAAATTATACCCAATTAATCACAAAATATTTTATTTAATTAATTAATCAATTATTCCATTTTTTATTAAACTATATATTACCCACCATAATAATCCAAATTTAAAAATTAATAGAACCCCTTTCCCGATTTTAACAGTCCAACTAAAATTTTATAACCATTGTATCCAATCATAGGCCACCCACAAATCTCAATCAGCGGCGCGTGGGGCCCACTCGCCACTACCACCGCCGTACAATCCCCTTCCCCTGCACTTTCCTTCCTCTCTCTCGGTCTCTCCTCGCGTCTCTCTCCATCTCTCCCTCTTCTCTCTCTCTCTCTCTCTCTCTCTCTCTCTCTCTCTCTCTCTCTCTCTCTCTCTCTCTCCCTCCCTCCCTCCTACGTCTCTCCCCTCTCTCTGCATCTCTCTCTCCCGTACCTCTCCAATCACACCACCACCATCGGAAGATTTACTTCACCTCCCCCCCTCTCTAACTTCTCTTCCTCTCTCCGTCCTCTTATCTCTCTCTATCTCTCACCCCGTAACTCCTCTCTGTCTCACCCCCTCATTCTCCTTTTATTCCGATTCAACCTCCAGTCACCACCAATCAAACAACACACAAAACTCCGATCCCCACCTCATCTCCGAATGCTACCAATCGAACCACAACCCAATCAAGCCTACCAGATATAACAAAGAAACGAGATTGGGAAAAGAAAAGAAAGAATAATAAAAAAAACACAAACTACCTGATGTTCTAAAATATTTGGCCGGCTTTGCTTCTGGTTTTGATTAAAATGAGACAGTCGGTGGTTGGTGAAAAGGAAAGAGAAGATGGGCCTTTTTGGGCTGGGGCTTTTGGATGAGAGTGATGCTTCTATCTTTTTCTTCTTTTTTTTTTCTAACCACACTAATTATCTAACTACTACGTGTTTATTCCCCAACCGGTCAACAAAATCAAGGTCATTCTACTAAACACGTAATCAACACGTTTCTACTCTAATTTTGCTCTCAAAAAAATAAATTTTGGGCTTTAAATTAATATCGATCCAAAATTAGAGTCCTATTTTCATAAATTTCCTAATTTTAGTAAATACCAAATAAATATAAGTAATATAATATAATATAATATAATATAATATGTATATATATATATAAATTCTAAAATTTATGGCACTCGCACTTTAAAAAAAAACTATTCAAATACTAGTGTATGGATCTTAAATAAAATCTAAACATCGAGTAAAAAAATGTTATTCGAAAAATTCGCGGTTATTACACCTAAAATATAATATTTTTAAAATAATGCGAATCACCACTATTTTTACTCAAAAATTAAAATAATAATAAAAATAAGATAATGGAGAGGTCGGGTTTATGTAAAAGGTTTTTTAATTCAAAATAATAAAGTCCATGTAGCACAATGGTTAGTAGGATAACTTGTGTAAATGAGGTTCTAGGTTCAATTCACCACGAAAACAAACTCATTTTTTTCCATTTAAATAAGAGAGTGGCATTTCCTGGGGTTAATTGACTCAATACCCCTAAATTATCCATGTGTTGCTCTATTATATATAGAAAGAGAAGAGATGGATTATCCAAAATTTGATTGAGCATGATGGAATTAAAATACTCCCTCCGTCCCTAATTAGTTGTCCAGTTTGACTTTTCAGTGGTCAAATTGACCAAATTTTGACTGAAATTTACATATATTATACATTTGAAAAAAATAAAAAAGTTATATCAATGTAAAGTATATTTAATCTATTTTAATATATACTTTTCCGTTTTTTAAAATAATAGAAGGATAGCTTTTAATCTTCGATCAAAAATTGATAAATTTGACCACTTAAAAGTCAAACTGGACAACTAATTAGGGACGGACGGAGTAACAAATTTATGGAAATTTAACTATATAAATATCAACATAGAATTTAAATAGTAAAATTTAGAATTTATTTATCAATTCCCCGATATTATAATAATTTTTAATATAAATTTTGGATGATATTTTGTAATTTTTTTTATCCATAATACATATAGATATTTTTGTATATATAAAAAACAATTCATAACCTCATGATACTCTACTACTCAAAACCTTTTAGTTAATATTTCAAAATATTATTTTTAATATTATTATATTAGTTTTAGTATAGTAGATTATAAATGATATCTGAGATGGTTTTCGAATTACCATTTATTAGTAATTATGTTTTTCTTGATGATATTTGGAAAACATCTAAAAACATATTTTGTTTAAATCATTTTGTAACTCATCAATGGATGACATTCTTATCAGCATCCGTTGAATAGTAGCTTAGCAATGGATAAGTTTGTAACATGTTATTTCGTCTCAACGGATAAGTTTTCAGTTGATGTGTTAAGTGATAATTTTCTAAGCCATGTTGACTATAAATGGATATGAAGAATATGTTAGCTAAATGTAAATATATTGTGCTTTTTAATTTTATATAAGTGATATGATACTTCAACTGATAAAGAGATTACACCAACGAATAACGGGGGTGTTTGGGGAACTTATTTTTCAGAATAAGTCAACTTACTTTAAGACAAAGTTAGAGATTCCCAACTTTTTTTTGCAACTTATAGAATCTAAAAAATACATTAAATACTTGTATAATTTTTTTTTTTTTTTATCAAAATATGAAATTTTTACCCGAAAATAAGTGCATAATAACTTATTTTAAGGTGCTGCCAAACATACCCAACAACTTCAACGGATAGCATTCAATCCATTAACGGATAACAGCTTTAACGGATAATCACTTCACCCAATAATATCTTGATTCTAGCAGTTGATAGTGATTTGACATGGCTGACAGATCACATGGGTTGACGGACTTAAAAACAGCATGGTAACCACTATTGGAAACGAAGAATGAAAAGAAACATTCCCTTTTTTAGCAAGCAAGCATTATAGCCAATATTGTCTCATATCAGTTCAGGGATGCTTGTATTTCTTCCAGTGTCCGGCCCTTGGTCTCCGGAACCAACTTTGCCACGAAAACAATGGTTAATCCGCATACAACAGAAAACATGAAAAAAGTTCCTGAACAAAACAAAACATAGGAACACAATTAAGTAACCAAAAATATCCAGACTACCACATTCAATGAAATCCGGGCGTCTCTAGTTGAGAAAAGGTCACGCATTAAGCGGGTAACAACACATATATGTCATGCATTACAATATCGCGCAATATAAGTAGGCTATGCTGCTATGAAAAAGTTTTCAAATTCCACCCTTTTCTGAAATGTGTGCGACATCTGAAACGCATTTGAGACAGGCATCGTGTACCTGGTATTAAGGGTCCTATTCTGAATGGTGCTATTTTTATCCGGCATCAAGTATGTACATATTTATGAGTGTGACACTTCCGGAAACAGATGCAAGGTTTTGAAAGTTTACTCTCTCAAGTGCATGATGTGTTACTGTCTGAGAAGGGATGGTTATTACCTTCTGAGCTCCATTTCATTAGAAAATTAAAAGCATATGAAATCACCCAGGTTCCAAACCAGTTGACTACCGTCACAAGACTCCCAGCTGGACCCTTAATGTTCATGGGAAATATCTGAAACAAAATAAAAAAAATATTACATAAATTGTTTCACCAAATAAGAAGCATCAACCTTAAGATATGGAATAATTATGCACTATGAAGACTACCTCTGACATTATAACCCATGGAATTCCTCCCATGCCTACTGAGAATGATCCTTTAAATATCTGGTTGCATATATATATATATATGAAAGTTGATTATTGGTTTTTCTACACAATAAATTACGTAATAGTTAATTAGCATAAAAATTGTCTCCGTAGTAATGTGCTACACAGATCCAAGCTTTAAATCGAAGTTTGATATCAACAATACAGTGTAGATAAAAAGTCACGATTCAGGAAAATGCATTACCAGAACACCAAAAAGCGCTAATATTGGACTGATCTCCTTCCACAGTTGAAGGTCCTACTCTTACAAGAGTGAGTATGTAAGAAGACAATTTTGATTAAACAGGAAACAGCGATAGAAAGCGGACTTACTGTAAAAGCACCTGCAATGAAAATGACAATCCTACGAAGAAGCAGCCCAAGCATGTTCCTGCTGCCGAAATCTGCAATGCTAGTATACTCAATAAGAGAACACACCAAAATTCGCAATAGACCTAACAGTATCTACATATTTTTCTGTACCATTAGTAGTGGTCGTCGACCTGATTTATCCATCAAAAGTACGCCTAAAAACGTCATGGGAACCTGCAAAATATCATATTCAAAGTCTTCAAAATTTAAAAGCATGATCATACGAGAAAAGCGAAGATGGCTTCCACAAACCTGAACAAGTACTATGCCTAAGGTGCCAAATCTACTTGAAAACCCTGTTTTTGACGAATAAGAGTAAACAAATTCATGCGTAATTGTGCATGTTTAATGTTGTGATTCAATAAGAACAAAGAAACATGATTAGCTGACCAGCTGATATGAAAATAGCACTTGCATAATACGTAATCCCATTCACCCCTCCTAATTGCTGCAATACCATTAGACCAACTCCGACCTGTGATATGACCTAGATTAACAAACAATCCCCTCTATGAACCATGATAACTTAAATAAAAAGAGAAGAAAGGCTTACAATCAGCGAGTGAGCATATTTCCTTTGAAATAAGTCAAAAAAGCTAGTATCCGAAAGTTCTTGAAGGGTTTCTATGTAATCCTGAAATAAGCAAAGCATAAATACTAGATATATAGATGTGCCTGCCATTGTTTCATCTGTATAAAGAATAACACGAAGCAAAGCAGTGATTGCAGTGCAAATATAAGATTAAAATTCGGCGTGCGTGTACACTACACTCTACACTTGATGATGTGGTATGGGTATGGACACTCGACAATTTATTTGGGCCCAAAAATGCAAAAAGAAATGAAACAATAGATTAAAGGAATCTCTCGAACATTCACCAGACTGCCTCTCCATTCCCGTTTGAAAATTTCCCAAAAATCTATTCACGAGTTTTCAGTATATTGCAGAGCCTGACGCTTGGAAACGTGGACACATGCCTCCATGACGACACCTCTAGTTGAGTCTAAATAATATAAGTAGTGCATTAAACAGATGTAGAGTAGAAAACTTGCTCTAATTTCAGCGGATTCTGCCAATATATCTGCATTCTTTCCCCTTAGGCGCTGTAAAGCAGATTCACTGTCTTTCTCTCTACCAATCTTTGCCTGCACAAATACGGACAATAATAAGCAAGTCAAAAATTTTGTAGCCTAGAATAAAGATGATCTTGAAGGACTGGGTAACGATGAGAAATGTCTTCAAATTTACTTTCCATTGCCAGTACGTTATTGTAAGGCCACTCAATACATATAAGGACAACTATAAAATTTATGACCTTCCTCTAACTAGGCCTAGGCTAGTAAGTAGATATACTCTGAAGAGATATACCATGTCTTCTGACAATATTTTAGTTGAGGTCTTACTATTTACATATATCAGCAAATTAGGTTCTGTTTGATCATCAAAGTATCAGCCAGGGACGGATCTCGGGGGGGGGGGGGGGCATGGGGTGGCCATGGTCCCCCCAAAAGCTTAGTTTTCTTCAATTTTATATATAAATTTTGGTTATGTAGTGTATTTGATTCGCCCATAAACTAATAATTCTTGATGACCCCCCAAATATATTCATAAATCTCATTTAATTTTAATTTTCATACACATAATTCATATATTGGTCTTGAAAACCTAGAATGTCACATGTACTTTTGTCTTCAAAAATTTCGCCCCTCCAACCCATTTTTTCTGGTTCCGTCCCTGGTATCAGCAGACAAAAAAATGATGGAACAGAGTAAGTACCAATGCTGACCCTTAATTATATGCCCAGTTACAGATGAGCAAGGGTTTTTACCAAGTTTGCCCAGTTTTAATTATATTCTCCCGAATATGTGATATTTTTCATTATTGTTCTGCCGACTGCTTTAAACATGGCACTGATCAAGTGCTATCACTGAAGAATCACACCGACTCTTTTTGTGGATTGTGGAACATGGCAACGATAAACCTACTCACCAGCCATCTAGGGGACTCGGGAATGAAGGGCAGCCCCAGAAGATGTAGTACACATGGAACAATTCCTGAAGATATAAGCATGGTTCTTTTTATAATTGAGTTTCCTTCAGTGCTGTAACATAATAAAATACAGTGTGCAAGAAACTAAGAAAGTTACCAAGTATAGTCAGGATACGCCAGGAGATGAAATTTCCAACTATAAACATTACAGAAATGCCACAACATATCATAAACTGCAGCAATTGTGGGACATAGTCAAGTTATCTGTCAATCAACATTTATATATGCAAGTCGACACTTTTACAGTACCTGATTAGCTGTTGTAAATGCTCCTCGCATATTCTTAGGTGTTATTTCGGCTACATATACAGGTACCTTTTTCGAAAGAATGATCCATAAAACATGTTAAAAATGATGTTACATTTTACATGGACTGCTGTTAAACAACAGATTTACAGCCTCCAGAAGTATTGTATTTGTGCCATGTACATAAGTGTGAAGAAAATGAAGGAACTAATTGGCAATACTATGCCCTAAGCTGAGACGCCTCTGCATATGTTTACGAAATGACAAAAATTACCACGTACGAAAGAAGCCCAACGCCATAACCTATTGACAGTCTTCCACAGTCAAGCCACCAAGGACCCTGTAAATAACCACTGAAGAATCATACTATGAATGATGTATCGAGACAACTTTATTCATCATCGTACTTTGGGAATGTAGTTGCTTGCAAGACAGCATTCTAGTTGCTGATTCTTATCTCATCAGTAAAAGCATAAAACGAGGTAGTGTAGGTGTCACAGTACATGGTAACAATAGTGTGTCTGTAGTAGAAGAACAAAACTCTACACATGAGCTGTCAAAATAATGAGCTGTCAATGTAGGTTGTTAGTAACAGAATTGATAGAGCTCGTGTATATTGAGTTGTATAAATACTCTTCTCTTATGTGTGTAACTTGTACAATACTTTAATCAATACAGTTTATTTGTTTTTCTCTACACATTGTTCATCTATTCACCATTGTTATGATGACTGCAACTCTGTATTCTGAGATGGTATCAGAGCATGATATGATCCTGTAGATGACTTTACGTACATATTCCGCTGTTGTTTCATCTAGTCCAGCAACTCCAGCTTCTACATCTACTTCTGTCCGTACATCAATGGCGTCGTCTTCAACTTCGTCCGTAATTGATGTTCATCATCCATTTTTCATTCATAATGGAGACAATCCAGGTATGGCGATTGTTTCTCAACCTCTTACTGATCAGAATTACCAGCAATGGAGTAGAGTTGTTCAATTAGCTTTATCTGCTAAACTAAAGCTAGGTTTTATTGACGGTAGTATTGTTAAACCTGCAAATACCTCTGAGATGTATCCTTTGTGGAAACGATGCAATGACATGGTTGTTTCGTGGTTGCTTAACTCAATTTCACCAGAAATACGTAATAGTGTGGTGTATTTGTCTACTGGTAAAGCTATTTGGGATGATCTAGTGATTAGATTTGCACAAAGCAATTTGCCTCGTATTTTTCAATTGAAGAAAGAAATCATGTCTCTCTCTCAAGGATCTATGTCTATCACATCTTATTTCACGAAATTTCGTACTTTACTTGATGAAATGGATGATCTATCACCAGTTCCTAAGTGTAGCTGTGTTAATACAAACTGTACTTGTGAATTTGCTGCAAAATTAGATATGTATGATCAGGTTCACAAGTTAAGTCAATTTCTAATGGGACTTAGTGATCAATTCACGAGTGTTCGTGGTCATTTACTCATGATGAAGCCTCTTCCAACTCTGAGTCAAGCTTATTCTCTATTACTTCAAGAGGAAGTACAGAGAGATTGTTCTCACAGTGCATCTGTCCCTGATAATGTTGCTATGAATGTTAAGTTCGTTAATCACAGACAACTACCTGCAAATCATGCTTCTAACTCCAGAAAAGTCAATGGAGATATTACTTTGATCTGTGATTACTGTCATGGTTCTGGTCATACCAGAGATAAATGCTTTTGTCTACATGGATTTCCTGAGTGGCACAAGTTGTATGGTCATCCCAAGCCTAAACCTAGGTCTCAAAACAGTGCTAATTCTCGATTCTCTTCCACTTATCCTGCTAAAAAGGCTGCTCAGATTACTACTGTTGGTACTTCTAACCTAAATGATACACCACCTGTGATGAATGATTCTGGAATTGTAAATGCTACTACCTCATTCACAGAGTCACAATGTCAGCAGATTGCAAGTATGATTCAGAATAGTCTCAAGAATCTTGCTCCTTGGCAGAGCAATTCTGTGGCATCTACACCTTTTGCTGGTTCTGCATCCTTTATTCATGGTAAACCTTTTTGTTCCACTATTCCTGTTGCTTATACTCTACATAATATTGAGGAATCTAGTGGAGATTGGATTATTGATTCTGGTGCTACAGATCATATTACATTCCAGTATCATCTATTAACAAATCCTATTAAACTAGATGCTAGTTTATATCTTCCAGATGGAACTACTACTCCTATCACACATTATGGTAGTTTGTGTCTTGCATCTGACATTACTTTACATCATGTTTTGTGTGTTCCCAGTTTTAAGTGCAATCTCATTTCTATTCCAAAATTAACCAATCATTCTAATTGTACTGTCAGTTTTTCCACTTCTCATTGTTTCTTGCAGGCCCCACATCAGATGAAGATGATCGAGATTGGTAGACTTCACTCTGGTCTCTACAAATTTCATCATTCTTCTACTGATGCTGCAGTCTCATCTTCTCATTCTCTGTTTCCTTCTGCTCAACATACTGTCACTACTACTCAAGCTCATCTTTGGCATGCTCGTCTTGGGCATCCTTCTTCTACTGTCCTTAATAAACTACCAATTCTGTCTTCTTGTACTACTGATTGTTTCAGTAAGTGTGATATTTGTCATAGAGCTAAACAGAAATGTAAACCTTTTCCTGTTAGTATTTCAACTAGTTCTTCAGTGTTTGAATTAGTGCATTGTGATCTTTGGGGTCCATATAAAAGCCCTACTCATGGCAAATGTACCATGTTTCTGACAATTGTCGATGATTACTCCAAATGTACATGGATTTTCTTGCTTGTTGATAAGACTCAAGTGTCTTTATTGCTTATCAATTTTATTGCTTATGTTCATACTCAGTTTCATAAGACTGTTAAAGTGCTTCGTTCTGATAATGGAACTGAATTTATCAATAAAAGATTGTCTGATCACTTACAGTCTTTGGGTATCTTACATCATACATCTTGTCCCTACACCCCTCAGCAAAATGGGGTTGCTGAGAGGAAACACCAACACCTGTTGAATGTTGCTAGATCTTTAAAATTTCAAGCTCATTTACCAAACACTTTTTGGGGAGACTGTCTTCTTACAGCAGCTCACCTAATCAACTTAACACCTTCCAAATTGCTTGACTATCGTTCACCTTATGAAATGCTATTTTCTAAGGTTCCAGACTATGCTCATTTAAAGGTTTTTGGATGTCTGTGTTATGTCAATAAAGTTAGTGATCCAAAAGACAAATTAGGTCCTAAAGCTACTCCATGTGTCTTCTTGGGTT
Source organism: Saposhnikovia divaricata (assembly GCA_036435485.1). Taxonomy (NCBI): domain Eukaryota; kingdom Viridiplantae; phylum Streptophyta; class Magnoliopsida; order Apiales; family Apiaceae; genus Saposhnikovia; species Saposhnikovia divaricata. The sequence goes on from CM071598.1 coordinate 60,780,535, forward strand.
ACCCTTTTGGTACAAAGGGCTATCGAGTTCTTGACTTAACAACTCGAAAATGTTCTGTATCCAGAAATGTTACTTTCATTGAGGATTGTTTTCCTTTTTCTGATAAAACATCTACTCCATCTACTTCTCTTTTTCCTACTATATCTTGTCCTATTGTTGATGACACATCCATGGTTGAGTCTATTCCTAATGCTCACATACATTCAGATAACACTCATCCCTCTTCTCCTTCATCTACTTCTTCTATTGTTCCTGTTCCTCCTGTCAAAACTCCTAGACCTACTAGACAACGTGTGCTTCCTGTCAAATATCAAGACTATACTGGTCTACCTTCTGTTGTAATTCCATCTATCTCTTCCACTACACATTGTGTTACATACCCTCTGCAACAGCATTTTTCTTATGCTGCTTTTACACCTAAGTATGTTAGCTACTTAGCTGCAACTGATTCTGTCAACGTGCCATCTACTTATGGCCAAGCTGTAAAATCTGAGGTTTGGTGTCAAGCTATGAAAGAAGAAATTCGTGCTTTGGAATCTAATCAAACCTGGCAATTAGTTCCTATGCCTGCAGATGTTAATATTGTTGACTGCAAATGGTTATATAAGATCAAGTATACATCTACTGGACAAGTTGAACGGTACAAAGCACGTTTGGTTGCCAAAGGTTTTACACAAACCAAGGGGTTGGATTATTTTGAAACGTTCGCCCCTGTTGCTAAAATGACTACTGTGCGTATTTTACTTGCATTTGCAGCTGCATATGATTGGTCATTATGTCAAATGGATGTTACTAACGCATTTCTTCATGGGGATCTTAATGAGGATGTATATATGCGTCTTCCCCCTGGACTTTCACAGTTTACTGGTGAGCTATTTCCAACTGATACTTCTGTGCAATGGGTTTGCAAATTGCTTAAATCGTTGTATGGTCTGAAGCAATCACCTCGTATGTGGAATCTTAAGATTGCCAATGCCTTAATTGCTTTTGGTTTACTTCAATGCCCCAGTGACCACAGTCTGTTTACCCTGCATAAAGATGGTACTTTTGTGGCTGTTTTAATATATGTAGATGATCTTATGATCACTGGATCATCTATTTCATTGATTACTCAGGTGAAAGCATTTCTTCATAGTCAATTTAACATTAAAGATTTGGGTCCTATGAAGTACTTTTTAGGTTTGGAAATTGCTCGTTCTGACAAGGGAATTTATTTACATCAACGAAAATACTGTCTTGATATTCTTCGTGATACTGGCTTTGAAGGTGCCAAACCTTCTGTTGTTCCTATTGAACAGAATCATGGTTTACAGAAGTCTACATCTTCTTTACTAGGTTCTCCTGAGATCAAAACATATAGACGGTTGGTTGGGAGACTTATCTATCTCACTATTACAAGACCTGATCTTAGTTATGTTGTTCATACACTTGCTCAGTTTATCAGTGCTCCTCGTCATGATCATCTTGATGCTGCATATCGTGTTGTGCGTTATCTCAAACAGTCTCCAGGTCAAGGCCTTTTGTTTTCTGCATCAAATGAGTTGTTTCCTCGAGCTTTTTGTGATGCAGACTGGGGGGGCTGCCTGGACACACGATGTTCTCTTACTGGTTACTGTGTGATGCTTGGTTCTGCATTAGTATCCTGGAAATGTAAGAAACAGGAAACTGTGTCTAAGTCTACTTGTGAATCTGAATATAGAGCTCTAGGTGATACTACTTGTGAACTAGTTTGGATTTCCAACATTCTTCGTTCTCTCAATCATGCTGTGACCTCTCCTATTGCTCTTCACTGTGACAACAAATCTGCTTTGTACATTGCTTCGAACCCTGTCTTTCATGAGAGAACTAAACATCTGGAAATTGACTGCCATTTTGTTCGTCAGAAACTGCAGCAAGGTTTCATTCAAACGTTTCATATTAGCACTACTGAACAGCCTGCAGACTTACTAACTAAGGCCCTGGCTTCTCATCAGCTGCGTTATCTACTGTCCAAGTTGGGAGTCTTTGATCTCTTCTCGCCTTCCAACTTGAGGGGGGATGTCACAGTACATGGTAACAATAGTGTGTCTGTAGTAGAAGAACAAAACTCTACACATGAGCTGTCAAAATAATGAGCTGTCAATGTAGGTTGTTAGTAACAGAATTGATAGAGCTCGTGTATATTGAGTTGTATAAATACTCTTCTCTTATGTGTGTAACTTGTACAATACTTTAATCAATACAGTTTATTTGTTTTTCTCTACACATTGTTCATCTATTCACCATTGTTATGATGACTGCAACTCTGTATTCTGAGAGTAGGGTTTAACAAACCTTTGAGAAAAGAAAGATTTAAAGATTTTTTTTCCAGTTAAAGAAGGTGCAGCCAACACTAATTAACAAATTTACTTTAATCAGCCATTAAAACATCAACGCTCTAATTTCAATTCAAATAAGTTTGTAGACAATAAATTAGCATGTACTTGAATATCGAACTACTAATATAGCCAATTTTTGTGACATGATGTGGCAAGTGTAAACTGGATACCTCTGCTAAAGAGAGACCAAGGTCATCCATAATCCCAGTCTGTGCAGGTGATGAAAAGCCAATCTGCACATCATTTTAATTTTAAAAATTCATAAATGTTACACACTTTGAATCAAAATTATAACTAAAACTGGAAATAAATCAAAATTAGAACTAAAACTGGAAATCCAAAAGGATACATACTTTTCTTAAATACAAATTGAAAATTTACGGATTCGGGATTCCACAATGACAAATATAAAAATAAAAATAAAACATGTAACCAAAATTGGCATTACCCAAACCTAGGACTCCCGTATTACAGGAACAATACTCTGTTAATTTACCAAACCTTTTAATAATTAGGAACTTGAGACTATCGTACTATGTCAAGTAACCGACTCGTAAAAAACATACCGGGAAAAAACATATTTGACTAGTCATAAAATACGCTGGGAAAAAACAAATTTGACCAGCTGCTTCTTGTTCATAAACAAGCTCAAATTCTACCAAATTCAGTTCAACCATTCAGAACTAACTCTATTTTACATTTCTAGCATATCAAAAAAAATATATTAAAAAGTAAGTGGAAGCAAAGTAGTTACAGCTGATCCAAAAACAAAAGAGCCAGAAACAGCCACCAAGGTGCTAAACACAACCACCAGAGTGGCGGAGAAATTTTCATCAGATATAACAGTAGGAAGAAGAGGATCACCAGAGCTCTGTTGTCCATAATCTTTACTTGGTCTTTCCATAAAGTGACCAAAATTTAAGTTTTTGAGTTGAGATAAGGCGGCCAGGAAGTCTACTTATAAAAACTGTAAGTACGACAAATGAGTAGATGTGGCAAGGGGTTGAATTTGAATGTCCGTAAATTGTATCACTTCCCAAGATTTGGCTTTTCTCTGAACATCAGTTAGGAGTACATATTTTTATACGCCGTCAACCGTAATCTATTTTTTATTATAAATTACTGGATAACTCTTTACTCAACCATATTTAAGTTGGGTTAAAAATTTTAACTACGTTTTGATCCATGAACTATTCATTTTTCAGGATTGATATCCATATTTAGCTTAGTAAAGATTCATATATTTATTTAACTAAGCTTATATGTTCTAATATAATTTTCGGGATAAGTGAGAGTCGAACCCATGACCTGGGACGACAGATGATACACCATTACCACTTGAACTATCCAATCACGCTCATCTACATATCAGTTTAAATCTATACTATTATATAAATTCCGAAACATTGAAAGTTTTGGTACTTAGTAAATTTACTTATATACCCTTCATTATAAAGAAACATAAATCTACCTAAAATAAATCAATCGTATCATATCTTTCCATCATTAATATTTTCTTTCCAATTAAAACACGTTATAATTAATGATAATTAGTCGATTAAGATAATAAAATTAATGGTAATTAGTCGATTGCCTTTTTCAAATTAATATAATAAAATTAATGGTAATTAGTGATTGCCTTTTTCACATTTACTTTTAGTTGAACATATCACCTTTTATAAACACCTAAAAACATCAATTTTATCATATTTTTCAATCATTAATATTTTTACGTTACCTTTTTAATTTACAACAAATCTTACAATCATTAATATATACATGAAAATATCACATCATATTTCTCAATTATTAATAAAATGTATTAAAAATCATATACATTGTTTATAATAATGAAACATGAATATAATCTATAAACATGAGTATATTAAATTATATTAAATTATATTAAATAAAAATTTAAAAAATTATTAAAAATAATGATTATGCAAAAACATAATTATAATATTAAATAAAAATTATAATATAATACAAGAAACCCGTGCATTGCACGGGTTATAAGCTAGTATCATTAATGTCAATTATAATGTTTATGATAAGCTCAATAATAAAAATTTGAATTAATCTTTTAATGCAGGTAAGTTAAAAAATATTTTAATTGAAATAATCTTTAAATGTTTTTGTTAAATTAATAAAAAGTTAACCTTTTATTTAATTGATATTATTTCTTTCATAATTACAATTAAAAATATAAAATTTTTTAATTTTTTAATTAACTAATGATTTTCTTATATTTATAATTTTTATAAAATTATTTTTTGAAATACCCGTGTTCTTAGCACGAGCTATAATCTAGTACTACTAGTACAGAATATACACACGACACGACAATAATACTAGCTTGTAAGCCGTGTGATGCATGGAAGATTTTAAATATTTTTATCTTAATATTTAATATTTTAATCTTATTATTCATAATTTTAATATTTGCTTTTTAATTAGTAAGAAAATAAATTATAGAAGATAATAAAATATAATAATACATATTTGATAGTATTTTAAATGAAAGTGTTTTGCTTGTATATTGAAAATAGATAAATAATTATTTAAATTTAATATGTTATTGACGGAAATTGAATTTTGAAATTCTTGGAGTAGTTTATAATATACTTCCTTTTCCCCTGTTTTGACTTTTCAAAGTCAAACTGATCGTGTTTTGACTAATAATCAATAAATATTTAACATATAAATTACAAAAAAATGATAATAAGAAAATTTATGTGACGTATTATTAAAATTGATTTTTAAATTTGTAGAAATATAAAACAATAAATTATACTTTATAGTTATATTTCGATGAATTTGACTTTGAAAAGTCAAAATGGAACACAATAAGTGGCACGGAGATAGTAATATAAATGTTTAATATTAATATGGTGAAAATAGATAATATAAATTTTTAACTAAAATAAGTTGTTCAGGGCAATCGAGAGTAGTTTATAAGATGATATAAATGTTTAGGGCAATCGAGAGTAGTTTATAAGATGATATAAATGTTTAATAATAATATGTTTTTGACGGGATTCAAATCTTGAATCTATAAGAATATTTTATATATTATAAAAAAAATATTTTTTTAGGATTACATTGAACTGTTCTTATTAATTTATCTCAAAATCCAACGGTTGTTATTAAGTGTACCAAAGAAAAGTTTACCAAACTAGCAACCAAATATATCATATTTCGCTTATAATAGTATAGTTTATAATAGTATAGTATAGATAGTATAGATGTACCACACTAATTTTTGGATTCGTTTAATTCCCCCAAAATTTTATTAGAGCAACTTAATTTCAACAAAATTTTAGTGATTTCGTAAATATTTAGAATTCCTTTCTCATGCCTTATCTATATCTATATCTATACTATTATATAAATTCCGAAACATTGAAAGTTTTGGTACCTGTTTTTTGGTACTAAGTGAATTTACTTATTTACCTTTCATTATAAAGAAAAATATATACGATATCTATACTATTAAAATTCTTAAAATAAATAATAACATAATATGATTAATGGTAAGTAGTCGATTGTTTTTTTTTCACAATTACTTTTAATTGAAGATATTACCTTTTATAAACACCTACTAATCTTACAAGCACAAATATCTATACTATTATATAAAAGCCAAAACAATAAAAGAGTTTTGATATCTGTTTTTTGTTACTAAGTGAATTTATTTATTTATCCTTCATTATAAAGAAAAATATATATGATATCTATACTATTAAAACTCCTGAAATAAATAATAACATAATATAATTAATGGTAAGTAGTCGATTGCCTTTTTTCACATTTACTTTTAATTGAAGATATTACCTTTTATAAACACCTACTAATCTTACATCATTAATATATATCCGAAAATATCACATCATATTTTTCAATTATTAATAAAATATATTAAAAATCTTTATACGTTGTTTATAAAAACATCAATCGTATCATATATTACAATCATTAATATTTCCTTTCAAATTACAACATGTTACCTTTTTAATTTAAAACTAATCTTACAATCATTAATATATACCCGAAAATATTACATCATATTTTTCAATTATTAATAAAAATATATTAAAAATTTGTATACGTTGTTTATAATAAGGAAACATTAGTATAATCCGTAAACATGAGTATATTAAATTATATTAAATTAAAATTCATTAATTAAAATAATGATAAGTAGTCGATTGCCTTAATTAAATTATAATTACTATAAACTAATCAATTACCTTTTTCACATAAATCGTATAATCTTTTTAATTTTCACGTTACCTTTCTATTTCTATAGCTAAAATATTTTTTTTTCCAATTATATCACGGGAGGTTCTATTTAATAAAAGAAACTAATAATATTCTAATATTAATAATTAACTGATTTTCTTTTTCAGCTAAAACGTATCGTCTTTTATATATTTTCTAACTAAAATCCATCTTTTAATAGAAATATCACGTACAATATTAATTTCTTCTTTTCAAAAACCATTATGAGCAATTGTATTTAGTAAAATAACGTAATTAAATTATAATTACTATAAACTAATCAATTACCTTTTTCACCTAAAACATGTTACCTTTTTAATTTTCTTTAACTAAATCCGCTCTTATTCTAATCATTACACGGGCATTATATTTAATAAAATAAAATAATTATTTTATAATTACTAATAATTAAACAATTATTTTTTTTCAACTAAAACCTATCATCTTTCTACATTTTCTGACTAAAATCTCTCCATTTTTAGAAATATCATGGATAACATTTATACAACTATTATCAAATCATCTCATATAAAAATTTAAGCCTCCAAAATTAATATTTCAAAAAATAAATTAAATTAATATAAAAAATTTTATATAATATTTTAAAAAATCCGTGCATCGCACGGGTTTTAAGCTAGTATATTATAATGTCCGAAAATCGAAAATGCACCAGAACAGTTCAAGGTATTTTTCTTGAATTTTCGTTTTTTGATTTTTTTTATTGAAATTCCTTTCTTGCATTAAATAGCTATTAATGATAATTTAATTAGTCATTAATTACACATATTAAACATATATTAAATTTACTCTATTTAATTTGTTTAAAAATTAACAAATTAGTTGAACGTTATAGTTATTATTTCAATATTAAATGTTAATTATATATAGTTATGTTTATTTTTAGGTAAAATGTGGACTACAATTGTTTATATCGCGTTATTGTGGAAGTTGTAATTAATAATGGAAGTACAAGATATTTACTTAATATCTGGAATTGTATGCAAACAATATAGATAGATTTTTAATTTTGCACATGAATAAATAATACATGAGTTATGATCAAATCGATTAAATTTAACAAATCCAGCCATTTATCGGAAGATAAAATTGATAAAAAAGCTATACACCCATTGTTTCGTTATATTGTGTCGAAATAAATTTTTATTGTAATTAAACAAATTCTTACACTATTATTGAATATGTATATTATGAGAAGGGTGTCGGCTTTAAAAAACGTTATTAACCTTAACTTCTCGAACAATTTTTATTATCAATGATTGTGGAGTCGTAGTAAATTATGAAAGTACACGGATTTTTACTTAATATCTAAAATTTGTAAACAAATCATGCACATGAATAAATTACACATGAGTTATGACTAAACCAATTAAATTGAACAAACCCAACCACTTTATCGGAAGATTAAATTGATAAAAAAATTTATACACCCATTGTTTCATTATATCGTGTCAAAATAAATTAATATTCAAATTAAATAAATTCTTACACTATTATTGAACATGTATATTATGAGAGGGGTGTCGGCTTTAAAAAACGTTATTAAGTTATATTCAATATTTGTAACTTTTGATCGTAAACATTACGTTCATATTGTAATTTTTATTTTTATATGTTTGTGATATTTTTAAGATTATCAAAATTTTGTATATAATGAGAGTATTTTTCCAATTAATAATTCATGTAAATTATTTTTAAAATAATTTTTTATAGAAAATTCACAAGAGACCAATCAATTTTTAATAATAATAGAAATTAATTTATCTATTACAGTACTTTTATATAAAAATTTATAAACCGCGCGAAGCACGAATAAATTGGCTAGTTATAAATAAGGCATCAAAAATTTTAACTTATGTTGATTTTAGTGATAAAATATTTATTTATCTCTCCTCGCTAACTTTACGTACATGCCTAGAGTTTAAAAATACTACTATAATAAATTAACAATACTAGGATACAAATTTAAGAAGTATTAGCTTAAAACCGTTTGATTATGAAGCTTAAAACTCATGTGAAGTATGGATTTTTTTACTATTATATAATTGTTTTTTAAATTAAGTTTTTTAAGACATGAATTTTGTATATTTAAATAATTTAATGATATGATTTGATAATGATTACATATATATTATCTGTGATATTTCTAAACAAAGAGTAATTTTAGTTAAAAAATATAGAAAAATGATGCATTTTAGCTGAAAAATGTACTCAATTAATTACTAGTACTTGAATTAAAAAGGAAATTTGTTAGTTATTAAAGGTTACATGAAAAGAGAATTTGATTAGTTTTTAGTAAATATAAGGGTTTTTTTTTCAAAAATATCCAAGTTGAACAATTTTTTTCAAAAATACGGAAATACGGTGCAAGCTCATTTGCAACCTCAACTGTAACTATTGCAACCGAAAATGCAACAGTTTTCAATCTGCTGCCGCAACCATATACACAACTTTGGTCGTATTTTTGAAAAAAAATTGAAATTATTAAAAATTTCCTAAATATAAATAATTAAGTAAGGAAAAATAAGTAATATTATAAATTATTAAGTAAAGGTAATAAAGTTTTGTTTTTAATATAAATTATATTATTTAAGATATGAATTTTGTAGGTTTAATTTTCAAATGATATGATTTGTTAATAATTACAAATATATTGCCCGTGATATTTTCAAAAACTATGGGATTTTAGCTAGAAAATAAAGAAAAGATTATGTGTTTTAGTTAAAAAAAAGTACTCAGCTTATTATTAATAATTAAATTTAAAAATGAAATTGATTAGTTATTAAAGGTAACATGTTTTACCTGAAACAAGAAATTGATTAGTCATTAGTAAATTAAAAAAAAAAGATAATGCGTTTTAGTTAAAAAAAAGTACTCCATTAATTATTAGTAATTAAATTTAAAAAGAAAATTAATTAGTTATTAAAATTAACATGTTTTACATGAAAAATAAAATTAATTAGTTTTTAGTAAATATAAATAATTAAGTAAGAGTAAATAAGTAATACAATAAATTATTAAATAAGGGTAATTAAGTAATAATTATATTAAATTAAGTCAGGATTTTGATAAAAACACAAAGTATCGTATCGATTGATCGATTAAACTTTCAATAATTCGACTATTATAATATAGTATAGATTATTGGAATTGAGCTTCACTAAAATGTTCTAAGTTACTAGAATCCATTATTTTATTAATATTTTATGAATTCATTGGATAAAATATTCTAAATTATTAAAATTCATTATTTTATTAATATTTCTAAAATATGTACTAGAAATCAGTCGGAGAGTTGCTCTTAGGGCTTTTCTCATAAATACCCCAACATATAAATATTTTTGCAAAAATACTGTTATTTTAAAGTTCTTTTGCAAAAATACCATCTTTTGAATTTTTTTTGCAAAAATACGGAATGCAACTACATTCAACCAGATGCAACTATTTTGACAATTTAGTAAAAATATTATCTTATTTATAATGGCTGTGCAGCAGGTTGCATCTGGTTGAATGTAGTTGCATATGCAACTGAATGCAACTAAAAATTGTAATTTTCATTTTTATTTTTTTTACCAACTTCTAGCTCTATATAAGGGCGCAGCAGCAAAAATGGAAATTTAACTTTTAGTTTTTAGTTGCATTCAGTTGCAACTAGTTGCATATGCAACTGAATGCAACTAAAAATTGTAATTTTCATTTTCATTTTTTTTACCAACTTCCAGCTCTATATAAGGGCGCAGCAGCAAAAATGGAAATTTAACTTTTAGTTAGTTGCATTCAGTTGCAACTAGTTGCATATGCAACTGAATGCAACTGAAATGCAACTAAAAATTGTAAGTTGAGTTCAAAGCTCTAGTGATAGTGGTGGAATTATGAGTGCCCCTACGGGGCCGGAAACAACTAAAGTCAACTGGAATCAACTGATTTCACCCAAATAATCAACTAAAAGCAACCTCCGTCACCAATTTCGTTCACCCCATCCTCTTCGTCTCCGACCTTGCAACAGCACCACTAAACAATACACAAATTACACGGAGAATTTATACAACAACGTCTATGTATCTACTACTACAAATAAAAACAGATGTGCTCAATATAGTACTCCGCAAACAAAGTATATACTATATACACACATAATGTAAATCATAATTACTGTATCAATTACTACTAAACGATGCATTGTACATATATAATAGATGATGTAGTATATTAATTTACATTGGACCGCGACTCAAACGGAAGTGACGAACGGCCTGAGCGAAGGCGGATGCTAACGACGACGGCGAGAGAGATTGGAGTTGAATTGTAGGAGCGGTAGGAGAAGAGAGCTTAGGAACACGTGACGGATGAGAGCCCATCGATCTCCTCAACTTCTTTACTACTAATATTATAGAGTATACAGTTAACCAAAAAAATAGTATAAGATAGTATATTTGCAATTAAGATAGTATAAGATAGTATATTTGCAATTAATTTGAAAAGATAGTATTTTGCAATAATTAATTAAAAACCTAGTATATTTGTTAAATTCCCTTGCTCTTAACCGCACAAAATTAGTCAGAAAAGTTTTTTTTAAAATTTAAGAGATATTGTTTAAAATTGAGTGACCAACTTGCAAGTTCATCCGATGGCCAATTAATCATTAAATTTTAGGGGATTTATATAATATGTCCCAAATTAGTAGTGTCTTTGTTGAAATAGCTATTTTGACTTTAATGTTGGAAAATTCCTCTCGTTATCTTCCTCCTTTCTGTTTATCTGTCCAGTCCTTTTTCTGTGTTTTTTTTCCCTTCCAAGTGTGGCAATGAGGGTGTATTAATAGAGTTTCCAAATGGGCCTTCATGGACCTTAAAAGAGATATTGAAATTAGACTATTCTACGACCCAACAGTCTTTATGAATATGTCCTTATAATTAGGGTTGCACATGGGTAGGATTGGGTCGGGTTTTCGTCAAACTCCGACCCAATCCAATTAGTTCGATTTTATAAAAAATTAACCCATTAATTGAAAAAAAATTATGTAACCCAACCCCGACCCAACCCAATTAATTCGGTGTGGTTCGGGTTAAATTGGCTAATTGGAAGAATTTTGCAGAAAATCCCGCACATTGTACCTGCACTTCGCAGAAAATGTTTCGCACAAAATGTTGCAGAAAAGTTGCAGAAGCCAAAAAGTGTTGCAGAATGTTGCAGAAAGTATTGCAGAATGTTGCAGTGTTGCAGAATGTTGCAGAAAGTTACAGAAGCCAGAAAGTGTTGCAATAAATTTATACAGTGAAGAAAATTTATGTAGTGCAGAAATTTGTAAAAAATTTGCAAAAAATATCAGAATATGCAAAAAATATGGAAAAAAATCTTTATTTTAGTAAACGGGTCAAGATTGGTAAGGGTTAAAATTTGTTAAACCCTTACCCAACCCAATTAGTTCGGGTTTTTTAAAAATTAACCCGTTTAAACCATGGTTTTGGATGGTTCGGTTTGATCGGTTAAAAAAGGGTCGGTTTGGATCGGTGTGGTCGGTTTTCGTAACCCATATGCAGCCCTACTTATAAATCTAGTTTTTCGCTCCATCATTGTGAGAGTATTATGGTCTCTTCGTTCAATCTCTAGTTATTGAGGGTGAATCGTGAGAGTTTTCTTATGGCTCGTTATAATGATTTAAATGATCAATTTGCTGGTTTAGATATTGAGGAAGAGGAGAATTCTGGGTTTGTGTTTGAAGGGGAAGGGGAAGGGGAAGTTGAGGGAAATAATATGAATTATGTATGGTGGGTAGATTTTTAACGGGGAAAAGTATCAATGTCAATGCTATGAGAACAAAAATGGCAGATGTTTGGAGGCCGGCGATGGGAGTGAATATTAAGGACTTGGAGACAGGGGTTTTCCTGTTTCAATTCTATCACAAGGAATATAAGAATTGGGTTCTGAAGGGGGGGTCCGTGGTCTTTTGACAACGCAATGCTTGTGATTGCAGAGATTCCAATTGGGGAGGAACCTCTAAATGTTCCTCTGTGGCTTGTGAATATTTGGGTGCAAATATTTGATCTTCCGTCCGGGTTCATGTCAGAGACGGTGGGGAAGCTTTTGGGAGATTTCTTTGGTGAGTTCCTTGAATATGATAGTAAGAACAACTCAAGCCTGTGGAGAGAATTTATGCGTATAAGGGTTAGATTGGATGTCAGGAGGCCCCTCAAGCGTAAGAAGAAAATAACGAAGAAGAATGGAATGGAGATAATGGTGTCGTGTAAATATGAGTGGCTAGGGGAGTTTTGTTTTACATGTGGAATGTTAACTCACACAGAGAGATACTGCAGGAAATTTCTTTCTAGAACGAATGAAGAAGAAGGTAGTAAGGAATGGGGGAGTTGGCTTAGAGCTCCGACCAGGAAGGCTGGTGGTCCAATGAGGAGTCGTTATCTACGGGAGGAGGATGATACAGAGTGGGAGGCGCGTCAGGGATGGTACAGCTCAGGCCCGAAATCAGGGGAAGGCATGAAAGAGGGTAATAGCATGATTATATGAGTTACAGGGAGGCAGGAAATACGAAATCAAGGGGATAATGCTAATTCCTTAATTTTAGCAACAACAAATATGGAAGGTAGGAGGGAAAACTTAATTGTGAATACTAGGGGGGGAGATTTGAATTTAAATATTGAAGATGGGCTGGATAACGATGAAATGTCTGGGCTTTTAGTTACAGATAGAAAAAGGATGCGAGGTGGGCTGGATAATTATGATATGATGGATACACTAGGGGGCCTTGTAAAAGTGTCTGACTCAGCCTTAACAAATAAGTCTAAGGATGTTGTGCTTTCTGAAATGGATTGTACAATGTCAAACAACTCTCAACTGGCTAAGCTTGCTCAGCAAGCTAGCCGGACGTCATGAATGCTGTAAGCTGGAACTGCAGAGGATTGGGGAATCCTCGTGCAGTTCGTGCATTGAGGGACGTAATAAAGTCTCTTAGACCCAACATTGTGTTTTTAATGGAAACGTTGTCGAAAACAGTGAGAATAATGCAATTGTGTAGTAAGTTAGGCTTTGATAATTACTGGGCTGTGGACTGTGTTGGCAGAAGTGGTGGAGTTGCGATTCTATGGAGGAATAATGTCAAGTGTAGTGTGGTTGGTTCCGGATGTAATTATATAGATGTTCAGGTCGTGAATGCTAACGAATTTATGTGGAGGTTGACTGGTTTTTACGGGTTTCCGGAGCGAACTCGTAGAAGGGAGTCTTGGGAGCTGTTAAAAACGTTAGCAAACAGGTCCTCATTACCTTGGGTGGTATTGGGTGATTTTAATGACATGATTAGTATAAATGACAAGAAAGGGATGCATGCTCATCCTCAGGTGTTATTAGATGGGTTTAAGCAAAAGATTGAGGAGTGTGGGTTGATTGAGTTGGATCTTATGGGAGGAAATTACACGTGGGAGAAAAGTCGTGGCAAACCAGAATGGGTGAGAGAAAGATTAGATAGGGAGTTTGCATCAGCATCTTGGTGGAGTTTATTTCCTTTATGTAAGTTAAATGTTCATCATTGTGTGCACTCTGATCATGAACCTATCCAGCTGAAGTTTTATAGTACAGAGCATTCGAAGAATAAATTCAGGTTTCGGTTTGAAAATACTTGGCTCAAGGAGGAAATTTTTCATAAGGAAGTCTCAGCCCACTGGAGAAGACTGAATCCGAGCCATTTTCTTTCAAAGCTGGTAGAGATTTCATCATTTATGGAAAAATTGGGGAAAAGATTTTTCAATAAGTTCCGTGAGAAAATCAGAAAGCAAAAGGAGCTGGTGTCTTTGTTCGAGGATTGTGCAGATGAGGCTAGGACTAGTAGATATTTTGCTGGAAAAAGAAAATTCTTGAAGATCTATTGTTGAGTGAGGAACTATATTGGCAGCAACGAGCCAAATCATTTTGGCTCCAAGATGGTGACTCGAATTCTAAATTTTTCCACGCGTATGCTACAGGTAGGAGAAAGCAGAACCAGATTGATAGTCTTAAAGATGAGAACGGAGTGGTGGTTAATAAGCATGAAGATATGTGCGAGGTTATAAGGAAATATTTTGTTAATGTCTTTGAGGATGAAGGTAGAGCAGATAGTGCTAGTATGGAGCTGTATGAAAGTGTTATAACAGAGGACCAGAATAGGATACTCACAGCAGAGCTAACAATGGAGGAGTTATCAGTTTCCGTAAAGCAGATGCACCCCGATAAAAGTGCTGGCCCAGATGGGTTAAACCCGGCGTTTTATCAGCATTTCTGGCATCTATTTGGTAAGGATGTTTTTCAGTGTTGTAAGCGGTGGTTGGAAGATTTAGCATTTCCCCTTGATCTTAATGATACAAATATTGTGCTTATTCCAAAGAAAGATAATGCAAATGAGATGAAGGATCTACGTCCGATAGCACTTTGTAATGTTTTGTACAAGGTGTTAGCTAAGGTTCTTGCAAATCGGCTGAAAGTTATTTTTCCTGGCATTATTTCAGACAGTCAATCGGCCTTTGTCCCAGGTCGAAATATAACGGATAACGTGCTGCTGGCCTTTGAGTTGTTGCTGTTAGGAATATGTTGTACTTGATGATAACTTCACAATCAATCAAATTGTTTAAGGTTTTGTAGCTGTCAACGGATGAGGATTTATAACTCTATCCGTTGACAGGTAGCTCATCAACGGATGAGGTTTTGTAGCATACTGCAAGTATCTCTATGTTATCAGTTGATAGTGTTTTTATCCATAGTCATGTTGACTATCAACGGATAGGCAGAATAGGGTAGCCAATTGTAAATAAGATATGCTATGTAATTCTGTCTAAGTGAAAGTGTATCAACGGATGAAGACAAGACTCTATCAACGGATACAACTCAAATCCACTCTATCAACGGATACAGCTCAAGTCTCAATATCAACGGATACCGCTCAATACATCATCAACGGATGTCAGTGTACAATATCAACGGATAATCATTGACACTGTCTTCTATGATTAGCTGGGGATTAGCAGTTGATAAGGACATGTTTGACTGACAGATCACATGGGTTGATAGTAGATACAAAAAGCAGTATGGCAGCCATACTTTGGAAACACAGAAGAAAGAAGCATTCCATTTACACTATGAATACAAGAAAGGTGCAGGAGACATGTCTGAACACAAGGACAACCTTTCGGCTACATGTGTATTTGGAGTGTAGTAGCAAGTCAACTAGAATTAGATTAATTAGTATTATCTTATTCCAGTAGTACTTGTAAAACTTGGGATATATAACCAAGTGTAGCAACTCTTTGTAGGTTAAGAAAACAGACATATTTGCTTAGGGTTTCTTGAATATCCTTAGAAGCAAAGAGTTGTAAAACGGCAGCTGTGTACATTTTGTATCACAGAGTTTTCTTCAAATAAAAGCTTCAGGTGGTGCATATTAACCACCTGATTTTATATGTGTTTGTGTTTAAATCTTACATTGCAATTATCTCTGCATAAATTTCTGGAGTTCTTATCAGAAATTTATAAATATCAAGAATTGTATTCAACCCCCCCTTCTACAATTATACAAGTGTGTAATCTGGGAATAACAATTGGTATCAGAGCAAGCTTCTAACATATTTGAGGTTTAAAGATCAACACACTTCCAACATGTCTAAGATGGATTATGGAGTGAAGATTCCAGTTCTTGATAGAGAAAATTACTTTCACTGGAAAGTAAAAATGCGCCTACATCTCTCGTCTATTGATGAGGGCTTTGTGGATTGCATTGAAAAGGGTCCTCACGTTCCAATGAAGACAGCAACAAGAGTTGGCCTGGCTGATGATGTGCCTGACACTCTCATTCCCAAACCTGTTTCTGAGTGGAGTCTTGAAGATATTGCAGAAGTCCACAAAGACAAAAAGACCATGAATATTCTGTTCAATGGTCTAGAAACAGACATGGTTGACAATGTTATTAACTGTACTACCGCCAAGGAAGTATGGGACATTGTTCAAACCCTGTGTGAAGGAACAGAACAGGTAAGGGAAAACAAGATGCAACTACTAATCCAACAGTATGAACATTTTCACTTTAAGAGTGGAGAAACATTGAATGATACATTTAGTAGATTTCAAAAGCTACTAAATGGTTTGAAACTGTATGGAAGAATCTATCAAGTTAAAGATTCTAATCTCAAATTTCTGAGATCACTGCCCAAGGAATGGAAGCCAATGACTGTTTCTCTAAGAAACACTCAAGAGTACAAGACATTTACTCTTGAAAGGCTCTATGGAACTTTAAAGACCATGAGCTGGAAATGGAGCAGGATGAAGAGATTGAGAAGTCTCAAAAGAAAAGTGGGTCAGTTGCACTTGTTGCCAACTTGGAGCAAAAGGAGGAAAGGACAGAAACTGCTAGTTCTACACCAAACAGGGAGGTTTGTAAAGGTAGAGCAGAATCAAGCAGGAGCAAGGAAAAGGTGTCTGAGGAATTGAATGCTCTTCAGCAGGATGAATTGGATGAGATAGATGAGCACTTAGCTTTTCTATCTAGGAGATTCTCTAAGCTGAAATTCAAGAGAAACTCTGGGGTGGCCAAGCCATTTAACAAGGATTTTTCCACAAGCAACTATGTGGATAAATCCAAAATTAAATGCTACAATTGTGGAATTGCTGGTCACATGATAAGTGAATGCAGGAAACCTAGATCTGAGAACAAGGGAAAGCCAACTGAGGCTGTTGACTATAAGAAGAAATATTTTGATCTTCTCAGGCAGAAAGGAAAGGCATTCTTGACCCAAGAGTATGACTGGGCTGTTGATAACAATCATTCTGATGTTGATGTTGAGTTAGTCAACCTTGCTTTAATGGCTGATTCTGGAGAGCAGGAAGCAAGTTCAGCTAGCAATCAGGTATTTTCTACTAATCTCTCTGAGCTCACCAAAGAGGAATGCAATAGTGTTATAGATGAAATGTCTACTGAACTATATCACTTAAGTGTTACTCTTAAATCACTTACTAAAGAGAACAATAGGATTAAAGAGTCTAATCTGTTTTTAAGTGATAGAAATGCTGCTCTAGAAACTCAATTTCTAGAATTTGAGAAAATGAGAGTTGATTGCAATAATGCTAAAAGTGAACTTGAAGCTGTGTTAAAAAGAGAACTGATTTTAAAGACCAGCTTGAAAAAGAACAAGGGATAATTGCTAAATTTCAAAGTTGTAGGAATATTTCTCAAAACATAATAGAAGTTCAGGGAATAGAATCATTTGTGAAGGATACCTGGACTCAAAAGAAAAAGGAGCTAGAACCTGGCCTTGAGGATCTAGAGACTATTTGTGAATCAACGGATAGTGATCATCCGTTGACAGATGAACCGTCAACGGATGAGAGGTATCCGTCGACTAACAAAAAGTCTGTTAGTAAGAAGGAACTTAGGAAACTGGATATCAAGTATGGTCCAGTAAACAAGAATTTTGTTAGTGGTGAGTGCAACAAAACCAAATCCAGTGGGAAGGCTAAGACAGGTGATTTACACAACAAAAAGGCTGTTGGTAAATCAGACAATGAAAAGGTAGAAATTGAGGGAAAAAAGAAAAAGAACAGAAATGGTAAGATAGGCATCAACAAGAAAAACAATTACTCTCCTGACAAGTTTGCTCCTAGGAAAACTTGTAGTAATTGTAATAGTGTTAATCATCTATCTTCTAATTGCAAGTTTGTCAACAAGGCTCCTGTTCATGTACCTCAACCAATGCCATGTATGCCTGCAATGCCTGTTATGCCTGGTTTGTATCAAAATGCTAGTTTCTCAAATCCATATGTGAACATGCCATATGTGTCTAATCCATACTTTCAATCTATGAATGTGCCACAAATGTCATGGAACCTACCTAACATGAATAATATGTATGCCAGTTTTCCACACATGCATGCATCTAATATTCATGCAAATGAGCATTTGTCAAACCCCATTACTCAAGCATCTACACCTAAGTTGAAGAATGCTAAGAGTGCAAAGTCAAAGGCTAACAAGAAAGGACCCAAGGAAGCTTGGGTACCAAAATCAACTTGATTTGTTTTTGAAATGTGTGCAGGGAAACAGAAGGAATTTATGGTACCTAGACAGTGGATGCTCTAGGCACATGACAGGAGATTCAACCCTGCTCATAGAGTTCAAGGAAGGAGCTGGCCTTAGAATTACCTTTGGAGATGTCAACAAAGGATATACTAAGGGATATGGCCTGATTTCAAAAGACAATGTCATCATTGAAGAAGTGGCTTTAGTTGAAGGTTTAAAGCACAATTTGTTGAGTATCAGTCAGATTTGTGACAAAGACTATGAAGTAAAGTTCACAAAAGAAGCCTGTGTTGTTTCTGCCAAGGAAGACAACAATGTGGTATTGACAGGCTTTAGAAAAGGAAATGTTTATATAGCTGACTTCAATTCAGCATGCTCAGAATCCATTACTTGTCTCTTCAGCAAAGCAAGTAAGGATGAGAGTTGGCTATGGCATAAGAAGCTGTCACATTTGAATTTTAAAGTTATGAATGATTTGGTAAGAAAGGATCTTGCTAGAGGAATCCCTCAATTGGAGTTTGTCAAAGATGGGCTGTGTGATGCCTGCCAATTAGGGAAACAAAAGAAATCATCCTTCAAAAGCAAGACAGAGTCATCCATTGTTAAGCCTCTTCAATTGCTGCATATGGATTTATTTGGTCCAGTAAATGTCATGTCTATTTCAAAGAAGAAATACTGTCTGGTGATTGTAGATGATTTTTCTAAGTTCACATGGACCTTCTTCCTGCACTCCAAGGATTGTGCAAGTGAAATCATCATCAATCATCTCAGAATGCTAAACAATGGTTCTGAAGACAGAGTACAAAGAATCAGGAGTGACAATGGTATTGAATTCAAGAATTCCACAATGAAGATTTTCTGTGAAGAGAATGGAATTGTCCATGAGTTTTCTGCTGCCAAAACACCTCAACAAAATGGAGTTGTTGAAAGGAAAAACAGAACTCTCATTGAAGCAGCTAGAACAATGTTAAGTGAATCAAGGTTACCAACATATTTCTGGGCTGAAGCTGTCAACACTGCATGCTTTACTCAGAATATTTCCTTGGTCAATCAAGCTAGAGGAATGACTCATTATCAGTTATTAACCAACAAGAAACCAACTTTAGCTTTCCTACATGTCTTTGGGTGTAAGTCTTTTGTGCTAAGGAATCATGGAGATAACTTGGGCAAATTTGAAGCAAAGGCAGATGAAGCTATTTTCGTTGGATATGCAACAGGGAAAGCCTACAAGGTCTACAATCTAAGAACCAACATTGTTATGGAATCTGTACATGTTGTGTTTGATGATCAAAAGATTCTAGGCCTAAATGATGAAGGTTACCATGAAAAGTTGGAATTTGAGAATGAAGGTGAAGGAAGAATGTACTATGATGATGATGAGGAAAATGAAGATCATGACCACAGAGATCCACCTAGAGCTGTTATACCAACTAGAAGTGATGCTTACACTGAAAATGAAGCATCCGTTGACAGTCATTCTGCTACATCCGTTGATAGTCATTCTGCAACATCCGTTGACACTATTAGAGATGCATCCGTTGACAGATATTCTCAAGCATCCGTCGACAGGCAAAATGATGCATCCATTGACAGTCAACTTCATAATTCAGCAAGGACAACAAACTCAGGGGGAGTTTCTAAAGGTCAAAGTTCAATGCTAAATCAACATGATCATGGAAATGAAGCAACCTCATCAAGATCAAACCTTCCACCTGCAAGAAAATGGACTAGAAATCATCCATTTGAGTTAATCATTGGTGAATCAAATTCAAGAGTCCAAACTAGAAGGGCCACTCAAGCAGAATGTCTATACAGTAGCTTCCTGTCTCAAGAGGAACCTAAGAAAGTGGAAGATGCCCTTCTAGATCCAGATTGGGTGTTAGCAATGCAAGAAGAGCTAAACCAATTTGAAAGAAATAAAGTATGGAAACTTGTGCCCAAACCTGATGATAGAAGTGTCATAGGTACTAAATGGGTTCTCAAGAATAAGACAGATGAAAATGGCATAATTGTGAGGAATAAATCTAGATTAGTGGCAAAGGGCTATTCTCAAGAAGAAGGAATAGATTTTGATGAAACTTTTGCTCCAGTGGCAAGACTTGAGGCAATAAGAATCTTTCTAGCCTATGCAGCACATGCCAATTTCAAAGTCTATCAGATGGATGTCAAAAGTGCCTTTCTAAATGGGGAACTGGAAGAAGAGGTCTATGTCCATCAACCTCCTGGTTTTGAGGATCCAGAATTTCCAGAATATGTATATCTTCTTATGAAAGCACTTTATGGTTTGAAGCAAGCACCAAGAGCCTGGTATGACACTTTATCTCAATTTCTTTTGGAGAACCACTTCACTAGAGGTACAGTAGATAAAACCTTATTTCATAGGGATATTAATGGCTCTTCAATACTTGTTCAAATCTATGTAGATGATATTATTTTTGGGTCTACAGATGAGAAGCTTTGCAAAAAGTTTGCCAAACTTATGCAAAGTAGGTATGAAATGAGCATGATAGGTGAATTAACTTATTTTCTTGGCCTACAAGTAAAGCAAGTTAATGAGGGCATTTTCATAAGTCAAACAAAATATATTTATGATCTCTTAAAGAAATTTGACTTAATGGATTGTACATCTGCTAAAACACCTATGGCCACTCCAACTAAGCTTGAGTTGAATACTAAGGAAAAGTCTGTGGACATCTCAAGCTATAGAGGCATGGTAGGTTCACTTCTATACCTAACAGCTAGTAGACCTGATATAATGTTTTCTACTTGTCTTTGTGCTAGATTCCAAGCTGACCCTAGAGAGTCTCACTTAATAGCTATTAAAAGAATTTTCAGGTATCTCAAGGGAACACCAAACCTTGGCATTTGGTACCCAAGAGAACCTGGTTTTGATCTAACTGGCTATTCAGATGCAGATTATGCAGGTTGCAGAGTTGATAGGAAAAGTACTACAGGTTCCTGTCAATTTCTAGGAAACAGGCTTGTTTCATGGTTCAGTAAGAAACAAAACTCAGTCTCCACTACTACAGCTGAAGCTGAGTACATTGTTGCTGGAAGCTGTTGTGCACAGATTCTATGGATGAGAAACCAACTCATTGACTATGGTCTAAAAGTTGAGAAGATTCCAATTTTCTGTGACAACACAAGTGCTATTGCCATCACAGGGAATCCAGTGCAACATTCGAGAACCAAGCACATTGACATCAAATACCACTTCATTAGAGAACATGTGATGAATGGTACAGTAGAAATGCACTTTGTGCCAAGTGAAATGCAGCTTGCAGATATCTTCACCAAGCCTCTTGATGAATCCACATTCACAAGATTGGTAGGTGAGCCAGGTATGCTTAACTTGTCATAATTCCTAGTGTTATTTGATTTCAATGAATTGAAGCTAGAAATGTGTTTTGATTTACTTGAAAGTTAAAACTTTCAGAAAAATTTCTGCAGAAATTTTGTCTAAGGCAAAATTAGCTTATCAACGGATATCCTTTTATCCGTTGATAGTATAAACACATTACTAGATTTTTGCATGTCAACGGGTAACAGGCTATCCACGTCATCAACGGATAAACTGTATCTCAACCGTTCATTCTATATCCGTTGATATACATTTTTTTATAACCGTTGGTAACCGTGTATATCTAATCATGGCTGTACTTATTCTCTTTTTATTTATTATCTGACAGTTACTTTTGACCAATGGAGTAATTACTTTTAATTATTTCATTTTTAATTCTTGAAAAATATAAAAGGCGGACTTGTACTCTCACATCTCACTTTTATTCATTTTCAAGCATATCAAAAGTTAACTGCATCTTCTTCTCTAAAACTCTCTGTAACCAAAGTTCAATCACTTCAATGGCGCCTATTGTTAAGATGATGTCCTCCACTGGGTTTACCTATGAGAAGAACAATTTCGCGGCCTTTGTTGACACAGTGAATGCTCCAGAAGCTTACCACACTTTGATGAGTTTCGTGAAGAAATGCAAACTGTCATATGCTATGACTGCCACCACTCCCTTAATTCACGAGGTAATTGAAGAAATGTGGACATCTGCTGAGTACAATGGCACAGACGATACAATTGCTTTTTCTTTAAAGGGTAAAAACTATGTGGTTAATTCTGATGTAATAACTGCTTGTTTAAAATTGCCTGAGAATAACTGTCTGAAAGTACCCACTGATGCTGAAATTGTTGCCATGCTTAATTCTATTAATTATGCCCTTAGTACTGAAAACTTAGGGAAAATTGTTAGGAAAGGAATGGTTAAAGAATGGAGCTATTTCTGTGATGCCTTCATTAAAACTTTTTCAGGAAAAATTAGTAATTTTGATGCTGTTACCTAGTCCATGCTAACTATGATGTGTATGCTCTTAAATGATAAATTCTATAATTTTGGCACATTAGTTATGTATGAGATAGCTGCAAAGTTGGGTAAAAAGGAAACTAGGAGCAAGAATATCTACTTTGCTAGATTTTTAATGCTCTTAGCACTGCATGTATCTGAGAATAAGCTATCCATTGCTAACCCGGATAGCAAGTTCCAATGTTTTGTTCAGGAGAAGAGAGTCTTAAGTGACCTGATTCGAATGAATCTCAATGCAGGAGTACAATTGGTATATCTACCAATTGTTCAGGTAACTATCTCTAACTCTGAAACCCCTATCTCCAACCTCCAAATTTCTTTGCCTTCTAGTGTCACAATGGAGTCTGTAGTTGTGACCAAACAGGCTCCTACCAAAGTGGCCAAATCCAGAGTTCCAAAATCACAGTCTAAAAAGCAAACCTCAAGTGTCTCTCAAAAGACACCTGTTGTAAATCCTACCAAAACTCTTGAGGGGAGTGTGAAGGTGGTAGTGAGTGGTGAGGGACAGGGTGAACATCAAAGAAGCCTTAAGGATAAGGAAGGAGAGATGAGTGCAACCACCATTTCAGTCTCTCCAAAGACTGCTAATGTAACTTCAAGCCAAATTCCAGTTACACTCTCTCAACAGAGTGTGACTACTGAATCAAGTTCCCCACAAGGAACACTGCACAAGAGGGTTAGAGACACATATAGCCCAATCTCAAAAACCTATGGAAGAAGAGTGAAATCTAAAACCACAGGGGAATCACAGGGTGCACACACAGTACAGGAAACTGTACCTTCTCAAACTCAGTTTGATGTGGCTTCAATAAATGTGGAGTCACAGCCCCTTGATCTTAATCTTCAAATCGACACACATTACAATCCACCATCACCAACTCCATCTCTGGATGTGGATATGATATCTACATCAATTCCTGATTCTCCATCTTTAAGATTCTTGGAGAAGCCCCACTCTGTAATTGGTGGTCATCATCTCTTAGATGACTTGTTGGACCATCAATCTTCCCTTCCAGAATTCTCAACACAGACTGTGGCCTCAAACTTAAAATCAATCTCCACAGATTCGGTGTTGGTTTTCTCTTCAACGGATAAAATTATTCCTTCCTCAACGGATATCCCTCATCCGTTGACAGGTGTTTCTCCATCAACGGATGCGCCTCTATCTAGCCATCCGTTGACAGCTATAACTACTCCATCAACGGATATTCCTTATCCGTTGATAACTCACTCTACCACTGCTATATCTGACATTCCTGTGTCAAGTGTGGAGGAGTTCTCAGTAGTTGAAACACTTTTAGGATTGAGGGAAGGGAGTGAGAGGCTGCCTTGTGAGCAGGCAAAAGGAGAGGTAAATAATGAGCGGCTGGCCATTTCTTCCGGTCAGGAAAAATGAGAGTTTGAGAGTTCCACCTTAGTAGGTGAAGGTGAGGGTGTGAGAGGTGTGAGCCAAGGGGAACCCTTGATGCAAGAAAAGAGAGATGAGGGGAGAGAAGGGACTACAGGAGAAACAAGGATGGAAGAAGCAGCCATTGCTAGTGAGTCAATGGAGGTTGAGGATGCAGCCAAGGAAATGGAATATCAAAGGGAATATCAGTCCATGATTGACTTCATTTCTTTGGATGCTGAAACCTTTACTCACCCTGTTCCTGCCTATCAAATTCTGGCACAACAGGGCAATGTGGAAGCAGAGGAGGCAATGCACCTAGTGCACACCTCACAGTCTCTACTTAGAGCTAAAGAATCTATAGCAGCTCTGCCAACCACTGCTGAGAGTGAAGAATTTGACAATTCTGAAGATGAAGACAGCCAGAGCTCTGAAGATGAAGGTGGTAGCAGTATTCACGATTTTACATTTGCTCACAACTACACCTATCATCAACTTGATATGGAAATCATAAGGCAATATAAATCTGCCCTGGCTAAGCACCCCGAAGCAGATCCACAGAGAAAGGTTGTTCTTCAACAGGCAATTGACTCCCTAAAGTTACAAAAGATGCAAATGGTGATTCAGAGATCCAACTTAGAGGAGGTCAAACAAGAAATCAAGGATGTGAAGATCTCTGTGGATTCCAAGCTAGAGCAACTAGCTCCTACAGCCACTCAGAGGGTGTTGCAACAAAGGTTCATCAAAGAAGACAACCTGGCTAAGTCTGTGCAACTACTCAACTCAAGAGTGGAAAAGATGGAATCCCAGATGGAGCAATTTCTTCAACATCAGAAACTGCAAACCCAACTGCTAGAGAAGTTAGTTGCAGCCCCAACTTCTAGTCAAAACCTTGATACTAACAAAAAGGGGGAGAAAGTGGAAGAGGCTGTGGCAACTACAAGTCAAATCTTAATTTCTGAAAGCAGGGAAGCATCAAGTGAGGGGGAGCAGCAGCCTACCATAGTGGTCAATCCACAAGAATTCATTGTCACAGCTTCCCCCAGCAAATCCAAACCTGAACAAGTAGCTCTATCTGAAGAGTTTGATTTCTCAAACTTGACAGAAGAGGAAAAGCTAGCCAAAATTGAAGCTCTACAAAAGATGAAAGAGGAAAACTATGAAAGGATAATGAGGACAGAAAGATTGATCAATCAATCTATTGCATCAACTCTGTTCTCTAGCCAAACCTCAGCTCCAACAATATCTACAACAATTCTGAAGGTGCTCACTCCAGCAATTGTGGCTCCTACATTCTATGATGCTGAGCCTTCTCATGTTAAGGAATTTGAACCCTACATCAAAACAAGACCCTTCTCACCACCAAAAGCAAATGGGAAGAACAAGTTACAACTGGACTTTCCATTTCCCAAGGATGATGAAGAGAAGCTGATGGGTAAGGCAATCAAGGAATTCAAGGAGAAGACTAACAGTTGTGTAAGAGAATGGATGGCTATAATCATAAGGAATGGAAAAGTTCTAAACATATCCAACAGCCATCCTAGATTTGTTGAAGCCAAGAGAGAAGAGACTTCAAGGCTGCTAAGAGAATCTCAACCAAGCACTGAATATCAATATGAAAACTCAGATGAGAAGCAAGCAAGGCTGGCTCAAGAGTTATTGGATGAGGTAGAGGATGAATTGAGGGAACCTGAGGAAGTCCCCAAATTCAAAAAGAAAGGGAAATCGGTCCCCAAATCCAAGAGAATAAAATCAAAGGCAAGGAGGCCTGTCTCTCCAGAAATTGAAAACAAGGAGACAGTTGGTTCATCACAACCTATTGATGTAAAAGTATTCAACCCATATGTGAATTTCCATGGTGAGCCTATAGTACCTAAAGAGGAACCAATGAATCTTGACTCCATTGAGGTTCCTTCATTCTTGCTGAAGCCTCAACAGAAGCCTATACAGAAGAAAAGGAAACCAAGGAAGCAACCTTCAAAGGAACCAATTCAAGTTGCTAGGGTACCTGCTATTGTCAGGCAGCCAATCTTGGAAAACAAGGATGATTTTATCTATCAGGCAGATATTGAAGAATACTCTGGCATGAATCTTTATCTGGATGAATTGTCAGAAGTAAGAGGAATTGACAAATATAGACATTTGCCTGAAAGATTGGTCTTTGTATACAAGGGAGGAATGGAAAGGACATGGCCACTACAAAGGGTTCTTGGAGAAAATTATCATACCTTAACCAAAGTGTTCTCTGCAATCAAGAGATACACAGGGTTCTCCAAGATAGCAAAAGGGGAGATACTGGACAGAATAGAACAAATAAGGAGGGAATGGAACTCACCATCAAGTCTACCAAGGAAAATGAAGATCCCATACAATGGACAGAAAATCCACCTTCAACCCTTCTGGATGATGGAGTTCAGGGATGAAGATGGTAACAGGACATTCTTCAGGTTAGAAGACCAACTACCAAAGGCTAGTTCTCAATACCTGAGATGGTTACAACAAAAGCTAAATCCAAAGGTAGATGAAGAAGATGCCTTCTATAGGCAACTCCAAATACAGATTGAGTCCAACTCTGCCAAAGAAGGAAAATCAAGGGTGATGCCAACAAGAGGAAAGAAACAGTCTTAATCTGCTCAGTCTAGAGGAACACTTCTCTGTAAATTTCTCAAAACTTTCAGTTTTTAATTTTTGTAGCTTAATACAATTTATGCATTGTTCTTTATATATCTTTAGGAATATTTTGTTATCATCAAGGTCCTGAATTTATGCTTTATTGCCATCAAGTATAAATTGGGGGAGATTGTTAGGAATATGTTGTACTTGATGATAACTTCACAATCAATCAAATTGTTTAAGGTTTTGTAGCTGTCAACGGATGAGGATTTATAACTCTATCCGTTGACAGGTAGCTCATCAACGGATGAGGTTTTGTAGCATACTGCAAGTATCTCTATGTTATCAGTTGATATTGTTTTTATCCATAGTCATGTTGACTATCAACGGATAGGCAGAATAGGGTAG
Organism: Saposhnikovia divaricata; assembly: GCA_036435485.1. NCBI lineage: Eukaryota > Viridiplantae > Streptophyta > Magnoliopsida > Apiales > Apiaceae > Saposhnikovia > Saposhnikovia divaricata. The sequence continues at coordinate 60,808,018 of CM071598.1, forward strand.
CCAATTGTAAATAAGCTATGCTATGTAATTCTGTCTAAGTGAAAGTGTATCAACGGATGAAGACAAGACTCTATCAACGGATACAACTCAAATCCACTCTATCAACGGATACAGCTCAAGTCTCAATATCAACGGATACCGCTCAATACATCATCAACGGATTTCAGTGTACAATATCAACGGATAATCATTGACACTGTCTTCTATGATTAGCTGGGGATTAGCAGTTGATAAGGACATGTTTGACTGACAGATCACATGGGTTGATAGTAGATACAAAAAGCAGTATGGCAGCCATACTTTGGAAACACAGAAGAAAGAAGCATTCCATTTACACTATGAATACAAGAAAGGTGCAGGAGACATGTCTGAACACAAGGACAACCTTTCGGCTACATGTGTATTTGGAGTGTAGTAGCAAGTCAACTAGAATTAGATTAGTATTATCTTATTCCAGTAGTACTTGTAAAACTTGGGATATATAACCAAGTGTAGCAACTCTTTGTAGGTTAAGAAAACAGACATATTTGCTTAGGGTTTCTTGAATATCCTTAGAAGCAAAGAGTTGTAAAACGGCAGCTGTGTACATTTTGTATCACAGAGTTTTCTTCAAATAAAAGCTTTAGGTGGTGCATATTAACCACCTGATTTTATATGTGTTTGTGTTTAAATCTTACATTGCAATTATCTCTGCATAAATTTCTGGAGTTCTTATCGGAAATTTATAAATATCAAGAATTGTATTCAACCCCCCCTTCTACAATTATACAAGTGTGTAATCTGGGAATAACAGTTGCATTACATGAAACAAAAGAAAAAAGGTACGGAGGGAGAGGTGGCCTTGAAACTTGATGTAAGTAAAGCGTACGACAGAGTGGACTGGAGTTTCTTGATGCATCAATTAAAGCAGGTAGGGTTTGATGATAAGTGGATCGCCTAGATTCAATTATGTATTACGACAGTGACTTACTCTGTCAACTTCAATGGTACTCAGATTGGGCCTATCAACCCATCAAGAGGTCTCCGTCAAGGAGATCCTCTATCACCTTATTTATTTCTATTTTGTGTGGAAGGCTTGTCTCGTATGCTTAAAAATGCGGCTGATGAAAGGAGTATTTATGGTTGTAAAGTATGTATTCAAGCTCCGGCGGTTACTCATCTAATTTTTGCAGATGATAGCTTTCTATTTTGTAAAGTTAGAGTAGAGGAGGTGATGAAGGTGAGGGAGATATTGCAGAAGTATGAGCTTCATTCTGGTCAGGAGATTAACTTGCAAAAATCGGGGATTTATTTCAGTTCGAATGTGAGGCTGGATAAGCAAGGTGAATTAAAGAATTTGCTAGGTGTTCATACTGATTTGAGTACAGGGAGGTATCTGGGACTCCCATCGCTTATAGGGAGATCAAAGAAAACGGCCTTTAATTATCTTAAGGATCGTCTTTGGAGTAAGATTCAGGGATGGAGTGCTAAATGTTTCTCTAAGGCGGGGAAGGCTGTCTTGCTTCGTTCAATAGCACAAGCGGTTCCCTCTTACGCAATGTCGTGTTTCCTGCTACCAAAATCATTGTGTACAGATCTTGAAAAGATGATGAATAGTTATTGGTGGGGTTCACAAGACAGTAATAGGAAGGGTATAAGATGGGTTTCATGGACAAATATGAGTATGGCGAAGGAAGTGGGTGGTTTAGCATTTCGTGATCTGCATGGTTTTAATTTGGCGTTGCTTGGGAAACAATGCTGGAATCTCATGGCCAATTCAAATTCGCTAGTAGCAAGGGTGTTCAAAGCTAAGTACTATCCAGGCTCGAGCTTGTTCGATGCAGCTAGGGGAGGGGGTGTGAGTTATGTCTGGTCTGGACTCTGGCAGGCTAAAGAACATCTAAAGCAAGCTATAGGTGGGTTGTGGGGATGGTAGGTCAATAAGTGTGAGTGCTGATCCGTGGATTCGAGGCAAATCTGGGTTCAGAGTTGATGAGCATTATTCGAGTCCAGTGAGTGGTTTGAAGGTAAGTGATTTACTTGTTCCTGGTAGCAACAAATGGGATGTTAACAAGGTGCGCAATTTGTTCTCAAATTGTGATGCTAATTGTATTTTAGCAATACCTGTCCCACAGAATCAGATTCAAGATCGACTTGTCTGGTGTCACTCGTTAGATGGAAAATATAGTGCTAAGTCTGGTTATAAATTCTGGCAGCAGAATTATAGTGCTTGTAAACGAGTAGAGGAAAGTAAGGGCTGGAGTAGATTATGGAAGGTACAGGTTCCTCAGAAGGTTAAAATCTTCTTGTGGCGGATATGTAGGAATAATGTTCCTGTGCGGAGTCGTTTGAGGGAGAAAGGAGTAAACATTACAGTTGGGTGTCCATTGTGTGATAGTGATGAAGAGCAGTTGAGGCATGTTTTACTTGATTGCAGGTACGCAAAGGGTTGTTGGGATGAGCTAGGATTTTGTTTTGACAGTTCCCATTTTAGTTCGTGCTCAGAATGGTTACGACAAACATTGGCAGTTGAGTCATTTGGAAAATTGGCCCAGATAGCGACGGTCTTGTGGGGAATATGGTCAGCCAGGAATCTAAAGATGTGGCAGAACAAGACTATGACGACACAGTTGGCAATGTAGTGGAGCGTGCTACAGGTTAAACAGTGGAGAGATAGCCAGCAACTGAAAACTTCCAGGATTAATAATCAGGTGCAGGACAAGAGAAGGGCAGTCATTAAATGGCAGCCCCCCAGGGAAGGTCGTTTGAAGGTTAATGTCGATGCCCATGTGGTTGCAGGGTGTTCGTGGTTCTCGTGTGGGCTTATTCTCAGGAATCATGAAGGGGAGTTTATTAGAGCTAGAACGCATAAGTTCAATGGTGCTGTTCCGGTCATTGAAGCAGAAGTTACTGGTGTGTGGGAAGCTATCAAATGGGTTACGTCGCTAGGATTGCAGAATGTTGATATTGAGAGTGATTCGCTAGTTGCAGTTCAGGCTATTAATAATGCAGTGGAAAATTTTCTGGAAGTTGGCCCAGTCATGCAAGCAAGTAATAGAATGCTGAAGTCTCGAAGAGATATTGTGGTTTCCTTTGTAAAAAAGCAAGCGAACAAGGTAGCTCACTTAGTTGCTAGAGTACCCTATGAAGTGGATTGCTTTTTTGATTTTATGACTCCTCCACGATCTGTGTTGGAGACCCTTGAAAGTGATTGTTTGATGATTTAATACAATAACCAGTTTCAAAAAAAAAAAAAAAGTTTCTGATTAAAGTCAAATAGAGTTTTAAATGTGATTTTTTGTTAGTTCAATCAAATAGAGTCAAATTAATTATTTTTTAAAATAATTAAATTTATATATCATACAAATAAGTATTTAACTTTAAAAAATTTCGGAGAACAAGAATCGAAATCTAACTATTTCAGTTTGCTCAGATTACAAGTTTAATATAATTCAACTATTCATCCGTAAATGACATGGATGATGCACAGGAATTTATCCGTGTACGTGTAAACGGCAGGTGTACGGATAAATATTAACTACCAAAACTATAAATCCCGCAATCTCTGCAGCACTGTAACTACTTCCTCTTCTAAAGGGCATACATTTTAGATTATTCTCGTATATTATGTAGTAAGATGAATTTTATTCTATTAACGGAAATTTAATCCATACTATACAAATGATTATATAACACATCACTCACTCTTTTAGTGTCATCTTCTCCGCATCTCTAAACTTTAATACATTCTCAAGTGGTTTTACACCCTGTTAAGTTACAATGGGAAAAGAAATACTGTCTGAAATGGGAACAGAGATCATAATTCCAGTATGTGCTGTCATTGGAATTGCATTCTCTCTACTTCAGTGGATTCTTGTCTCTTTCGTCAAGCTTTCGCCCGATAAATCTTCTAACGTAATGAAAGAGCCCTTGATTGAAGAGGAGGAAGGTGGAAACGATCATAGCGTGATCATCAGATGTGCAGATATTCAGAATGCTATTTCTGAAGGTGCATTATTATTTTGGTGCTTTTATAAAAATTTACTTCAGTACATTCGTAGATCGTAGGTGTTAATTTGTGTGTGTGTTATAATCTAGCCTGCATTGTACTAGTACTCTGTACGATGAAGTTGGTGTCCGTGTAAAATGTCGCCATGTGATGCTGAAAAGTTTTGATCCATTAACCAAAATTTTGTTTTATTTAATTACACCGTCATTGTCTTATGATCTGTGACTGCATATTTAGAAAACCATTGATGTTTTTAGATTTTGTAGGATAAGATTTTTTTTTTTTTTTTTTTTTTGTAGTGGAAGTGTGGAACATGAGTTAGTAATTTAGTATAAATAATCTCTTAAATTCTGGTTTTATGTGGATGATCTATAGGAGCAACTTCCTTCCTTTTCACGGAGTATCAGTATGTTGGTGTTTTTATGGTTGCTTTTGCGATTTTGATATTTCTTTTCCTTGGATCTGTGGAGGGATTCAGCACAAAGAGCCAGCCTTGTACATATGACTCCAGCAGAATGTGCAAGCCTGCTCTTGCAACTGCTGTATTCAGCACCATATCTTTCCTGCTTGGTGCTGTCACGTCTGTTGTTTCTGGCTTTCTTGGGATGAAAATCGCTACCTATGCAAATGCTAGAACCACCTTAGAGGCAAGAAAGGGTGTTGGGAAGGCCTTCATTGTTGCATTTAGGTCTGGTGCAGTCATGGGTTTCCTCCTTGCTTCAAATGGTCTTCTGGTTTTGTACGCTGCCATCAATCTGTTTAAGCTATACTATGGTGATGACTGGGAAGGTCTCTTCGAGTCAATAACTGGTTACGGGCTTGGTGGATCTTCTATGGCTCTTTTTGGAAGAGTTGGCGGAGGCATTTATACTAAAGCTGCTGATGTTGGTGCTGATCTTGTGGGCAAGGTGGAGAGAAATATTCCTGAGGACGATCCTAGAAATCCTGCGGTAGGATTTTGTGTTATGATATCCAAATTTTAATCTATAGAGTAGCTTCTTATTGGGGTTCAAACTAACGGTATATTTGATCAGGTGATTGCTGATAATGTTGGGGACAATGTTGGGGATATAGCTGGTATGGGTTCTGATCTCTTTGGTTCTTATGCAGAGTCATCGTGTGCGGCCCTTGTTGTCGCCTCAATCTCCTCTTTTGGGATCTCGCATGACTTCACTGCAATGTGTTATCCTCTCCTCATCAGTTCTATGGGCATCCTCGTCTGTTTGATCACTACACTATTTGCTACTGATTTTTTTGAAGTTAGAAATGTCAAAGAAATTGAGCCAGCACTAAAGAATCAACTCATTATTTCCACCGTGATGATGACTTTTGGTATAGCAATTATTAGTTGGATTGCCCTTCCTACTAGATTCACCATCTTCAGCTTTGGACAGCAGAAAGAGGTTCAGAACTGGTAAGTATTTTCTGCTTAAATCTATAGAATAGTATGTCCTGTCGAATGATGATCCCAGTCATGAAATTTTAAATTATTTTTCTCTGAAATATATTTCTACCAAATATTATACTTTCGCATTTTCAATTTACTACAAAGAATCAATTTATATTGTTTATCACGTGGGTAAAGATAACAATCTATGCACTTTGTGTTTCCAGGCAACTATTCCTTTGTGTCTGTGTTGGTTTGTTGGCTGGGCTTCTCATTGGATTTGTGACTGAGTACTATACAAGCAATGCTTACAGGTACCCTTTTTTTCTGCCCTCTTCTTTCTACTGGGGAATTCTTGATCTGTACTGGTATTAATCTCTTCAATAATTTTTCAGTCCTGTACAAGACGTGGCTGATGCCTGCCGCACTGGAGCAGCAACCAATGTTATCTTTGGCCTTGCTTTGGGATATAAATCTGCAATTGTTCCTATTTTTGCCATCGCATTTAGCATTTTTGTCAGTTTCAGCTTTGCTGCTATGTATGGTATTGCAGTTGCTGCCCTTGGCATGTTGAGCACTATTGCTACCGGATTGGCCATTGATGCATATGGTCCCATTAGTGACAATGCTGGGGGCATAGCTGAAATGGCCGGAATGAGTCACCGAATAAGAGAGAGAACTGATGCCCTTGATGCTGCAGGAAACACCACTGCAGCTATCGGAAAGGTATACATAATATCTTTAGTTATTACCATTATCTACCAAGAATATGGAACCTAGACGAAACTATAATATTTGTCAATAGATTATGTCACTGGGCGATGGCAAGAACTTGAAGTGTATTTGGTTGGCAGTAGTGAACCTTCACTGTTCATGGAAAGGCTCTGAGACATGTAATCTTTCACTAGTAAATTGCATCTCCACTTATAAGTTTCTTTGTTGAAACTAAACAGGAGGAAGATATATTCATGCAACATATATCTAAATAAAAGTCTCATGCAAATTTAAATGTTTTTCACTTTTTTTTCCTGATCACCAATTAAATAAACTAACTTATTCTCACTTGTTCAGGGTTTTGCAATTGGGTCAGCGGCCCTTGTGTCCCTGGCTCTGTTTGGTGCATTTGTAAGCAGAGCAAAGATTGAGGTTGTCGATGTGTTGACACCCAAAGTTTTCATTGGTCTGCTGGTTGGTGCAATGCTTCCTTACTGGTTCTCGGCCATGACAATGAAGAGTGTGGGAAGTGCAGCTCTTAAGATGGTTGAAGAAGTTCGCAGGCAATTCAACACGATTCCTGGTCTAATGGAAGGCAGTACGAAGCCTGATTATGCTACTTGTGTCAAGATCTCCACTGATGCCTCCATTAAAGAGATGATCCCCCCTGGAGCTCTTGTCATGCTTACACCCCTCATTGTTGGAATCTTCTTTGGCGTGGAAACTCTTTCTGGTGTCCTTGCTGGAGCACTTGTTTCTGGGGTACAGGTAAATCCCTGTGATGGAGCTAAATGAAGCTTTACTCAAATGTCATGTAGCTGTGGAAAAAGAAATAATCTGACTTTGATATAAATCAAATTGATTGAAACAACTTGTAGAACTAGGCATTTCAGATGTCAATGTATTTAATGCTTTAATCACTAATTACTTGCTGATACGTAAATAAAATAGTGAAACAAATGTTAGGATGAGCCTTGAGTCTCTCTAAATAAGTTTGAAATCATAACAGCAAAAACAAGGTTGGATTTTGCGTGTAAGCTGTAAATCCTTTGCTCTATGTTGTGTTGCTGCAGATTGCTATTTCAGCCTCTAACACTGGTGGTGCATGGGATAATGCTAAGAAGTATATCGAGGTAAAAGATATTATTTGGAAAAACAGTGAGCTTTGCTTCTAAAGCTCTTTTTGTCCGATGACAGCAGGACTAACGCTCTGTATTTAAAATGTAGGCCGGTGTTTCTGAGCATGCCAGGAGCCTAGGTCCTAAAGGTTCCGATGCCCACAAGGCAGCTGTGATTGGTGACACTGTTGGGGATCCTCTCAAGGACACATCTGGACCATCACTTAACATCCTCATTAAGCTAATGGCAGTTGAATCACTGGTGTTTGCTCCATTTTTCGCTACGCATGGTGGTTTGTTGTTCAAGATCTTCTAGAATAAGAGGAAGCCAAGCAGAGGCTATGGTGCAGGGGACTTCCGCACGTTTTAATGCTGTTCAGCTCTCTTACCTAAAGCTGAATTGATTTCTTTTATCCCTTTTGTCCCGTTCTCATGGCTTACATTATATGTAATTTCTCGTGACTAAATTTTCATGACTTGTACATTTTAATTTATTCTTGTAATGAGCGATCTCTTCCACAGACTTGGCAAAGACAATGATTACAACAGTCCATCTTATGCGAATCAGTGCACATATATCTCCTCTCTTGTACCAAGTAGGCGACAGTTCTTACGTATCTATCTGTTCCTCTCAGTTAGGCATGCAAATTGAAGCTGATAAATATGTGCCTCCCAGTTGTGTTCGGGTTTGTACCAGTTAAAGAAACCTAACCACCAAGTGTGCAACGCAGTTATTGGATAGAGTCAAACAAAGCATCTCATCTGCTATATCCAGAGGGTGGTGGACAACTTGCCATAATAAATGTACTTAGTATAACTAGCTGTAGATGCCAATTTGTCATTTTGTGATTATTCAGTGTGGTTGGTGAATCAAACAAAACATCTCGTCTGCCATTTTGTGATTATTCAGTGTGGTTGGTGAATGGTGAGAGAGGTTGACGGTGGGCAACTTGCAATAACAAATAACTTGCTGTACTTTCCAATTTGTCATTTAACTATTGTTTCGTTTGTTTACCCAAAAATAATTTGATTAATAGAAAGTTCATAAAATAATTTTGTCAAGAAATAATGTTTCGGAAAAATACTTTCTCCAAAATCATATTTCATATCAATTTTTTTCCTCATATAACTATCATAAAAAAATATGATAATTTGGAAGTGCTTCTCTCTTTTGAAAAGTGGAAGAATTCATAAAATTTTCCAAAAGACTTCAAAATATTAAGCAAACAAAGGAATGTTTTCCAAAATTTATGATTTTTCTATATTTGTTTGACTTGTGAAAAATATTTTCCAGGAACTAAACAAATGATAGATAAAAATATTTTCCTGAAAACAAAAGTGACCTGGAGCACGATTAGACTTTCTCTATTTACATGCTTTTTGCGTCTGCGTGCAAAAACCTAAATAAAGATGTGGAGGACATGTTGTAAGCTAATCATTGGAAATAATTAGAGTTCAAAACTTTAACATTGCCAAAAAAAGACTTTATTTATTTAACTCCAGAAATTCAGTAGCTTGGCAGCCAGAAGTTCCCTGAAGAACACTACAGCAGAAGAATACTGTAGAGTAATGTAATTTTGCTTCCATAAGAACTAGTAAAACCCTGGACTATGAGAAAGTACAACAAATGTGCTAACGAGATACAATTGAATACCTACTCTAGCTACTGACCACGGTAGTGTACAACAGATGAGGTAAAATGAAATAATTACACAGCTAGTACACGTTGACGGGCTTTCACTTGAAGTAGAAGCAGAATCTCTTCGCCACTGTTTGCTGCATCACAAACCAAGTTAAAGGTAAAGAACCACAACCTTCAAAGAGTTATCAAAATATTAATTGATAAACGCACATAATAGTACAAAACAATTTTTTTAAAAGGTATTTTTCAAAGTTATCTTTATTATTGCAGAGGAAGATGCAAAGGTAGAAAACCTGTAGTAATATAGCAGCTCTCATTAAACTCTAAGGAAAAGCATATGAATGTCACAAAACAGGAAACATGTCCTTTCAAGACTGATATTGAGAACTATAAAGAAACACACCAGAGAACTGTATTCTGTATGTCCAAAAGTCCTGTATAGTCTCCCTTTCACTCAATTCATATGAAGTTACATTTGTTAATCGAGGGAATACTAACTTTGCCTCATCTTATAAGTTTTAACAGTGGCAGAGGGCATGCAAATAAGTTTTAACAGTGGCAGAGGGCATGCAAATAGGATTATACAAACAGTTATAGAAGCATCTCAATTTATGATCCTATTTTCTTATAATTGCAGTAGGTAACTGAACTAACATTTCAGGTCATAGTGTCAAACTTTTGGTAAATAAGTATCACGATAGGTGTAATGTTACAAGCATGTGCTAAAGACGCTAAGCTAGAATCTAACAATTACTGCTACAATTCATAGTCACGCTCATAACTGCAAACAATGTATGGTGGTGTCAAAATATATCTAAAAGAAGTTCTGTTAATGTCAAAACAAACCAGAAAAATTACTCAGAGAAGTCTTATAGTGGTTTGGCAGCATGGAAAACTTAATAATATAGCCATCCATAGATCCAAAGTCAACTATTATGAAAAAATCCCTCTGTCCCAAAATACATGTCCCTTATGATTTTTGATGGGTCAAATTCACCAAAGTTTGATTGAAATTTATATATTATATAATTGAAAAAAATAAAAAAAAAGTTATATAATTAAAAAGTACATCTAATCTATGTTACAATGCAACTTTCAATTTTCAAAAATAATAACAATAATTTTTTATATTAAGTCAAAGATTTGTCAATTTGACCACTAAGAAGTCAAAGGGGACATGTAAAATGGGATGGAGGGAGTGCCAAATAGTACTTCCAGTTAGGAAAATGCTAAAGACCCCAAAATTTTCCCCAAAACTTTTCCCAAATGTTGAGGTATCAGAAGTGTATTTGGTAACTTCCTATTAATAAAACACGACCTCGCATGCATTCACATGCGGCCACGAATTAAATTTTTCCAAATGTCATGCCACGTCATTTGGTAAAAAATTTGGTAAATATTTTGGGGTACCTAGCATTACTCTTCCAGTTAAAGCAAAACACAATACACGAAAGGAAATGAAGATTAAAATGGTAAGAAGTAGAAACCATACAACTTACCAGAATTAAAAAATTTAGCTTTTTTCTTTGTTTGCATTTTCTGAACGAGAAGACAACAACCTCCCATTTTGAGGCAACTCCGGCAGCAGTATTCTGTCAACAGGTCTCTCCACTCCCTCCTCCGCCTTCCCAAACAACTGTTTTCTCAACACATCATGTAAATGCCCAAACAACTCCGTCTTCAACGACTCAAACGCCAAATCCAACCTCTCCAACTGTTCCATCGCATTCTTATTATACATAAACAACCCATAATACAAATCAAAACTATCACTCGCCGTATTCTCCACCAAATTCAACAACGTCTCGTACCCTTTCGTATTAATCGGAGTACTCTCCAAACTCAACTTCTCCAAAACCCTCCCCATCGTATGGGTTATAAACTGAGATTCCGCGGCATGTCTATCATGCTCAGCACAACTCATTCCCACCATCCTACACCCCTCATTCTTGAAAATATCAAGAAACCTCTCACACCGCAATTCCCTCGACTCCCCATCCCCAATCCTAACCTTATCATACACAAAGGACAAACCTTTCCAACTCTCCTTCCCACTTTCGGGCCCGAACATGGGATGAGTACACAAAATATCAAAATCTTGAGGCAAAATTTGCAAAAACAAACTTTTGGGAAACTCCTTAACAGAAAGCACATCAACAAAAAGGGTATTTCTTTTCAATCTCTGTAAAGGCAATGACCTCAACACAGATTCAGCAGAAATAATAGAAGTGCATAACAAAATTACATCAGGGTGTTCTTCACAAAGATCATCAGCATCTCTAAAAAAAGATACCTTAAGTTGAGCAGCTTTTTCGGAGTAATCAGAGCGAGAGTAAGCAAGAACAGTGTGACCCTGATTCACAAGAGTCTTGGCTAAGAATTGACCGAAATTACCGAAGCCCACGATGGCGATTTTGAGTTTAGTTGACTTGGTGAAGCGTTGGGAGAGATGAGACTCGTAGTCAAAAGGCTGGGCGGCGTCAATGGCACGGATGACGAGGCGGGGGTTACGGCGGTGGGAGAGATTTGGGGGGGAGAAATGAGAGAGACGAGATAAAGGAGAGAGAGGGCGACAGAGAGAGTGGCATTCTTTAGGTTTCACGCCGGTGAAATGTTGTGGTCGGAGAGAAATCATGGCGGCTCTCACTCCCTCTGTTTTTCTTTTACGTTCTGTTTTTTTTTGTTAATCCAAGTTTTAACAATTCATGTACTACTATTTGTTTTAAATCATTCATTTCTTATATTTATCATAGATTACGATTAGGCGGATTAGCAAGAGCTTTTTTGACTTGTGAAAAATATATAATTTTAGAAATAAATGTCTTTTGACTTTCTTTTTTATCCGTTTCCTCGAACCTACTCCTTTAATATTTTATTTTTCTTGTGATTAAGCACGCCTGCCGGTCTTATATTTGACAAAATAAAAATTTATTGTTGTTTAATGTTTAAAGAGCATGGAATTGAATTGTGCATCCTTTGTGTACATAAATGAAACGAGCTTGGATTCGACTTGATTCACTAAACTTGATTCGATTTAATTTGATATGAAATTAAGCTCGAGTTTGAATAAAAAGTTATGTTAGATAATTATATCGAGTCAATCCAAATTGTATGAGTGTTCAATTCAGACTCGATTCGATTCGTTAAACTCGATTCGAACTCAACTTGGTAAGCTATATATTGAAAAAAAATTAATTTACATAAATAATATATTACAATACATAATACAAAAATAAAATATCTAGATCATAGATCAATTAATAATCATCTAAGTTTTCATCTTCCACAAAATTAAACATGAAAATAGACCAAATAGTAAAAAAAAGAGTATTAAATGAAAATAAAATAAAATTTTATTGACAAACTTGAATTTGACTTAGTTCGACTCGTCTCAAAATTTTCGTGGACAACTCAAAATCAAATTGTTTGTTAACGAACTTGAGTTTGAACAACAAAAATTCATCAATAAGATAATCAAGTTTAACTCGATTCATTAAAAAAAAGTTCAAATTCGAATTCGATAAATAAAAACTCGACTCTTTTAATTTACAGTCTATTAACGTATCTTTATTTGCTCAAATCAAGAGTGGGTTGGTGTTACTGGCATTGTCAATTTTGATGTGCCATGTTAGTATGTCAACTTTTTATAACTTTTTAATCTAATTAAAGCATAAATTATATATATATATATATATATATATATATATATATATATATATATATATATATAAACACATGTTAAAAATGGGTCGCATTGTTTATTAGAATTTTACTGTTTCAATAGCTTTTTTTCCATGTTGATAATTCTAAAACTGCTAATATTATTCTTGATCTTCCTGTACAATCTTGGGTTTGTTTCTGAAATAAGCTCTTCTGCTGGTTCATACCTACTAGACTCTAAACTACACATAACACAGTCATAGTCATTCTTTCCCTTTCCGAACTTGTCACTACTCTATAAAATGGACTCTTGGATATTCCATTACTCATTGTGTACACACGGACACAACTCATTTGGAAAAATTTATTTTTCAAAAATAAGTTACTTACTTGCGAAAAAATTAGAAAATATGTACTTTTTTTTAAATAAGTAACTTATTTTTGCAAGATAACGAATATTAGTACCTGTTTGGCAAAGGGCCAAAATGTCCGTTTTCGACTTAAAAGTAACCAAAACGGCCATTTTTCAAATTAACGGGGTGTTTGGCAAATAAGTTGAAGGGACATATTCTATACAAATAAGTTGATAAGTTGAAAGTTGTAAATCCTAACATTCAACTTTCAGCTTATTCTGTTTTCTCGATACACGCAATATATAATATCCTTTAAATCTTTAAAATCATATATCTTTTGATCCGTTCATTAAAATATTGATATGTATATATCAAATTTCTCTACCCATCGAGATCTATCCATTGATATATATTAAAAAACAAATATTTTGAAAATAATAAAAAAGTTAACTTATAAGTTCTGATTTACCAAACAATCTACTTATTTATATGTTCTGATTTACCAAACACTCTATTGATTTATAAGCTCTGATTTACTTATCACTTATATGACATTTATCACTTTAAACTATAAGTTACTTATTTTAAGGTAAGCCAAACGGACCCTTGAACTCCCCATACACATTTTTCTCTAAAAAAAAGTATGTTAATACGAAATTTTTTTCAAAATAATAATTTATAAGTTAATATTAAGATTTGCCAAACAGGCACTATAAATTCCTTATCCAAATTTAATATTTGATTTAAAAAAAAAAGTACGATGATTTGGTAAATAAAGGATAACGAATATTATCTCTAGTTAATCGCCAACTGTTGATATTGAATTATCATGGACAAACATCATAAAAATGGGTATTCGTACAGAATTTGAGTAAATAACCATGATTGTGTTTTAGGGATTTTTTAGACTGAGTATGCAAAATTATTTAACGAAAGAGCCTCTAAAATCTTTGGTGTCAGGTCGGATCCTTCTTAGTTCTTAAGAGTGTAGAACCCTTAGCTAAATGAAATTAAAATATAGGGATATTTACACAAATATATATGTTTTTAACTTTTACATCCGTTTTTATCGTTACCTATTTACTCTTTCAGTTTTATACTACGGTTATTTTAATATTACCGTTACCTTCACTTTTTACTTTCTTTATTTTCAATTTTACGTTCTTCTTATTCGTTGTTCTATTCTCATCTTCTTCTCTTCTGATTCTTCTTCTTCTTTGTTAAATTATCATCTTCTTCATTCACGAAGCTTATCCTTCTTCTCCGTCGACCTCTACTACTCCGGCGACCTCTACCGTTCCGATTATCTTAGTATGTACATTCTCGCTCTCGCTCTCTCTCTCTCTCTCTCTCTCTCTCTCTCTCTCTCTCTCTATCTCTCTATATATATATGTATACATCTCTCGATATATGTATCTCTCTCTCTCTCTCACACACACACACACACACACACACACACATACACACACGCACAGTTTATTGATTGGAGTTTCAAACTGATTTTATGATGATTCAAGGCTTATTATGTGTAAACATTTGTTCATTTGTGATTCAAGTGTTTGAATTAGTTGTTAATTGATGTTTAACTGTTTTGTTAACTGCACGTGTGATTATAGCCCTATTATTTTGTCTTAATTTGAATTTTTGTTGATGTAATTAGGTTTAAAAAATGTAACCTAATTGTGTAGATTTACAATTAAGTTTGCGAGATTATGTCGCCTTGTTGATGAGTCGTGAAATTGTAGCTGAGTCGATTCTGTTGTGCTTGTTTATATGATTATTAAATAATCGATTATTCAAATGGAATGAAGTTTATGTATCATTTAGTAATCTATAATTAGTTTTATATTGTGTAGTCGAGGCCCCGCAGGGGCATATATTTTCAAATTAAATGTTCGAGATTATGTGCTAATTGCTGAATGTAACTGTTTTGTTAACAAAAATGGTGATTAGGCTTGTTTATGAGTCGGAAACTTGTAAAATGAGTCGATGCTACCTTACTTGTTTAGGTTTTGTTATAAGCGACTAGTCGAATGGATTGAAATATATGAATAATGTAATGATCTTCTATCAGTTTTAGTATGTGCAGTCAAGGGCCCGCAGGGCAGGCATCTTATAATTAAGTTTCGAATATATGTACGATTGTTTATGAGTCGACAACTTGTCAATGTGTCGATACTAATTTCCTTGTTTAGATGTTTTTATAAGAAAATAGTATTATGAAATGAAATTTACATTTCAATTATTGATCTTATATCAGTTTTGTAATATATTTTCTATCATTCATATCTTCTTTTCGGATGTTTTGTTTATATATATATATTAACCATTAGTTGGTTTATATGTCTATTGACAGTTTTAAACATGGTGCACACACGATTCTCATCTTCCACGAGTTTAACAACGAAGTCAGATGTGCCGCCAACACGAAAGATAACTAAGAAATCCAAAGCACCCTTGACAACTAAGAGGGCTAGGGCAGCCATCCAAGATGATCCGGTTTCTGTCGATGAGGCTTCCCCGGGTTCAACGTCCAAAGCTGTACTGCCTTCAAAACAAAAGAAAAATACAAAATCCAAGGCAACAGTAAAATATAAGAGGCCCAAGTTAGCCATCGATGACAATCCTATTCCTGTTAATGAGGTATTTTCTGACTCTCATGTATCCTTGTTTGTGATATGAGTACAGGCCCCGCAGGGGTACTTGCCTTAAATTTCTATTTCTGTAAGGTGCAACCATGTTTGCATACTTTGCAACCATGGTTGCAAAGTATGCAAACATGGTTGCTAATGTTGTAAACATGGCTGCAGCTTATAATTATACATTTGTAAAGGCTCACATATGAATCACACATGTATTGCATAATAATGCAGGAGATGGATTATATTATTCCGGTTAAAGATCACAAGCCAGCCAAGCTAAGTACCAACAATAGGTATGAACTTATTACGGGTATATGGGACACATTATCATCGGAGCAGGTTGATCTCTTTGCTGCTGGGTGCTTTGGAAATTTTGTGCGACTACCATCATTCAAGATACAACACCAACTCATCCACAACCTTCTGCTTAGACAAATAAATCAACCAAACAGTCATGAGATTTGTATTGGTGTTGCTGGAGTGAAGAATTCTTTTGGGATCAAAGAGTTTGCCCTTGTCACCGGTCTTAGGTGTTTTGGTTCAGTCAACAAGACGCGTTATGCTAGGCCTGAGAACAAATTCAGGGCTACATATTTTTCAGACATTGCACGTGTATGTAGGAGCAGTGTGAAGAAGGTTTTTGACTCTCGAGGGTGGAAAACAGATGAGGATGCAGTGAATTTTGCAAAGCTGTACTTCTTGCAAAATTTCCTACTTAGCTCGACTTATGATTGTCCTGTCCCTAAAGGTGATCTGGATATTGTAGACAGTGGAGATTTTGACAATTTTCCTTGGGGTAAGGAAGTTTTCACATGCACTTTGGGATCATTGAAATATGCCGTGAGACCAACATCCAAGGACAATTATTATAGGCTTGTTGGTTTCCCGTACGCGTTTCAACTATGGTTTTATGAGTGATGTCCGTACCTGAATGGGAGATACTGCAATATGAAAGATGCTGGTTGTATCCCCCGTATGCTGAAATGGTCCGGTGAATATGCTTGCAAGTTCGGAGAAATGTATCAGACGTTGTCATTGACTGAATCAAAGGTATATTTCATTGCATACCTTACCTACTTCTTTTTGCTTTATATGTTGATATCATTTTAATTGACAAACACATTGTTTTTGTAGTTGCAATTAAGAAACATATCTCCAACTGAAAAGGAGATTGAAGAACTACAATTAGAAGATATTGTTGATCGTGATGCTGCTATTGTTGGTCATCCTCCCCCATCATTTGTGGGTGCTTCTACATCTTCTGATCGACCTCATTCTCGTATGTCACAGCTGGAAATGGAAAATAAGATTGGCTTGTTGACTTCCAAAGTAGATGGTTTAAAGAAGAGCATATCTGAGATGTGGTCGCACTTTGATTTGGAGTTCTCTAAGTTGCGTGCCATTGTCGATAAACAAGTACGTGTATCAGATGCATTACATATATTATAGTCTGTATACTTTGATTTTGAAGGCTTTTTTTGTCTATTTTTTTTCTGTTTTGATTTGTGTGGAGTAGGCCCCGCAGGGGCAGCCATCTTATTAGTCAGAGTCAACTAATTTCTATCAGTTGCAACATTTGCAACCTTGTTTGCAAATGTTTGCAACCATTCGACCCTTACATCATTTATGTGATTTGCATTAGTTATAAATTTAAGTTGAGTTTAGTTCTAATTGTATGTGATTATTTCCGTTCCACTTGCTAATTATTTTAAACCATATTTGACTTTAGAATGGAAGCACTTTGGACCCTTTGTGACATTTGAATCAAGTTGCGGCCAATGTTGGTGATTGGGGTAGTTGGCCACAAAGCAAGCAAAATGTTGCTTATAATGATGTAGAAATTGCACATGAGGATGAGAATGTAGATGATGAGGGTGGGAATTTTGAGGATGCATTTGAGAATGTACCGGATGAAAATGAGGCTGGGAATGATGTTTTCAACGAGGTTGAGAATAATGTTGAAGAGGGTGGGCAGGAGGTTGTAAATGATGGAACCGATGTGCCAAAGGTTGCAGTTGAGGATAGTGAGGATGCATCAATGTCCGAAAATGGTTCGATTGATCTCGATAGGACAGTGAAGATGGCTGCGATGATAAATGATGATCATGACGATGATGATGTCCATAATGCGAATGTCACTGTTAATGATGATACTATTCCTGATTGTGCAACTACTCGTGCAGCAAGTGTTGATCATGTTGCAGAAGTTGCAACAGATATTGCAAAGGTATCAGTGGAGGATACAAATGTTTTAGTAGGGGTTCCAGAAGTTGCAGACCTTGAAACGGATGCCTCTTTTTTTGAACAAATATCTGCAAAAGACCTGTATGAGTTAGATCAGGCCGCGATTCGTGCAACTAAGAAAAAAATGCAATAGTGGTAAATCATATTAGATATTTCTTGTGATATGCATGCTTTAATTTCATTACATACTTCTTGTGATATGCATGCTTTTCATTACTATGCTTTTATCTTTCATTTCAAATAACTTGTAGTTATTTACTTTATTATATGGATCTTCTGCTAAACCCGTTGATAGGCTTGGTATTCCACCTGAATCTGATTCTATTGTGCCTATCCTGGTTAAAACTACCCCTGCTATGCCAAAAAGGAGTGTTAAGCTTCCTACATATTTGCAATCACCATTTCTGCAAGATTTTGGTTCAAGCTCAAGCAAAAGTAATGAAGTTTTGAAGACTTTGAAAGGGGTTTCTGCATTGGACGACAATATCGGACAGTTGCCAAGTTTAGAAGCCATAAAAGGTTTCACAACTTGGCTGGATACTGGAATGATTACGAAGAAAAAGTATGGCTTCAATTAAACACACACACACATATAAATAGATAGATATTGATTCATATTTTTTCTTATTTGTGTTATTAGTACCGGCCCCGCAGGGGCACTGACCTTAATTGTCTATTTGTAACAGTTGCAACTTTTTCAACAATATTTGCAACCTTGTTTGCAACCATATTTGTAACCTTTGCAACCATGTGCACAAAGGTTGCAACCATGGTTGCAACCTTTGCAAACATGCTTGCAAAGGTTGCAAACAAGGTTGCAACTTATAATTATACATTTGTACATGCTCACACATGGCTAACACATGTCATGCATATATTTTTTCCAGGACGACCTCATTCTATTTGAGGAAAAACAATGTTATCAGCCCGCCTCTAGATTTAGGGGTTCATTCGATATCCGAAAAGATGTGGTTTCATACTTTGGAGTATGGTAGCACAAATGTCACCAAATCTGTAAGTTTTACTACCTGTTTAGTTTTTGATTGCATATGACATTGTTACATGATTTCTTGCTAATTGATATGTCCAAAAATCTTTGTGCAGCATGTTGATGTATTTTTTTACCATTTGAGGAAAAAGGTGAATTCCAACTCAAAATCTCCACGCAAAATTACTTCATTCGCTTCCACGTTTCAGAGTAGACTTGCTGCTCAGTTTGAAACTTATGATCCGAAAGATAATAAATATGTAATTGATCAAGATATTAAGGGAATTGTCAAGGGTGAGATCATCGGTTGCAATACTCCTTGGGCTTCAAGCGATGATGTTTTATTTCCTATTTGGCTTGCTGAGCAAGAACACTGGATTCTTGGGAGATTAAACTTTATAGATAGGGAATTCCATGTCTACAATACATTGCAATGTGATGGTGTGAGCGATATTCTAGTCGAGGCAGCCAATCCATTCCTCCAGTTGTTGCCTGCTTATCTCAAGTCAACTGGTTTTTATGATCGAAAAGATATAAATTTCTCAAGCTATGTATATTCTAGAAAGGCAACTCTTGACTGTTTTGATGTCACTTTGCATCATTCAGAATTTAATTCATCACCTAAGTAAGTTCCAAAACTATTCAAGTTTGTCAAGCTTATATAATGTATACTTAGTTATATTATATTATATGATTTGATTGTTTTCCTTTTCTTGATACAGTGACAGCGGGATATACATGTTTTCATATGCCGAGTATTATGCTACTATGCCGGATTTTCCGCAAGGTGGACTAGATATTGTTGCTCACAGAAGTAGGCTTGCCTTATTGTTTTATTCCTACGGAATGTCAAAACAAATATATGGCTACGAGAGTGATTCGGAGAACATTGCAAAGGCTCCAACAAAAAAAGCTCCATCAACAAATGCTCCAACAAGAAAGGCTCAAACAACAAAGGCTCCAACGTTAAAGGCTCCAACAACAAAGCCATATGAGAGAAAGAGAAAGGCGGGAGATGTGAAGAAATGAGTCGCGGCTTTTATGTTATGACATTAAGTAGTAGTAAAACAATGTTGCTGACATAACTATGTATTTCTTTTATGTTATGACTTTTATGTTATGACTTTTATGTTCGATGAATTTAATAGGAACTTTGTTTTTCAACTATGTTTGGTAATGGTTCGTTGTTTATTTATTTTATTCAATTGTTAATGTTTGGTAATGGTTCAATAATTTATGGTCCTCAACTGGTAATGTAAATAAAATTTGATTTTATGTGGAATAGGCCCCGCAGGGGCACCCATATTAATAGTAAGAGTATACTATATCGATCAGTTGCAACATTTGCAACCAAGTTTGCAACTTTTGCAACCTTGGTTACAACTTTTGCAACCTTGGTTGCAACTTTTGCAACCTTTTGCAACCATGGTTGCAACTGTTAAAAACTTGGTTGCAAATGTTGCAAACAAGGTTGCAACATGGTTGCAACAAGGTTGCAATTCTACTCAAAATAAAAAAAAATTGGAAATTTACAAACTATTTTTAAAGAGTGCAGTTGTGACTGTTCATATTTTAAGTTGTGACTGTTAACATTTGAACAGTTGTGACTGTTCACATTTGAGCAGTTGTGACTAATCACATTTGAACAGTTGTGACTCTTCATATTTCAAACTTAATACTATTCACAACCCTCTGTTATAAAAGCCATGCTCTTTTCCATTGTCTCTCAGTCTTCTCCAACACAAACTTCCCACATATCTCTAAACCTTCTCCAACTAAATATTTCAATGGCCCTCCTTCAAGATGATGATTTCTTTTATGAGGACTACACTGTTCGTATTGACGGTGTGTTCTACCAAGTTGAAGATATCCCG
The DNA here is from genome assembly GCA_036435485.1 of Saposhnikovia divaricata. Taxonomy (NCBI): domain Eukaryota; kingdom Viridiplantae; phylum Streptophyta; class Magnoliopsida; order Apiales; family Apiaceae; genus Saposhnikovia; species Saposhnikovia divaricata. The sequence goes on from CM071598.1 coordinate 60,828,628, forward strand.
GAATCAATTCGTTCAAACCTCAGTTATGGAGACAATGTCCAGATCAATTGGTTTCAAATGGACTATAGGCTAGCAATACTAGACGAACAAGAATGGGAAAGGAAGATGATGGAGTGTAACGCTCGAATAATTGATTTTGCAAGCACCATGTCTCGCATTTTACATGCGAAGGAAAAAGCTTTGAAGGAAAAAGAAGCCAAGAAACAGAAAACAGAAGGAGCCTCTACTTCTTAGAATTATTATATGTAATGAATAATATATAATGCTTGTAGTTCTTGAAATTATTATATGAATGATTTAATATATAATGAAGAATTATTTGTCTATTTTTTGTTGATTCTGTTCTGTTTATCAAGAACTAATTCTGTATTATATGTTATGTACTGGATTCAACTATATCGATCAGTTGCAACATTTGCAACCTTGTTTGCAAATGTTGCAACCAAGTTTGCAACATTTGCAAACCATGGTTGCAAAAGTTGCAAATTTGGTTGCAACTGTTGGAAATAAAGTTGCAACAATTTTCCAATTCTACTCAAAATAAACAAATAAAAATTGGAAAATTAGAAACACATGTCATATCTGTTCCATTAATAATTTAAACTTAATCAACTTGGTAATTCAGCATTTGCAACAATATTTGCAATAGTATTTCCAACGTAATATGTAAATAACTAATTTGTTTTTTTCAATGGCGGACTTCTACAAGTTCTTCTATTATGCCCACATTGACCGCATCTTCCGCATTTTAATTGTTGCATTGGTATAGTTGTCTCCCCCGCAGCTTTGCGCCTTCTTTTTTTTGGTCTTCCTACTCTGATTCTGCTTTTCGGGGGGTACATTGTCACCGCTTTAATGTCATCTGGTATTTCCCATGTATCTTTCTTGCCAACCGGATATACCAATTCTTTATAAGCAGCAAGCATTGATTCTCTTGTGTAATATGATGAACAATAATCATAAGGATCATGATTTACTTTATGCAAAACAGCAATTGCATGGGCACAAGGAAGTTGATCCATCTGAAACCTGTTTTACAACAGAATATATATCATATAAAGATAAACGAAGAGCATGTATTTATAAAATTTCGTTGAAACACTATCGGGAATCACCTGTTGCATGTACAGCTTCTGGAAGCCAAATTAACTATAGCTTTCTTGTCCACATTACAAACTTCGAATATCGAGTCATTTGATGGATTCACCTGTTGATTTAACATTATTTTAAACAATAATTTAATTTGCAGTTTCACTAGAATGACAGAGGTTGTAAAGGTTGCAAACATGTTTGCAACTTTTGCAACCTTGGTTGCAACTTTTGCAACCATGGTTGCAACCTTGTTTGCAACTTTTGCAACCATGGTTGCAACTTTTGCAACCATGGTTGCAACTGATAGAACTAGGTAGATCTACAATATTAAAGTAGTCAGATAATACCGTCATATTTGTCGAGTACAAGTAATTGTTCTTTAGCATCAGCTCATACTTGGTTGTCAATTTTGTTGAGGTGTCATTTGCAATTTGCCTGTTTGTCCAACTCCACTTTTGTACCAAAGCACGCAAAGATTCTAACATTGTACATATCGGTAACTCTCTTATCTCTGTGATTACAGCATTCAGAGATTCTGCAATGTTAGATGTCAAGTTCGAGTATCTATTATTCACTGAGTAAACCCTTGCCCACTTGTCATATCCAACTTGCTCTAAAAATGGTTGAATCCTGCTGCCAATATTTGCAAGTTGGTTCATGTGATATTCAAATTTATTTACAGTGTATGCATTGGCAGCATTAAAGAAATCAACCTTTATCTTGTTTGAGCTCCTCTTGAACTTACTTTTCAGGTTATTCAAGAGATGATAAATACAGAATCCATGTGGTACTTCCGGGTATACTCTACTCGCTGCCTTAATGATGCTTTCATGACGATCAGAGATTATTGTCATGTTTTCCCGTACACTATAAGCTTGCTTGAACTTGTCAAAGAACCATTCCCATGCCATATCATTTTCTGAGTCCACTACGGAAAATGCCAATGGAAAAATTTTACCCCCTGCATCTTGAGTTGCTGCAACCAATAATGTACCTCCATGTACTGATTTCAAGAACGTGCCATCAATAATGACAGTGGGTATGCAATTTATCCAACCTTTTATCGAAGCATACAATGCCACAAAAACGTACCTGAAACATCCATCTTCATCTTGTTTTGTTATAACCGCTGATCCTGGATTTGAACTATGCAACATGTATAGATAAGAGAAAAGTTCATAATACGATTCGGTTTCATTTCCTCTCATCAGTTCTAAAGCTTTTTCTTTAGATCTCCAAGCTTTTCCATAGGTGACTTGTACTTTGTGATCTTTCTTCATGTCTCTCACGATATCAGCAACCGTGTACTTTGTTTTAATATTTGAAAACTTGTTTTTAATCATATCTGCAATGAGCGATGAGCTTGCATGTCGCTGATCTTTAAATCTGATCCCCAGATCACATGTATGAATATCATGAAACTTTTTGATGACGAAACAATTTGTTTTCCCTTTCTTTGATGCTCGTAACATCCACTTTCAACTTTTGTCAACACAAGAAACAAGATACTCTTTTTTACAAGACTTTTGCACACTATATTGGAAGTTCTTGTCGATCGCATAGTGGCCCAAAACAATCTTCAATGTCTCTTTATCTATGTATACCTGACCAACTTCAATGTGCTTATGGTATTTGTTGCTAATGACCACATCCTTGTTCAACTGGTTTTCTTCAACGCATTTATCTGCAACTTCATCAAACACAACAACCTGCCTAGCAATAAGCTCTGCAAACTCAACATGGTCTGTAACCACATCCGAAACAGTACCAACAGACTGCTCATAAACAACATTTGATGCAACATCTTCTGATTGTGTAGCCTCAAAGAACAACAAATCGCTTGTTGTGGAAAAAGGCTGGAGGCTTTTAATTTCATTCGTCAAGCATAAAGGGAACTTTGTGAAATCGGATTCCTTTTTCTTGAGCTCCAAATAGAACATGAGTTGACTATCATTTGTTATCTTAAAAGGAGGGTATCCATCTCTTACTTGAAACTCTATTATAAAACCAACTGACCCGGGTTCCAACTTCAGTTCATTGTATATCATTGCGACCAAGTTGTTGAAGTTGCAGTCGTTAGGAATCAACAATCCACATACCTCAAAGTTGATATAATTTTTGCATTCATCCCATATCCCATTGTGTTGGAGAATAACAGCAATGTTTTCCATTTTTCTGCAACCAATTATAACATTAACATTTAAAAGTTGTTAACTGTAACTAATATTGATATATAGTAGTTGCAACCTCTGCAACCTTGTTTGCAACTTATGCAACCTTGTTTGCAACTTATGCAACCATGGTTGTGAAGGTTGCAAACAGGGTTGAAAATGTTGCAACTGATAGAAATATTAGAATCTGACTAATAAGATTGGTGCCCTTGCGGGGCCTGTTACACAGAAAATGAACAAATTAACAAATCCATAGATGTCATATCAGTTCCATTCATGACGATTCAATAAATGAACAAATGATATTGTATCGATACAAATGAACCATTTAAATTCAATAAAGCATAAATTTTATTGATTCTTCTTGCTGAATGTGTACAATATGTCTTTCATATCTAGAATAAAAATGTTGAACTGCCCTAATTACAGTGTTAATTGAAATAACTCCCAATTGATCTAGATAATTCATTACATGAAACCTAAATCTAGACCTAAAACCCTCAGCCGATGGTGTCAAAGTCGTCCAGAATGTGAAATTCATCCAGCATTTGTGGATCCTTAGAGATCTCCGGAGGTTCTTGTTAAAACGAATCTGGATTTCAATAATATCCAGATGCATATTAAAAGGCCTTTGCAGATGCCTTACTACCTCGAAATACAAAGGGTTTGAAATTTCCCAACTGAACATTCCACTATTGCATTGAGAGAGGGTCAATTCTTCCCCGGTTCTTTGATCCATTGTTTCAATTAAAGACCCCTGCAATGTATACGGACTTTTATATAATGATTAACTATTGATCCAATGTGATACACTCATTTCATAAGGGTACCTACAAACCTACTAAACAGCAAACACATATAATCCAAAATGTGTGCCCCTGCGGGGCCTCTTATTTAGAATGTCACAATCTACTAAACTCCTAATATACCTAAGAATTAAAAACATTATCAAATCGACAAAGATGTAAACAGAGTTCAAATCGACTGATAGTATCATATCGTAAATATGCAGGCAGTTGATGAAACACAAAATTACACTCGAACAAAACAGTTAGCGAGTGCAAAAGATCAATACGTAACTGAATTTTATTCGTATTTGTTCCTTATTTTCTGTTAATCCTTCTCTACATATTCAATTCAAATCACACTCAAACAATCACTTTATGCTACAAGTCTACACAAAACGCATTAACAAACATACATACTGCACATTCTACAACAAAAGCTTTCCTCTGAATTTCATCTCTATATCTACATCACAGACAAATCTTCATATATACATACACAAATTAAAAAGCTACTGTATCAAATCGGTACGAACAGAATTTCATCACAATTTTGTTCCTCATATTGTACTTAATCATTCTATATAGATTCAATTCAAACACACATAATCAATCGGCCTATCCTACAAATCTACACATATAAATACAGTAAACACATAAACGGACATACATACATACTTTCTCATTCTATAAGAAAAGCTCTCATCTCAGTTTGGTATCTATCTCTACATTAGTACCAATTTTGCAAAGATACATACATAAAACACATAAATTCACTTACAAATTTTAATCGGTTTTGTAAAACTCTTGCCGGAGCTCCGATTCAACATACAATAGTCGTGAATTTGCCCCTGCGGGGCCAGCAAACTGAAGGAGAAGATTCGAGATGCGTGAATCGAAGGTTGGATCTGGAGTGAATGAGAGGCGCGGGGAGTTTGTTTCGTTATAACAGAACTACCGTATTTTTAAAATTAAGTAAAGTAGCTGCCGTTCCGCCAGAATTATTGATAGTTGGGCTGTATATTTTTAAAAGCCCAAAACTTAAGATGGGTATGAATAAAATTATCCCTTTTTTTTAGGGTATCAATTTGTTTATCTTTAAACTGTAAGTGAACATGTTTTTTATTTTGACATCGAAAAAACATGTTACCGTTTTGATTTAAAACTAATCTTATAATCATTAATATATACCCGAAAATATCACACCATATTTTTTAATTATTAATAAAATATATTAAAAATCCGTATACATTGTTTATAATAGGGAAACATTAGTATAATCCGTAAACATGAGTATATTAAATTAAATTAAATTAAAATTAAAAAAATATTAAAAATAATGATTATATAAAGACATAATTGTAATATTAAATAAAATTTATAACATAATAAAAGAAACCCGTGCATCGCACGGGCATTGAAAGTTTGTCGGTTCGATTTTCAGCACGGACAACCTAATTATTAAAATAAATAGTAAAATAATATAATTAATGATAATTAGTCGATTGCCTTTTTTTAATTAAAAGAGGTTTACTTTTAATTGATTGATGATATTACCTTTTATAAACACCTAAAATATTGTATCTTCCGATCAATAATATTTCTTTCTAAATAAAACACGTTAACTTTTACTTTAAAATATAATCTTACAATAATTAATATATACCCAAAAATATAACACTATATCGTCTAATCATTAAAAAAATATAATAGAAATCTGTATACAACGAATAATGACCGTTAGATTTTCAGTAAAAAAATCAGAACTGTTAGATCTAATGATTAGATATATTATATGTTTAAATTAATTTACTAAAATTTCAAAATTCGAATTCTGTCAACGACATATTTTTTTTTAATTTTATAATATAAGTTTTAAACCATATAATTTTGCAATCATTAATATATACCCAAGAATATTACAACATTTTGTTGTTAGATTTTTAGTAATTAATAACAACCATTAGATGTAATTATAAGGTATATTTTAAGATTAATGTACTTTACTAAAAATTCAAGTTTCGAATCCCGTCAACGACATATTTAACTTAAAATTCTATAATATAAATTTTAAACCATGCATATCATTAACTAAATTTATGTTAAATTATATTAAAATAATTTCAAAATAATTTTTACAAAATAATGATTATATAAAAACATAATTATAGCATAAAATAAAATTTATAACATATTAAAAGAAACCCGTGCGATCACGGGTTATAAGCTATTAATTTATATAAATCCATATCCGGTTATAAGGCCTCAGATCGAATCGAATCGGACCTCGGATCCATTGACATGCCTATTTCCAGGTAGAGGATTTGTAATCGGATCAACCATGCAAAGTGAAGGAAAGGTGAGTAAGCAAGCCGCTATGGTGGGAGTGAAACATGTAATATTAAAATGATTTTGAGAAAGGGACGGAAAGGTGAGGAAACCTTGTTCGAATTTGTTAACAAGAGTTTTGATGCACTTAATATATGGTGCGCATGCTCTGTAACCTGTCATCATGTGGATGGTTCTGTTGTATCCTCTTGCATTCTTGCCAAAGATATAAGTTTTCTATAAGATGGTATTCCTATATCTTATCTGCATAGATTGCGTTATTTCTTCAAATGTGATACAAAGGTAGGTTATTTACCTTATTACACCTTGTAAAATGGGACCCCTAAACCATCCACAATGATAAAAGGATAAACTATACATTTGCTGAACATAATACCCCAGTCCAACATTTGGAACAACCCAACCCCAATTCACCTACTGGAAGGAAATGTAAACATATATTGTTATAGCCAAAATTCAGTTCGGGTATTTCAAGATGGATTCGGGTCAAATACGGGTTCAATTTGGGATTTTAGAGAACGAATTAGGGTTTCAAGAGGTTAGGGCATGCCCTAGGTTATGATGGAATTCTGAGATGATAATAATGTTGATTGACCTGTTTGATTATTGAAGAGTTCCCTCCTGTCGTATCTCGGGAGGGGGATGTCCGTCGCAGAAGGCCTCCAGGGGTTTGCCTGGATATAAGGACCCTTCTTAAACACTAAGGGCGCGCCCTAAGGTGGAAAGATGGGGACTTTCTGGTGTGTGCTTTGGGAGCTCTGTTCCTGTAGCCAATGGGCGCGCTCTCATTGGGGAACTTTGGAGTAATCCTGCACTTTGCACCCAAAAGCTCTGGATCACCTGTCCTGCTATCTGGTGGGTGCTTCTCATTCGGGGGACAGGGATGCGTTCTGCACTTGGGGTAAACCACGGCTATACCTGCGTCCTTGAAATCAAGAAATAGCTGGTAACGAATAGGACTAGTCCTCGACGGGGGAAGTTTCCTTATTCGTGAAGTCTTGAGATCTAGGATGAGCCTTGGGCCTTTGTGGTTAGGCCTCATAGTAGAACATTCCGGAAGCTGGTCCGTTATCCAAGCCCATTTGGGTTTCTTGCTCTCCAAGAACTACGTCTGGCTTGATCCCCTATAAATACAGGGGTACGTAGGCCGATTGAGGGGTTGGAAGTCGAGAGCTCTGAATAGCCGCCACTAACCCTATCAATCTCAGCCACCAATTACGCTCAACAACCACACACCACCGTTTTCTCCGGCAAAGAACCACCGCATCAGATCTTGCTTCCGGCGACGTACCTCGAATTTTGTTGTTCCCAAATTCCTCCGTCAACAAATTGGCGCTAGAAGGAGGGGAGCCAATCAAGATCTACATCTTAGGAGGAAAAGATGTCTCACAATCATGGCAGAGGTTCTCAAGAAGAAGATGGTTACGATTCTGAAGATAGCTTGGGAGATAACCAAGTGCGTCATGAAGCTTATGTCACGGAAAATATTTCTGCTCCTCCGCGACATCAGGGAACTCCGGCCGCCATCGGCGGACAGCCGCCTGTTCTCATCAGTAATTCGGCATTAATGGAACAGCTGTATGTTATGCAAGATGCCATAAATAGTTTCGGGGCGAGATTGGGTTCTGTGGAGGAAGAGCAAGAATCAAGGAGAAAATCTTGGAGTATCCCATGAAATCATCGCGATCAGGGAAATCCCCTCAGATCGAGGAAGATTCTCGAATGAGGGAGGAAAGTCACGAAAGGAGATTTCAGCTGGTCACTCCTCGAAGGTTAGATTAATCTGATCCTATTTTTGAACATCCTAGTGAAAATAATTCTGAGCGCAGGTTGGTGAATCCTCAAGAGAGGGCGCGCCCTCATCCTCACCGTTCAGGGCGCACTCCTCGTGAGATTCAAAGGGATGAGGAGCAAATGGCTAGAGAAAGGAGAGATTTTGCCAGCTTGAAAGAACGCCTTGGAATAAGGCTTGATGATGATGATTTGAGGATGGTGCTCCTCGAGCTCCAGAAGAAAGACAAACATATGGAATCGAGGCCCCATGATTCACAGTGCGCGCCCCCTGATAACAGGTCGAGGCCCCTTGGACATGAGCGAGCCCTTCCACAGAGTCATGATCCACAGCGCGCGCCCCCTGACAACAGGTCGCGGCCCCTTGGACATGAGCGAACTCTTGCTCGAAATGATAATCCACAGCGCGTGCCCCCTGTTCAAAACAGGTCGCGGCCCCTTGGATTCGAACAAACTCCTCATCGTGATAATACTGGAAGAAGAAACCGTGATAACGGTGACAGAAGAATGGATTGGTACCAGGGAAATAGGCGCCCCCGTAATCAGGGCGCGCCCTCAGGTGGGAGATCCCCCCGCATCCATCAAATCCCCTCAAGCACTTCCAGTGAGTCCAGGTCGAGGACGCACTCTCGCTCGGGAGGACAGTATCAGAGAGGTTCTCAAGGGAATTCACAACTTCATGGAAATCCCGAGGGTCAGCAAACTCAAACTCGAGCGGAAGTTGTAATTCAACCGCAAGTAGAGGTTCAAGGAGGCATTCAGACAGCGGCTCCACCGCCGCCTCCACCCCCGGGGGGTACTCAGACTGTGGAACAACCAAATATCCAGAATATTCCTGGAGTGGGAACATTTAATGTGGATGATTTAAAGAAACTCCTTGCTCACCTGGATGGAGGAAGAATATCTGCAACTGCGCCAACATCCTCTCCCTTCTCGACTGAAGTTAGAGAGGCACAGCTCCCTACTGGGTATAGATCAATGACAAATGATTTGCGATTTCATGGAAATGCAGACCCTGTGGAATTCCTTGGACATTTTGATATCGAGATGGATGTCTATCAAGTTACGGAATTGGCTAGATGTCGATTGTTGGCGGCAACTTTCAGGGAGAGTGCTCAGCAATGGTTTCAGAAGCTCGGTCCAGGGGTAATTACGTCGTGGCAGGTGATGAGGAACTTGTTCTTGACTAAGTTCCAGGCCGTAGTAAAATATGCTCCTCCGGTCACGACCTTGGCTAACATCAAGCAAAGGGAAGGAGAGAGTTTGCAATCCTATTTCAAGAGATTCAACTCGGAATCCACAATGGTGAGAGGAGCGACAGATGAAACGCTCAAGAGTTTCCTAATTGCTGGATTGTCAGTGGGAACTGATTTCTGGAAACATCTTCAAGGACGGGATCCACCTACGTTGGCTGATGTGTTTGCACAAGCTGAGTCTTTCAAGATTGTGGAACAATCCTTTGTGGATAACCGAAAAATTGACAGTCAGAACGGTTCTAAGGGAAAGACTGGTAAAAGGAAGGATAGGTCTCCTAGTCCTACTCGTCGTATAGCAACTGGTGCGAACCGGGTAAATTTAGCTGAAACTGGAAGGAATTAGGGTCCACCTGATACATACACTTACGATCAAAGGCCGGGTAACTATACTCCTTTAGCAGCTTCTATTGAACATATCTTTGAGGTGAATAAGAACAAAGGGTTCTTCAGAAAGCCGGAACCATTGACCTCCTAGCAGAGTAAGGATAAGAAAAAGTATTGTGAATTCCATGAATCCTCAGGGCATAACACTCATGAATGTCGTCAACTCAGGGAAGAAATTGAGGATTTGATTAAGGAAGGATACCTGACGGAATGGATTGTTAGGGAGGTGAAGAAGCATAGGGAGAATCCCGACAGGAGAGATGGAGGGCGCGCCCTCCACGGAGATGGTAAGCCAGAAGAGAAGAAATTCGTCAAAGAAGGGAGTATTCACACCATCTTTGGGGGACACCATTTAGGGGGAGATAGCAATCACGCTATGGAGAGATATTCCAGAGAAGCGAGGTATCGACCTCTCACAAATGTGAATAGCTTGGAGTTGAGGCCACCTAAGTTGTTCAAGGGAGAATGTGCTGACATTACTTTCACCGAAGAAGAAGCTAGATGGGTACATCATCCTCATAATGACGCTCTGGTAGTAGCAATTCAGATTGGCTCGAAGAATGTCCATCGGGTTTTCGTGGATAATGGAAGCTCGTTGAATATACTCTGTTACAGTACTTATAAGAAGCTGGGACTCTTAGACAAGGATATGATTCAAGACAACGGATGGATCTATGGTTTTTCAGGAGAATCGGTAAAAGTTATGGGAGCTATCAAATTACCGGTAACTCTTGGGGAAGGAACCCTTTCTTTGACTCAGATGATGGATTTCATGATTTTGAATGTGGATTCATCACATAATGCTCTGGTAGGGCGACCTCTGTTGAAGGAAATGAAAGTTGTAACCTCCATCTATCATCTCGCAATGAAATTTCCTACGCCAAATGGTGTGGGAACTGTACGGGGCTCTCAGCATGACTCAAGAGATTGCTACCATAAGGCGATTAAAGGGTTTAGAAGACAGCAGGATGGAGGGCGCGCCCTACGTGAGAGTGGTTCAGGAGTCATGAGTATTGTCCCAGAAGAGGTAAAAATCCATTATCTTGTCCAGGAACCTGAAGAGGAAGAACTGCTATACAGGGCGCGCCCTGAGGGTGATACCTCGGTTCTTGATGAGCTCCAAGAAGGAATTTTGGAAGAAATAGAGGAAGACGCAGAGGAAGTAATCTCATTTGATCTCAAGGGTGAGCAGGTTGAAGGGAGGTGAATGTTACTTGAAGGTTTGGTGCATACCCTTGTCGAGAAAGGCTTCCCTTTTAAAAAGGACGTGCCCTCCAAGGATGTAGCACCGGTTGAAGATCCTCGAAGTTTTAATTTCGATCTTGACCCAAGGACACCGCAACCGGTGGAAAAGACTGGTCCTGCAGAGGATACAATTTCTATTTTGTTGGATGAAAGGGATCCAACTAAGGTTCTGAAGATTGGATCGCAGTTGAACTCCAAGTTAAGAGGCATGCTCACCAATTTCCTTTTAAACAATCTGGATGTTTTTTAATGAGTCATGCTGATATGGTTGGGATTGATCCGAAGGTTATGTGTCACCGTCTGAATATAGATCCTACCAAGAAGGGAATTCGCCAGAAGCGCCGGCCAGTAAGTGGAGAGAGAGCCATAGCATTGAAAGAAGAGGTGGATAGACTTCTAGATGTTGGTTTGATCAAGGAGTCATATTATTCAGATTGGTTGGCTAATCCAGTTCTTGTGAAAAAACCAAATGGAAAATGGAGGACTTGTGTGGATTTCACTGATCTGAACAAGGCATGCCCGAAGGATAGCTTTCCACTCCCGAGGATTGATCAGTTGGTGGATGCCACGGCAGGACACGCTCTTTTAAGTTTCATGGATGCTTACTCTGGTTATAACCAGATCCCTATGTATGAGCCGGATCAAGAGCACACTTCCTTTATTACAGATCGAGGATTGTATTGTTATATTGGCATGCCTTTCGGGTTAATCAATGCTGGTGCAACCTATCAGAGGTTGGTGAACATGATGTTTAAGGATTTGATAGGGAAAACCATGGAGGTATACGTGGATGATATGCTTGTTAAATCCTTAAGAGCGGAGGACCATGTAAAGCATTTGGAACAGATGTTCGAGATTTTGAGGAAGTTTAGGATGAAGTTGAATCCTCAAAAATGTGTCTTCGGGGTAGAATCCGGGAAGTTTCTAGGATTTATTGTTAATCATCGTGGAATCGAGGCAAATCCAGCAAAAATAAAAGCTCTTCTTGACATGAAATCTCCGTCTAGTGTGAAGCAAGTTCAGAGTCTCACGGGAAGGATAGCTGCCCTTAATCGTTTCGTATCAAAATCGTCGGATAAATGCAGAGAATTCTTCAAGGCGATAAAGGGGGCAGCCAAAGATTTTGTGTGGACATCTGAATGTGAGGAAGCTTTTCAGAGAATAAAGGAGCATTTGGGAAATCCTCCTCTCTTAGCTAAGCCTGTGGAAGGAGAGACGTTAATTTTATACTTGGCTGTTTCGGAACATTCTATCAGTACGGTACTAGTAAGAGAAGAAGTTGATCATCAGTCTCCAGTTTACTATGTGAGTAAGCGTTTGCTCGATGCGGAAACCAGATATACTAGCATGGAAAAGTTGGTTTATGCCTTAGTTTTGGCGTCAAGGAAGCTTCGGCCTTATTTTCAAGCTCACAAGATTGAAGTTCGTACGGCATATCCATTGAGAGGAATTCTCCACAAGCCGGAAACCTCTGGTCGAATGTTAAAATGGGCGATTGAGCTGGGACAATTTGACTTAGAATATACTCCAAGGACGGCTATAAAGGGTCAAGCTTTAGCTGATTTCATTCTTGAATTCGAGTCTGAAAATGAAGAAAAATCAATTGTATTAGTTGAGCCTGAAATTCTGCTTAAGAGGGCAACCCCATTCGAAGAATTTCCTCAACCTTGGTGGAAGTTACAAGTAGATGGAGCTGTCAACAATGGAGGAGCTGGAGCAGGAGTAATCTTGTTTACCCCTGAAGGGAATCAACTCATGAGCGCTATTCATTTCAAATTTCAAGCAACCAATACTGATGCGGAGTATGAAGCCTTGATTAACGGGCTGAAGATGGCTTTGGAGATGAAGGTAGTAAATCTCATTGTGTTAAGTGATTCAGAACTAGTGGTTGGACAAGTGAAAGGTGGATTTCAGTGCAGAGGTCCAAGGACAGAGCTTTACATGAGGTGCGCTCAGCGGTTGATTAAAAGGTTTCGAGAAGTACGGGTAGAATGTATTCCACGAGATGAGAACTGTAGTGCAGATTTGTTAGCCAAGTTAGGGTCACAGAAAGATGCTATGCTGTTAGGGACAGTACCTTTGCAAGTACAGGAAGTACATATCATTCCAGAGGTTGAAGTCATGGAAGTGGAATTTATTCCCAATGTTACTTGGATGACTCCCATTCAAAAATATATTCGAGATGGTATACTTCCAAGTGAGAAGCTGGAGGCCAGGCGGCTTCAGTATCAAGCAGCTAGATTCGTGGAGTATGATGGGATATTATATAAGAGGGGTTTCAATCAACCACTTCTCAAGTGCATAGATGGAGATGAATGCAATTACATCCTTAGGGAGATTCATGAAGGGATTTGCGGCAATCACTCGGGGGGTGGTTCGTTGGCAATGAAGGTATTAAGGCAAGGATATTATTGGCCTACCTTGAAGAAGGATGCTTACGAGTTTGTTAAGGCATGTGACAAGTGTCAAAGGTTCGCCAATTATTCTACCAGTCCTGCTACTACTTTGACTTCTTTAATGAGTCCATGGCCATTTGCTATGTGGGGAATAGATCTCATTGGAGAGCTCCCTAAAGCTAAAGGAGGAGTGAAGTATGCTGTTGTCGCTGTGGATTACTTTACCAAGTGGGCGGAAGCAATGCCCTTGGCCACAATTACTGCAAGGAAGATTCGAGATTTTGTTTTCAACTCTATTGTGTGCAGGTTTGGAATTCCGTATAAACTTGTGTCGGATAATGGAAAACAGTTTGACAACAAAGAATTGAGAAAGTTGTGTGATGATTTGGGGATAAAGAAGGAAT